>CAHIKZ030000385.1:230000-555000 GCA_903632075.3 Acanthosepion pharaonis | reverse complement strand
GACAGTTACAAGCATAAAAATCCATATTTTCAATGTTGTATGAAAATAAATCTAATATGATTTATTCACTGTTTCCTTTCATTATTTCTGTTAGAAGGTCATGTTGATAAGAAAATTGTATAACTAACTTCAAAATTGAGAGAGAGAAATTAGAATTAACCTTTAAAATCCTTGGCTTAAATGCCAACTACAGACCCAGGAAGAAAATATGCAACTGCTTCTGCCACTAAGTTGGCTTTATCATTTGTGATTTTTCTCATTTAAGGTTCAAATGTTTAGTATTACCTAAATGAAAGTCATATAAATCAAATGAAGTATAGGCAGTGAAATTATAATGGTCACAGGACTGCAAGTGAAATTCAATTTTCTTTTTCTCTCCATTTTTTTTTTTTAGAATTTAAGTGTATATATTTTAATATACCTTTTATTTTATCTTGGATATTTGCACAGAATTCCCTTTGATACATCATTTCTAACCAATGAGAACTTCAAAGTTAAACAATCTATAATTCCAATTAAGTATAAATATCAGCTAAATCTCAGACATTTTTAGATTTGAAATATGAATAATTATATATGCCCAATAAAGCAGTTCTGTCACATTTTTCCAAGAACTGTGAACCAGGAAATTGTCAATAGTTATATATATATATATATATATATATATATATATATGTGTGTGTGTGTGTGTGTGTGTGTGTGTGTGTGTGTGTGTGTGTGTGTGTGTGTGTGTGTGTAAGTATATATCAATAAGCCCAGAGCTTAATGATGAAAAATAGAATTTATTTTACACAACAAACATTTAATAGTCTCCTTCTTTGTCACTGCACTTAATACTTCTCCATTAATTTCAGGTTAAACAATATACAGTGAAAATTGAGCAGCCAATAGTTACCTCATGCAACCTTATAAGAGAAATATTAGCTCCATGTTTCAGCAGTATGAAAACCTATGTAACCAAAGAGACATACAATTCTATGAAAGACTTTCAAATAAAGAATATTTTACAAGCCATAAGTAGTTTATCTTTTTTAAGTTTATATATTTCTTGCTTAGCAGTTAAAAGTTTAAAAAAAATCTTTTGGATTTTTGTTTTTAGAAATATTTCTTTTTTTATTTAATTATACATTAATAAATAATTTTTTTTAAATATATAAACTACATAATTCATTTAGTATTTAGTAAAATTATTCCTTCATTAGTAGCCATCAAAGCTGAGAATAGAAATTTGAAAAAAAAAACTTAAAATTGTTAATAATGTTAATAATTAAGGAGAGTAGTTGTAAAATGATCAGAAAATTGATCCCTCTCTTTATAACCATAACAATATAAACAACATGTTATTTATATCTTAACTTGTAAGATTTTCTGAATATTGTTTTTCAAAGATAGAAGAATGGAAAAAAAAAAAAAAAAAAAAAAGAGATGAACATTATATTTTTGTTGTTTTGGAAGATATTGGTTATATTTTTTTTCTTAATAATCTTCATCTTCACAGCAGGAAAATAAATATTTTATAAACATTGCAATCAATCCAGTGACAAAAACAGATGCCAAAAGTATGTAGAAACCTGTGATACTCCAGAAAGTATATTTGTATAATAATGGCTGACAATAGCATTCAGAAGTAACATTGTGAAAATTGATTTTCCAGTAAATCTGGTAGACTGTAACACTCCCTGCAAAAAAAAAAAAAAAAAAAAAAAAATCGTTATTATTATACTGAAAATATGACCACAGTTTATGCAACAAATTCTAATTTAGGACATGGGAGTCATAAGTAAATATGCACATATTTAATATTTCTAGCTATTTTTATTTTTTATTCATTTTTTAATTAATTTCACCCCAAGCAAGGCAGTAAAGCCACAAAGACACAAGGAGTTACAGAGTGTGGAAAAATTAGGAACAGAAACATTACTAATGTGTGGAAAGAAAAAAAGAGTAATTAAGAGGACAGTAGATGGTGATTGACATTGCATTTAAATTTTTGGAGATTAAAGCTGGTTGGAAAGCATGGAGCTGAATGAGAGTTCTACAAGTGAGAAGTGCAAGTATTAGCATAGAATTTACAGCTATATTTAGCCAGTTCAGGCTGTAGCTTTGGACATTTTGAAAGCTTTTGATAGGGTTTAGCAATCAGGTCTCCTACACAAGCTGAAAAGTTATGGTGTCTCCAGATGCATTTTTGAATTGATCCTATCTTTCCTATCAAATCGTGGAAATGAAAGTTATCTTGAATGGCCACTCATCTACATCCTTTCTTACTAATGTAGGTGTCCCCCAGGTTACTTCACTTAAAATACATTAAATCCATTATCACATGTTACTTTATGATCTCAGACATACAGCAGTGGTTCTCTTGAGATGGAAAAACTCTGCCAACCAGTGACAAAGTTTAAGATTAAGCTTTTCATAAATATGTCAAAATTAAAATGACAAATTCAAGCCAGAAAGACTGGACACTTTCCAGGAAAGAAAATTATTTATTTTTATTATAACGTTTTTGAAAATTAAGAATGTTTTTCTTTAATATAAACACATAACCAAATCAACCTGGATTTAAAATTGTATTTTTTTTTTTTTAAATCACATAAATTGTTTCGTGTTTAATGCAAAAATTATAAAGACACATCATAAGATTCACTGAGGTTTGACACGTTTATATTAATTCCCACCCACAAAATTAAAAAATTATTTATCAGTAGACAGATTAAGTTTAAGCTTTCAAGTTCTCCACTCAGGATTATCCCATAGGACAATAGCCTAATGGATTAAAGAATTAGTTTGTAAATTTGGTGACATAATAATTGCAGTGCAATAACTTAGTAGTACTATATACATATAAACAGGGTTAAGTAATAACCGAGCAGTAATAAAGAAAAACTAACATTCATTGACATAGCAGAACAAGAACAATCAACCCTGTAGATTAAATAAAGGAATCAGTTCAAATCTTCCCAGGGTTTACTCAAATCGACAAGCATTTGATGAAGGTCGAAGGGCACAATGGCAGGAATGATGTGATAACAACAATGACGAGGATGATAGTGTGTATGTAATAATTAAGATATTTAATCTCAAAATTAACACTGCCACTTAACTGGGTTTGGTTTTGTTTATTTTGTCTTATGGCATATCAACACCTCAATGGGTTATTTAATGCTGACAATATTTTTTATTGCTGGTAATATTTTTCCTTTAAAATTGTATTGCTGGTAATAGTTAACTATTTGCCCATAGCTGGTACCCTAACAGGTGCTACCACCCTGGGTCAGGTGGACCTGGGAACACCAATTAAGAGGTGGATCTATGCTCCTCAAAACCTTCTGATCAGAGGCTTTGCTGCAAGATGTAGTTTATCAACTTACCCAGGACAAGCCACTTAAATGGGATGTAGAACTTTAACATAAATATACTGTTAAGTAAATACAATTTAAGATCTTTTAAAGAAGGCATTAAAAGACTTATAAAAAATGTCCTTTAACTTGTGCTTGACTAGGTTTCATCTTGTATTGAGACAGAATAATAGTTGTTGAACCAACTAATGAAACTAAAACATAAGGACAGAAAGTTCTTAGGATAATCAGAAAAGAATCTTGTTCAATTCTTAAACTTGTTTACACCGTATTATATACTGACTTATTTTGTATAAAATAGATTTATTTATTTACACAGCTCGTCTCTTTAAAACTTTGTTCACCTTTTGATTTTACTTAGTATCAAGTGTATCAATCAGATAAGTGGTTAGCACCAAGAAGTACAGTTTGACTAATTAATGTTAACACTACTAATATACATAAGCAACTCTTGAAAACACTACACACAAATGTAACAGATTTTTTTCTTCAAAGATCAATGTGGGTTTGGTATTGCATTATATATCAAATAACTATTTTAAAACTTATTTTGGTTGGCATCAGCAATATTTCTGCAAGTGATTGCATATAAGCAATGTTCAAAGAACTCCAAATAATTGAATCAATCAGTGGCAAATCAATAAAAATAAAGACGGTATATAATTTGATGTGCTTTTCATTCTCTCGTGTCTAATTAGCCTTTATATATTTTATCAGATCAAGACAGATCAAAGGAAACCAGTGATTTGGTTTCCGTTTTGTTTCTGTTTATGTAATTGGCTACAATATTTACTACTTATAGTAAGTGAAATAACACATGAAGAGGAAAATTTCACTCTTTTTCAATAATTCATTTATTTTACACATTTTATTGCATTACATACGCATCATAAAAAAAACATTAAGTTGTGTATTACAAAAGTGGTGGCGCAAAATGGGAAAGAACAGATTTTTATACTGGCCATTTTGTTTTTAATGTATTGTCTGAAAATTTTTGTAAAGTCAAAATACTAGATTTGATTTGTCCCAATTACTGACTGGACAAACTAAATCAAAGAATTATTCTGTTCTTTGTGCAATAAGATATTAGTAGTAGTAATATTTTTTTTAAAATAAAAATACCTTGTTGTTTAAAATAGCTAAATATAATACCATATAAAAATCAATGTCTGGAGTAAAGCAGACAAGTATTCAAAATATTGCTGAGCTTAGCCAGTAATTAGTGTTTTCATTAAAATGACTGATGAAAAATTAAGTTAAAGAAAATTTATTACCTTTTATTAACAGTTTACATTAAACAGAAACATTAAAAGAGAAAATTGTGGAAAATTGTCTCGTTGGATTGCGAAGCGATATATCACAATCGTGTTTCATTCAATACACATAGCATTTCTTAGAAATGACCATCCAGCTTCTCAAAGACAATAGAGTTCAACCAGTCTCACTTGAACAGCCCTAACTGAACAAAAGAAGCATGTGTGCATCTGTAGCATAACAACTGGTATTCTTAGACCGTTTCAGCATACTGAACATTATCACAGCAAAGTTCAGATACAGTGCAGTGGCATGGGTATTGCTATATCACAGGATAGACAAAAAAACTTGTAATTTAAAAAAAAAAAAAAAAAAAAATCAGAATATATACTAGCCTTTGTATGACCATACTCTTCTCAGGTCAAGAGTAGTATTATCCTTCTGTGTATTGCCATTTGATTTTCTGTCAAAGGGTTTTGACTTATTATTGCTTACCTACTGATTTTGCCCTTACTCTAACACTGAACTACGAGAATCCTTTCAAGAGTTTCAACCTAAATATAATCCCTTTTACAGTGATTCCAAATTGTTTTATAATTTTTATTTTCTCAATAGGAGTAGATAGGTTCACCTATTGTTCAGCTCACACTTCTCCCCAGTCTTTTGAACAGTATTAGGGGTTTATCCCCCATTTCCTGCTTAGGATTGGGTTTCTAGTTCCTTCTAAAGTCTTTTCATTCTTTTTCACTACTAGTAGACCCATGTGTCTTAGTGGCATTATCACCTTACTTGGGGTGAAATAAAAAAAAAAAAACAAATTTTCATTTTAAACCTTTGAGCCCTGACCAATGCTTTACTGGTAGTATAGAAAAATTACGTAATGCCCGGTCACCGGTTGTAACTATTTTTTTATATCTACCATGAAACATTATATACCAATTATTTGTGAATTTTGACTCAGGAGATCAGGCAGAAGGGTTAAAATTGTTCAGGAATGCAGGGCTCAAAATGTTAAGAAAAAATGCAACAGAATAGTGAAAAAAAAAAAAAAAAAAAATTTCCAGTATAAAAGTCTGAGAAAAAAAACTAAATGTTAAGTCACTTACCCGCAATAAACCATGCAAATACAAACAAAGAAAGAAGATCCTTTAAATATCGAAAGAGAGTTCTTGTTACTTCACTGTCAGACACGTAATAATCAAAGTCAGCATTTTGTAGCCGCCGATGAGATTGATATCGAGCATAAATGAGGAGTAGGAATAGTAGACACCCAGTTACAATCAGATAAATTGGGATGAATGGTTGACAAGAACAGTTATTTACATAGTAACTGCCTAGAAATAAAGGGAGAAAAACAACAACAATTATTACAGGACTAATGAATATTCAGGAAAACATTTAAAAAGCCCAATAAAATAATCTTTGATAGGAGAATTAAATGCAGGTTCAAAGTTAGATGCTGTATATAAACAAAAACATTGCTAGGGTGAGGTTATTTTATAATGGCTCCCTACTTCAAAGAGTGCACAAACAAGAATAAATACAAGGTACTAAAAAGGGAAAAATCAAAAGACGGGTACCAAAATACTTTTTACCATTTTTTTTTTTATTACATGCGACAATACAAAGCAGCGATACAACATGACATAAATGTGAACAAGATACTTACACTAGATGGGGTTTACACTCAGTAAGTTTACTACTTTTGAGCTAAGGTGGGGTGAGGTGGTCAACTACTAGTCAGCTACATTCCCCATGGTGTCAGTCGAGATGCAGGTCGCAGCATTTTTCCAAGGGCCATACGGTGCCAAGGGCCCCAATTCATCTTGCTTTATTTGCTTGCTAAGTGGAAGGTTTTATCTAAAAGCCTACAACATGAAAGCTGATTGTCTATGTATATTTATATCCATTCAAAAAGACCTTTCTTCTCAATCTGAAAATGACATTTACACTAAAATATAAAATCTTGAACACAGACTTCTTCACTTAGATTTTCTTTTTTTTTTACGATTTCCATAAATGCCTTTACTTTTGGCCTTTTATGTTTTTAGGCTGCATCAAGGCCGACTTTATTGTTTCTGACTGACAATGGACTCAAAGGACAACATTGTTATGTCTGCTTAAATATTAACTGAATGATGTGAATTTCTGTGGCTCAACTGCAAATGATAGAAATTTCTGTCAGATTTAATGAGTTAAAAGGAAGAGAGAATTGAATTTAAATGACATTTTACACACCTTGAGAGATGAGGCAAGAACCGAATTGTATACACAAAGTTCATTCAATAGGAAGGAATAATAACAAGCATATTCCTAACTACTCTAATTTTGCTGCCAGATGTAGTTTATCATGTATGATGATAACTACATCTGGCAGCAAGATCTGTGATCAGGAGATTGGAGGTTTTGAGGAACATGGAAACACCTTAACTGCTGTTGTTCCCTGATCCACACTGACCTGGGGTTGTAGCACTTGTTAAGGTCCCAGCTATGGGCAAATAGTGACTTCCCCCAAACAAAAATCAACAGTACATTTTTATAATAAAATGATCAACAATACATTTTTATAGTAAAATGGCAATCAATGCAACACTTAAAATATAAAAAATACACTTTTATAATGAATTTGTACAATTTATCACCCACAAACTATATATTTAAAAAAACATACCTTTATTCTAGAAGTATAAAATCATGTACAAAATATCTGTAGTTGAAAATATTAAATATCCCATAAGCCATTAAACAAAATCAACCTAACTACTCTCAGTCATATAAAATTTCTATTTAATTTGTATATACTGAAAATGAATAATATAAGTATAACCCCATTAGTATTTGCTTCTTTCCTTTCTGCCTTTTTACTTAAATTTTTTTTTTTTTTAATAGAAGCAACTTGGGATTTTGACCATTATTCAGGCTGCTTAATTGGGCAAAAATTAGTACTTAATTTTTTTTTTTTTTTAACCATTTAACCCTAAGCAAAGCAATAAAGACACTAAAACAGAAAGAGTTACTGAGTGTTAGAGAATATGAGAAAAAAAACAAAGCACTATTAAAGTGAGAAGAATAAAAGAACAGGAATTAAGAAGACAGATTACAATTTACATTGCATTTAAATTTTTGAAGATCAAAATTGACTGGGAAGCAAGAAGCTGGAAAAGTTCCACACACAAGAAGTGTGATAGAAGAAACTGTTAGCATAGAACATATGCTATTACATAGCCATTTCAACTGTAAATTGATAAGATCTTGCAACCAATCTAGTACTAAATTCATGAAGTCTAGGTACCATAGAAGAAAGTTCAATTACCATGAAAGTATTTAAAGACAAGACACAGAAAAGCTACATTATGAATTTTTTATGTATAAAGCTAATAAATAGGTAAGAAAGAAATTTCAGTGTAACTAGATGAATTGGTAAAATTCCTGAATACAGTACAAATTAAATTATTTAGTAACTCTTTTCCTTAATTTTACATTTCTTTGGTTTTTTCTTGGTTGGTTAAACCAGACAGTAGTGGTATTGTTTAAGATTTAATTGAGTTTGAATAGTAATTGTTTAAAAAGAATGTGTATATGTCATCATTCTGGATAAGATGACAAAAGAAAGTAATCATGTAAGCAATTCATTTTCTTTATCTCTTTATCCCATGGCAATGTTTGTGAATTTTAAATCCAGCCTATCATCTTGAGAGTGAAATATAGAACAATGTCTAATATAAAAAGTTGTTTTTGCTTTTAAATTAGAAAAAAATAGTTAAATGAAAAAGTGAAAATGACAAATTAAAAGATGGCTTGAAAAGATAAAGTTGTTTAATTTTCGTTTCAATGATGCAGAGGTAACATAATGTTTATGTACACAGAACGGGGAATTGGCCAATCAACTTCAAATTTTGGTCTAATCTGTTGCATTCATTTCCATACTAATACCCTTGGGTAAGCCATCAGTCCATCTTCTTCCCATTCCAGTTATAAGTGCAATAACAGGGCAGACTGGACTAGTCTTGGCTAGCACCCAGTCTGAGGAGGACAACTCTGAATTCAAAACCATAGGTAAGGCAAAAAGGAAAGCATTCCATTATCATTTCTAAGAATTCATAAATAATAAAAGCAATCTGTGGAGAGCCATGATTACCTACATCTTTAAGGGACATTGCATATAAAATTATTTCAAAGAATGAATTAATCCCACAATTTCTTTTATAAGTGCAGTTTGGGTTAAACCATTTATCTTTTTAACCTTATTTGATGAATTATTTGAGATATATTCTTTGGACTCCAGAAAATTAAGTAATTTATTTTGGAGATGATGACAAAAAGTTCATTTACTGATGAAAAGCTTCAGTATGAGAATTTTACATATCCTCATTCAGTTAACTCCCTTGCATGTACTGTTGCTTTATGTCAGAGCGTCTTTTCCCCAGAATTCATCTTGGCTTAGTTTAAGTGATTTCCACTGTAATCTTGCAATTCATTGAACATGGTTGGATAATGAAGATAAGCAATGATAATGGAAATTTGATGGTCAGTAAGCAAGGACTGTTTAATGAACGTGTCCATCCTTTTGTCACCTTGTACGGATTTGAAGACAAGAAAGATATATATCCTTCCCAGAATCAATGCAGAGTAGATGGTTATAAGTAGAAGTTAAATTTGAAGATTGCTGTTACATTACAAAGTGATTGGAATCCCAGACAGTGAATTTCAGAGGAGATTGATTGCCCTGTGCTCAGCATGACAGCCGAAAATGAGTTGGCATCGTTTCAACTGCAAGGGTAAGATACGATAATTAAGGGAGATGGAACAGCCCTTCTGGTAAACAGCCATTCCGATGGCATGATGAATTGCTTTTATTCTTACAAGCAGTTGTTCTGACTTTAGGAAAAGTCTGAATTCTTTTACAGTACTCAAAAATAGAATTCAATAAACTGGCTTTTGACAAATGATAAATCAAGTAAATAAGAGTAGACACTTATCTTTGTGTCTTAGTGGCATTATTGCCTTGCTTGGGGTGAATTAATGAAATAAAAAAAATAAAAAAGTCCTATATTTCCAGGAAAACATGTACATATATGTATATGAATTTTCAACATTTAAATATGATTGATCCATAATGAAAACTGAGTGATCAATTATTAGAGATGTAACATGAGCTTGAAGAAGGTTGAAGAGTATGTCAGCCAAAAGATAGTAAGAAGAGCAACAAAGATAAAGGTATCGAGTCAAATAAATTATCAAGTTATTGTGGCACACATTCATATAAAAACCTATCAACATTCTCTTATTAACAAGAAAAAAATTACAGAAATTTCTGTCTGCATTTCTGGGGTGATGAGTTATTATTTACATAATTTATCTGAAGTGTTTTAACAGAGAACAAAAAATCTTGCACTGAAATCTGAAAGCAAATTGGGATAGCAAAAGATGCCTTCCAATGAGCAAAGCAAATTATTAAGAAACAAGAAAAATTTTGTTTGAAACAAAGAAAAGAGTATTGAATTGTTATGTAATATTAGTCCTCCTATATGGCAGAGAATTCTGGACAAATAGTGAAGACTTGAAGCAACAAAAATGTAGTTTTACATAAAGATGCTGAGAATAACATGGACCAAACATATGAATAATGAAGTTTTAGACAAAACGGAAACACAAAGGACACATACTTAACATCAGCAAGAGATAGTTGAAATTCCTAGAGAACATAATGAAGAAAGAAGGCTTGGAAAATTTGATACTCACAGGATAGATTGAAGGCAAGAGGAGCAGAGGAAAACAATGTTTAACTTACCTAGCAAGCTAAAAAAAAAAAAAAAAAAAAAAAATAATCATCATTCTCTTTGCTTGACACTAGGATGGCCAAGGTATCGTTTTCGACACTTTCAAATTTTCAACAAATTACTATGGAATAACTAGTTTTGGTTCGATGCTGAGGCTTATGGACAATTATTGAATTTTAGCAAAGATGCTTAACAGAGTTAATTCTTTAAAAAAAATATTCAGTGGAATAGCTGATATTTGAGGTTTTACCTTGAATGGCTGAGGTGTCGTTTTTGACACCTAGGCTATTTATAAGGTAAATGCATTGAAAAATTTCTCACAAGCAATAATACTGGTGTTTATGTCCCCTATATATCTATCTATACACACACATAATTTTTTATATATATATATATATATATATATATATATATATATATATATATATACAATCACTTTCTTTCAGTATGAGGTATACTAATATTTGTGAATTTCTTTTCAGACTTGTTATTCCTGACTTGAATATTGAATATATTAGAGATGGCTGCTTCATGGCGTAATGTAAATAAAGATGTCAAAGGAGCTGGCCATCCTAGTGTTAATAATCTACCATCTTGGTCTTGAATAACTTAATATCTGTTCAAATACTTTTCATTTGTTTGCAGTTATTTTAAAGTAGTTTTATTGAATTTGCTTTTCAGACCTATTAGAATTTATATACATAAACAAAGGTTAGAGAATAAGGGAACACTTATGAACACAATGTAAACCATTTTCTTTTTCTGATTAGTATAAAAATCCATTATTTTTTTTGTTTGTTTTTTTCTTTTCTGTCAAATATTAAATTCTTAAGAACTTAAACATACAATAAGCTAAATCTAGGTGAATACCAATTTCAAACATGACATCACCAAGTTCAAAAAAAAAAAAAAAAATAATTTAAATAGATTTGAATCCTTAAATACATGAAAAGGAAATTAGACTTTAAATGACCCAAAGAAAAAATAAAATAAATAAAAAGTTACCTTTTGTTCAAGTTTACTAAAATTTGGTTTCAATTTAAGAATATGGTATGAAATAAAATTATAAAAATGTTAGTAAGTCATTGGTTTCTCTATTGATGTAATTTAAATTCAACATTGAAATCTCATGATTCCTATATTTTATTCATTCAAGTACTGATTATTCAAAATCACTTCTCTTTATAAAGCAAAACATCTTGCAGAAATACATGGAATGCTTAAAATAAACTTATCTTTAAAATAGTAAAATATTTACTTGAAAAGTACTTGAAATTAAAAAAAAGTCAATTGTCAGTTTGATACTAAAATGAAAAAAAAGTTTGAGTATACATGAAATAAGAAAAAAAATACTTTAAGCATTTCTTGCAAAGATCAAAGACTAATATAAAAAACACCATATTTAATTCTTTTTCTATCCAGCTTTTTGTATGTGTGTGAGCACGTTTTTAATCCGTTATTCATGATTTTAAGTTTTTTATTAATTTTTTATTGCTATTATTTTTTTTACAGTTTAAATTTTTATGGTTTACTAACATATTTTTAAAAAAAAATTGCTTGTGCTTTCTTTAATGCCTTTCCATTTTTTTGCAGAGATTTTTACTTTTGTTTTCAATATTTCTGTCTTCAACTTGTCTACAAGACTGTGAACAATGTTTTATTTTTATACTCATAGTTGAAGCTCTCAATAAAGCAGATTTATTCTTTCTATTATAGTTTCTAAGTTCAACTATTTTTGCTGATAAATGGTGAATTTTAAACTAATTTATGTATATCTTTCTCTAAAGAAAATATGAATGAAAGGAACAAAACAAGATAAAAAAAGATAAACAAAAAAGCAGAGGATTCCTAATGCAGTTGACAGATAAGAAAAACAAACCCATGTTAAAGTAAACTTTTATAGAGTTCTGGATGACAATGGCAAACAATCAAACATATCTTTTTAGTCAAGGGCCGTAACTCATCTTAACTACCCTTTTACCTTAGCTCATTAATAAGTCCTTTTGATTGGAGAAATATTTTTAGTTCAGATAAGTATCTAAGAATCTTAAATGAAGCATTTCCATTCTTAAGTTATCTGCAATCTGTTTATATGTTGATACCCAAAATATTTCCATTATTTCAACCTTATATAACCTTTCTCTAAGGATAGTAATACCAATGCACAGTTTCTTGTCTCAAATTTTAGTGAAACAATACACTGCATCTTGGGGAGAAGAATTACTGGTATAACAGATTAAAAAGCACATTTCTAACTTCATCTTTCAAACCAAGGAGATTTAGTATAAATTTTATGTAGAAAATACATTCTTTTGCAAGGTTAAATATGGCTAATGTTGCAGCACCGAAAGTGCCTCGATGGTTAATATATTGAGACAGCAATGTGACAGGCATCTACTTGCCATTATCTCTGACCATATATATAAGTTGGATTTATGTGGGTTTGTGACCCTGGGTTTCACACTCTTTATGATTGTCAGAAAAACTGATTAACTTTTGTATTTATTTATGGTAGTGGGAGGAAAAATATGTTTGTCTAAGCTGTTATGTTATGTATGTTATGGTATGCATGTACGTTATGTATGTATGTACGTTATGTATGTATGTATGTTATGTATGTCTGCGTATGTATGAGTGGTGTTCCGACACACAAAGAAACATCCTGCCTGTGGGAGAGAGTTTGAAGGGTGGAGAATAATTTGTCACCCACAAGAGCTCAGAGACACTTTTGAACTCCAAGTGAGGTCTGAGGAGCTCTCACCCAAACATAACAACAGTACTCCATTTTTGGCCTGATTTAGCTCTTGTAAAGATAGAGACTAGCAGGGGAAGTCAAGTAATTACTGGTTTGGTAAAGAGAGCCAACCATTTTACATGCATCCTTAGCAATGGATCATATGTAAGACTTCCACTTCAGGTTGGCTGTGAGTTTGAGGCCCAACAGTCTTTCAAGACAGTGCTTCTCTGACACGACCTCCATTCATCCTGATTGTTGGTAGTTCAGGATCAGATTGGCGATGATAGAAATGTAACTAGCTTGGTCTTTGAGGCATTGGATGTAACTAGCCAGTTTTACCCCATTGGTTAGTTTGTGCAAGATACATTAATCTTACCTAAGCATTATACTCTCTCCAAATATATTTACATTCAAGCCGATATATTTAAAATTCATTAATTTTGAAAACTTTATAAAACTGGTCCATAATAGTACAGTATAAAGGCTCCAGAAAAACAAGTTATCAACATGGCTTGTGATAATGTAATGACTATATGATTAAAATACCAGGTAAACAAAAAAAAAAAAAAAAAAAAAATAACCTGATCATATTTTAAAGAAGGTACTCCTACTTTTATTTAGTTCCTTACTGACTGTTATACATTATTTACAAAACCCATTTGACAAGTTTCTTCATTAGAAAGTTTGAAAGTCATTACTTGTCTAGGTTTAAGAAGAGAAAGAAAGTTTATGAGAACTGAAACTTTAGATGATTTACTCTAAAGCTTGTTTTTGGTTCCACTTCAACTATGTCCCTGTGTTCATTATCTATTAAATATCATCTTTTAATTGATGGCTTAGTTTTGTTTATTATGCATTTCTAATAGTAAGTACTGTAGAAGGGACATTAAACTTTTGTCTAACGGATACAGGATTGCTATCATAGTGTTTGGAGAGAGAGAGAGAGTGGGGCAGACAATGAGCAGGAGCCTACACTGGTGAGCCAGTCCAAAAATATATGCCAGTTACTCAAAGCCCAGACACTGTAATCTGAAAACAGATTAAAAAGCCAACTGCACACCAGAAGAATAAATAGCAACAGTTTGATCAGAATGTGAGTGACAAACAATGATGATTATTTACATAATTTAGACTATTGTCCTCATCTTTGTCGCCATATTTATTACAATGTTTCAGCTGTTGTATGCTCCGGCCTTCTTCAGGTGGTTGGAATGTCGAACTTAACCCTTTATTTTAATATCCGATCAGTATTGGCTGGGTCACTATGGAGAGGGGGCATGATGTTGAAAGACCTGAAACCCCTAATGAACCTCAGCTAAAAACATGACCAATGTATTTCACAAAATGTGTATACATGTCTGTCAATTGACAAGTGAGAATAATGTATTCTTATTGTTACGGCTGGTGCAACACAAAGATGAAACAGATTCTTAGAAATTCAAGTTGAAGGAAAAGATTACATGTAATAATGAAAAGTGGGTTTTATTTAACATATAATACCTTTTATAAACAGTCGGGCTGAGGTTTAAACAATATACGTTGGGAAATGCTAACAGTTAATAAGCGTGTGAGAGCCCAGAAAGTAGTTGGCTTAACATGTAGCTATACGAGAGAGTGGGAGAGGAAATCCTTATATAGTTAAGATTAAGGCAACGGATAAGAAATCGTCGCTAGTCAAAGAATAATATTTTCTTAGAAAAATAGTTGGATATTCACATGTATATAAAACAAAGGAGTTTGGTCAATAATATCAAGGAATAAAAGGTAATGTATTTACCGATAGCCTTTTCTTTTTGAGGACTGTCGGAACTTAGATTCTTTCGGTTGAAGCTTTGTTCATGAATCAAATGGACTAGAGTCAACCTCAGTAGTCATGGCTGTGGGTTCAGGAGGCAACTGGCTAGTTGGTATGAACTTCTGTTAATGTTTTTTATACCCTCTAGAACCCAGTAGAAGTTTCTAGAGACTTCTAGAAAGTTCTATTCTATTATTATGAAATCTAAAGGGTTTGGTAAATGGGTGCTTTTCGTAAGGTAAAAGGGCATCTAGTAGCTACAGATTTAAGTCATCAATTTAAGATAGGTTTTGTATTTTATAGTGTAAGTGTAAAGAGGTAGGGCAAAATAGGGCCTCATAACATTATGAATTTACTTCCATGTTTGATGTGGATCAGTTTATATTCTTTGCCAATTAATGTATTGAGACTTGTCCACCAATCAGATTCATTTCTTTTGCATAGCAGCAAATTTCCTGTATTGTATAGCTGTGATGGGTTTTGTCTTACTTGCTGATGACTCTATAAAAGATCAGCTTCTTGCACTGGATGTTATATCTATGACAGAAATTGTAGCCAATAATTACTATTCTTCCTCATGAGGGACTAAAACATTTTTTTCAATAGGTTTATGCATCTGCAACACATTGAATATGCCCATGAAAAGTTGAAATGTACTCATATTCAGGCTGGTATTGTTTCTTATTAACTATGTTCTGCTACCAGTGTAAAACAGACAGTATATTTCATACCCAGTTGGTAAATAAGAAAAAGTAACCCATGATAAAATAAGACTGCTTTAATATGGCACTGGGTAATAAGAGCAGACAAAGAAACAGGTCTTTTGATAAAGGGTCATAACTCATCTTAACTCTAGTTTTCACATCAATAAATTAAAACATTTTTTTTTAATAAATTTTCTCTAGAAATCACATAAAAATAAATTTTAAAAAGATAAAAAGTAAAAAGATATTCTAATAAGAACAAGTAAACAATTAAACATTTAAAAACAGTTTCAATAAGTTTGTTAATATATAAAGAGGAATTGAAGTGTTATAAAAGGAAACAGTCAAAATGTAAATAAAAGCTTTTATTTCCATTGGAATAATGTGTTGATATTGCAGCTATTCATCAGGTTTGAAAAACCTTAAATTTATGTAACTAAACAAGAAAATAAAAATTTGGGGGGAGAGGTCAATGAAGAAAGACATTAGGCTAAAAAATTATGAAATGAATTTGATTTGGGTTCAACCAAGAATCAAAATTCTTTTAATTTACTTATTTTTTTTTTTTTACAAGCCCCAAAACAACGGGTTTTGCTGAAGATATGCAGCAACCATTTCTAAAATCCATTATCTATGACAATCAAAACTAAAATCTTTCATTTTGTTTGAAGAATGCAAAGCTTAGTCAATTTATTTAAGATTTGAATCTGATTTCTAAAAAAAAAAAAAAAAAAAAAAAAATGCAGTTTCAAATTAAGTTTTCAAAAGTTAATGAATATTCATAAATTTCTTTTTAGTTTTAATTCTGAAAACCAGGTTTAGTGACATAATTCATTTGACCATAAAAAAAGGTTCCAGAGTTAGCTTAAAAAAACTTGCATGTGTCTGATATCTATGTATACATTCTAAGAGAATGCAATATATATGATTGTGAATAAACATTAAAAAAAAAAAAAAAGAAAATCAATATTTGAACTCACCCATGCTTTTTCAAAAACTTAATTGGATATTTTTATATTAAAAGAATGTTCCAATAAAATCACTTCCATTCTCTCTGAACATCTATATTTATATATTAAATGCATTTTTGTTCGAGTTCAAAATTGTTTTGGGCATTTGAACACAATTTTTAACATACAAGTTCTTTGTAGCTTTCAAAAAGTAAATAAATAAATAAATGAATAAATAAAATGAAACAATTGATCAAAATAAACACATAGAAATATTTTTAAAGCCATTTCCCCAGGTATATTCCTTGAATTTGCCAGTTTTGTCCAAAGATAAATCTTTGGAAGTTCTAAGAAGCAGAACCTAGGAAAGAATCTTTAGATTCACCCCAGTGCCGAGAATTGAATTTATTGATTTCTTGTGATAAATTTGGCATTGAATCTATATTTATGATTTCTTTCTTATTTGTCAAAATGGGATCACAGCAAAGTATGTATTGATGAAGGACAAAGATTATACACAAATCAGTCAATCCAAGAAGATTCTGAATTCTTGTTTTGGGGTCAGCCAGTTATTTGATTGTGATAAGGTCACACAGCACTCACTCATTTTTTCTTTTGCCTCAAGTGTTCAGCAACGCAGTGGATAGTTAAATAACATCATTGGAATGTGTGAAGCTGTGTTGACTTATAAAAACAAAATTACTCAAGAAAAATAATATATAATAAATTTATGTAAATCGAGATTTTCTCAAAATTGTCATTTACTAAGAGATGTTGGTAAAATTTTCAGGATATGTTTATATTTATAAAAGCAATGTAATGGAGCAAGTTTCAGACTAAATTTGGTTTTATAAAAAATAGTTACAAACTTAATAGGTGGGGCAGAATTTTTGATGCAATTCAAGACTTGTTCATCATATAGTAAGAATATAATTACTGATATTTAGCTTTTAATTTCAGATATAATCTCAAAAGACAAGCAAGATATTGTAAATTTACTGTGTGATAGGAACACAGTGTTGGAAATTGCAAAACAGTTAAACAGATCAGAAGACAATGAAAAAAAGATTGAAAATATGAGCAAGGTAAGAATGGAAAATAAACTGGTTTAAAAAAAAATGTCACATGATATTTGATAAAATTTAAGAGCAAGAATCATGGATAGGATCACAAAAAAATAATTGAATCTGGTGTTGTGAATATAAACAGAGAAGATAAATAGAATATTAAGAACATTGGCTGAAGATATGAAAGCAACCAAATCAACATATTTAAACATTTAAGAAAAAAGTAAATCTGGCAAACTGCAAACCAAGTTGTTAATAATAATTTTTATGATGAATGTAGAGCTAGATTGGATGGAACTGATAACTTGGTTAGAGGCTAGGTTCTTAAAAAGAAGAAAAAGACAGTCAACTGACATGATTTAAAAGCCGGAGAAGGAAGCAGAATAAGGTGTTTTGTAAGCAATAACATTATTGGTTCCTTCAAAGCTAATGATAATGTCAAGATAAATGCAGGGAATTATTACAAGTTCTTGGAAAAGATTTATTTAGTAGAACTGGATGGACATAACCAAGAAGCTTTAAGCTAAATGTATTCCTGTAAAACAATGATTTCTCATTCTTCAAAGCTGACTGTGGTTGGAGAACTGAAGGAAAAAAAAAAGCAAAGGAAAAAAATGACTTACCACCAGCACAAAATTGAATGAAAGGAAATCCTGAGGAAAAAAAGAGAATACAGTGAACATCAAAGATCAGACAAGAAAGACCGAGATTGTGTTCACTTGTGAGATAATCAAACTACACTGACTATTACTCTCCTTGAAAAAGAGTTTAAAAAGATACTGAATTAATGGGATGGATCCCAGTTACTCCAGATATAATTCTGATAGAAAGATTTGTAGTTCATCATTAACAGAGGTAAATATGATATTGGAAAACAATAATGAGGCAATAAAATCTGTTGCAAGTAATGTTGAAACTGTAGTAAAATTAGCAAAAAAAAAATCAATGAATGAAAAACTGTTGAAGATTATTGAAAACCAAGGAGTCCATATTAACATAGAAAATAATGTATACAGAAAATTGTTTTAATGAAATGTGTTTCTATAATCTACAGTATGAGGGGAAAAAATGTATGCACCCATAGAAAGTTGATTTTTGTATTTTTACCAAGACAAGTGAGTAATAAAATTTTTTTATTAATACAGGGTATTAATACAAGTGTACATATATATGTACATATACAAGTCAAAAAATGATTTAGTATTTTGTTGGGTAACATTTTCCTTTAATAACAGCCTTAATTCTTCATGGCATGCTATAGACTGAATTCTTTAGTAAGTCAATGTCCTTCAACAGATTTTTCCAGCATTTCATTAATTTATGAAAAATCTCATCTTCTGTGTTAACTTTCCTATTATGGGCATGCTTATCCATTATCACCAAAAGGTTTTCAATTGGGTTAAAGTCAGGACTCTGACTAAGCCACTGGAAGAGTTGCAATTTACCCTCTCTAGATAACATTCTTTAAGGCAATATGCTAGGATTGTTATTGTGTCGGAACATGAAGCGTTGATTTAGGGCAAAAAGATTTTTAGCAAAAAGCCACATTTGAGTAACAAGAATGTTGTGGTATTGATGCTGGTTCAGGATTTCCTTGATTCTATACAAATTACCAACACCTGCTGCTGAGAAGTCACCCCAAATGTTGATTTTTTTTATCATGCTTAACAGTGCCCTTGGTAGTCATTGGAGTATTCATTTCACCAGGCCTACACCAAACACGTATTCATCCTTCATATCTAAGAGTAAAGGGTCTCTCGCCACTCCATATAATATCTTCCTAATCAGATTTAGTCCAGTGTAAATGAGCTTTGCACCAAGCCAACCATGCCCATTGATTTTTTCTAGATACAAAAGGTATTTTTTTATGTATTTGGAAACAATGCCTTTTGCTTTAAGCCTACATCTGACTGTTCTTGAAGAAACTGCCAAACTAGCCACTTTGGAAACATCTTGTGCTGTTGCAAATCAATCTTTTTTTACATTGATGAAGCAAGTTTGTATACTTCCCTGTCGGTAGTTTTTAGTGGGTGACTATATCCGCTACGTCTATTATGTGTTCCAGTTTAATTTCTTTTTTTGATTAACTTGTGGACACATGACTCACTTCGATTAATCTTATCAGCTATCACTATTTGACAGACCAAGATCATGAAAAGTGGCGACTTGGCCTATCTCAAAGCCAGAACAATGCTTTGGCATATACAAATTTAATAAGCTTTATATTTTGTTCATCATTTTTATGGGTGTGTCCATTTTTTTTCCATGATGAGGGTGGCCTAGTCCTGACCTTAATCTAATTGAAAATGGTAATGGACAAGTGTGCCTGTGATATGAAATTTAACACAGAAGATGAGCTTTTTTTGCAAATTAAAGAAATACTAGAAAAATCTGGCAAAGAATTTAGTCTATAGCATGCCAGGAAGAATTAATGTTGTTACTAAAACAAAAGGTTACCAAACAAAATACCAAATCATTTTTTGACTTGTATAATGTACATATGTACACCTGTATTAATAAACAAATTCTATTACTTGTCTTGGTAAAAATACAAAAAAATCAACTTTCTGTGGATGCATCCATTTTTTTGCTTCATACTGTACATCTTTTGGTTTTACCTATAAAAACTCATGTTGCATTTAGTTATGATGTAAACATCTTCAAAATAAGTCCTTATTAATAGAAAACTAAAACCCACAGGATATATTAATCTAATATCTTGAAAATTTTATCTACTTTGGCTGGTTTGTACCAATTTTCAATATGAAAACATTTGACTTGCAAAATAACATCTAATTACTGTAGAATTATTCCATTCAGCCAATTAAAAGTATATAAAGGAATTCCCAAAGATCTGTTGGAACCGTGAGGTAACCATGACCTTTTTGAATAAGGATATCACAATAATCCGGAACTTTATTTACATTATTTGGACTATTGTCCTCATCTTTGTTGCCATATTTATTACAACGTTTTGGCTGTTGTACGCTCCAGCCTTATTCAGGTGGTTGGAATGTCGAACTGAACCCTCTATTTCACTCACTGGGGTAGACTGTTCTAGTTCCACATGCCATGTTTAATGGATGTCAAGGACACATGGCACAGTGGATAACGGCGTTGGTTAGATCCAGTGACAGGACCCAAAGAGTGTGAGTTCAATACCTGGTTAAGGCAGTGGAGAACTTTCAGAGGGAAATTAACAGGAGATAACTGATAACTGACATCCATTAAACATGGCACGTGGAATCAGAACAGTCTACCCCAGTGAGCGAAATAATAGGGTTCAGTTCGACATTCCAACTATCTGAAGAAGGCCAGAGCATACAACAGCTGAAACGTTGTAATAAATATGGCGACAAAGATGAGGACAATAGTCTGAATAATGTAAATAATGTACATAATACCTCATCTCAGAAATATAGACAGATACCAATCCGGAACTTATACTGGGAGAAAACCACCTGCATATGGATAGAAAGTGAATTCAGTAAAATTAGAAAGGTGTGTAAAACAAGGATACGTCATGTCAGTGGACTTATTTAACTTTTATAGTAAGGTGATTCTGGTGAGAGAATTAGAATTCCTACCAGGATTCATTATTGGTGGCCACAATCTTAATGTAAGACATGGAAATGACATTGTTGAGAGTAGACATAGAAAAGGAACTACAGGAGCTCTTACAGAAGGTAGTGAAGGGAAGCAAGAAAGGACTAACCATCAACTGCAACAAGATAGAATGTATGATTGTCAGCAAAAGGAACAGGCCAACATAAAAATGACAAATTGTAGATACCAAAATCAAGTACAACAATTTAAATATCTAGGAAGTATTTTAACAAAGAAGAGAAAAATGTGACACTGAAATCTGAAAGTACATTGGGATAGCAAAAGATGCTTTCTAAAAGATAAGCAAAGTATTAAGAAACAAAGTATTAAGAAACAAAGAAAATTTCATTAGAAACAAAGAAAAGTACTTAACTGTTATGTAATACCAGTCCTCCTATATAGCAGTGACTACTGAACAATCTCACTGACAAAGCACCAGAAATGTGGTTCTACAGAAGGCTGTTGAGAATACCATGGACTGAACATGTGAGCAACAAAGTTTTAGAGAAAATGGGGACAAAAACAATACTTGGCATCAGAAAGAGAGAGGTGAAATTTCTTTGGCATATGAGGAAAAAGAGCTTAGAAAATTGAACACTCACAGGACATACTGAAAGCAAGAGGGACAAAGCAAAACAGATTTAAAGACTGAATCAGTTCAAAAATTCATTCAAAGATACCATAAACTTTTAATTTGTGAAGAAACCCAGTATGCTAAAACCTGTCAAATGCCTTTGAGATATGCAAAGTAAGAGAGGAAGCTTCACCATTCTTATCTAAAGCTTGATAGACACTTGCAGCAACATATCAGCAGTTGACCGATTTTGTTCCTCAAATTTCATTAACAGGCCTATCAAATCTATGTATTATAAGCAGCACATGTTGGCCATCTTTTGTTTTACACACACTCTCTCTCGAATACAGTGTATGAGAGTCAAGCAGATCAGTTCCTAGGAAACTGATAGCCCGACATCAGCACATGAGATTTGATTATAGTGGTGAAGGTTTTGTGCAGAACCATCTTCACTTTTTGAAGGGCCAAATACAAAGACAATGCACTACGTGCAACAGGGTCCCCAAACAACCCTCTGCAGGTTTTGAATTCAGAGTTGTCCTTCTCCTAGACCAGTTGCCATCCAATGCTATAGAAGTCAGTCTGTCCTGCTATTTACCCATAGCTGGAGGGAGAAGAACAGGATTCACACCTTTCCCAAGGGTATTAGCACGTAAGTGAATGTAATGGATTCGAGTGGAATTCAAACTTGGCTTTCTGATTCCTCAATCCAAGCCGCTATCCATTACTCCAACGCCTCACAAAAGAACGAAAAGATGAAATTTTTGTCTCCCACCACCACTTTTTTTTTTTTTTTTTTTTTTTTAATTAAATAAAGCCAACTTTGTAAAACTTAGTTCCTAAATACAGGAATGTTTAGGGAGATAGTAGGTAAGGAGGATGTATTAAAACCTTACCCACTTTATCCTTTGATGTACGTCAGACAAGTGAGTTAGGAATGGAAAACTTAGTAACTTAAAATGGCACCTGACAAATTTGATTGTTAGAAAAAAAAAAATGAAAATAAAAAAAAAAATTGCCATTTCAAAATCCCAATTTCTGTTTCAAGTAGGCCATTTTGTTTTTTTGTTTTCATGGAAAATAAGCCCTGCTAAAAATTACATAAAATTATAAGATAAAAAAAAATAACACAAAAGGACATTGAAAATAGAAAACAGACTGAATAGATATGCATTTATATTAGAGCACTGAAAATTAAAGTGGATGAAAAAAAAAACAAAAAACAAAAAAAAACTTTATTAAATAAACAGTATTTTAAAAAAAAAAAGTACAGGGTGGTCCGAAAGTCTTGTCACTACCTTTCTTACAAAATGTAGGAGCTCATGTCAGCCATCTGAAATTATATGACAAGACTTTCAGACCACCCTGTATATTTCTAAGTTGTGGTTATCACAGAATGATTACAAATATAAGCAAATAAATGCTGAACACTGAAAAGAAAAAAAAATGCAAAATACTTACTCAGGTCATAGCTGTAGATTTCTTGTGAAAAAAAAATATATTACTCATTTGTTCTAAAATATAGAAACTGATTAAATTTGAAGAAAATGTACTTACCAACAACTATGAGAGACAGTGTAAAAGCAATACACAGTAATGCAAAGAGAAAAGCAAAACCTACAAAGAATTGAAAAAGAAAACTTTAAATATGTGCAAGTCAATAAAATTATACTGATGTCATTTAAAAACTTACTGAATAAATAAAATAACCAAAAATATTTTGTAATATATATAAAAAAGGTTTCATGTTTACAATCAGTAATAATGAAAAAGTTTATTGATTGAAAATAACTATCTTTTATATTTTGCTCAGAAAGGTGTCAACAAAATTATGGAAGAAAACAGCATTGTTTATAAATTGAGCAAATGAAGATGAAACAAGGATGGTGCAGTTGATACAAGTCTAGTGAGTTTGTATTGGAAATGATAAATGTAATAGATGCACTAGATGACAGAAAACATACATTTCCTTCTTTCCTTGCATTGATTTTAAAGTGAGAATCTATAAGGTAAACCAAGAGATGATATGATTATCTTGTTTTTCTTTTTCAATACAAACAGAAACGGAATTAAAAAAAACAACAACAATGCAACAACACAAAATAGCAGAAAAGAAAATGGTAACAACAAAATACAGCAAAAACATAACAATTTTTATTCTTTAGAAAATTGATTTTCCCCTCCTTTCAAGGAAATCAAAGAGTA
Source organism: Acanthosepion pharaonis (assembly GCA_903632075.3). Classification (NCBI taxonomy): domain Eukaryota; kingdom Metazoa; phylum Mollusca; class Cephalopoda; order Sepiida; family Sepiidae; genus Acanthosepion; species Acanthosepion pharaonis. The sequence continues at coordinate 530,969 of CAHIKZ030000385.1, read as the reverse complement.
TTTTGAATGCTTCAACAAATCCATATTAAAGTGTGTGGTGGGGGGATGGAGAGAGAACGAAACAAAAATATTCTTTGACCTCTTGAGTTTATCAGAGCCCAAATTTAAAATCTTAAGTCAATGGGTTTAAAACCTAAGACGAAACAAGCTTTCTTGTATTCTATGTTTAAATCTTTTCTATTTGTAAATCTCCGAAAATAAAAGAGTATTTATAGCGTTGATTACAGTTAATCATTGAAACTTTCAATGCAAAATGTACTTAAAATTAAAATCCCAAGATATCTATGTCACTTTGTGTTTAGGCTCTATTTGAGATGTCATCAGATCAATCAAAAGAAAAATTAAGAATAATGAAATCGTCAAAATGTCTGTCATTATAGCCAAGTATAATAAAGTGAGGTTGGCGTGGTGTAGTAATGGATAGCAGCTCAGATTGAGGATTCAGAGAGCTGAGTTTGAATTCCAGTTGAATCCATTACATTCACTTACATGCTAATACCCTTGGGAAATGTATGAATCCTCTTCTTCTCCTCCCTCCCCCAACTATGGGTAAATAGCAGGACAGACTGGGTTTTATAGCCTTGAATGGCAACTGATCTACCATAGAAAGAAATGGCAACCTACTGTGGGGAAAAGAATCTGCCTCGTCAGTCATGTATTGAAAGATACATAAGACAAGAATGAGATTTGGACTCAATGTGGCACCAGCTATCATAAAAGCCATCGTGGATACTGTGCTGGCAAAAGATCAGTCCATTCTCCAGGCTACTTCAGCTATATATTGATGACATCTATGTTCATTAACATAGATGTCATCAATATATAGCTGAAGTAGCCTGGAGACATGACATCTGCAACATGCGTAAGAAAATATCTTGCAGATTTTGGATTGACGTGCAAAAACCCAGAATGATGGGAGGACAATACACAAGTGCTTAGCTTGCAAGTTTGAGGGGGAGCAGAACACCTTGTACTGGAAATGTGGGAGTGAACTACCGAAAGGATCCGAAATCTTTGGTTGGCAAAAAATATTTTCACAATCCAGAAAATTAGAAGGATGCTTTCCTGTTTGTGGCTAGCTCCATATTGCAACCACCTTCATTAAATGTAAAGCAACTGAAGTTATGTCCAGCTGAGACAATGAAGTAACAGACACCCCTCCCTCAACAACATTATGGACATCATTACCAGAGTACTCCAGGATGATCCTGTGTGAGGCAAGTGATGTATCAACGGACATGAGTTTGAAGTATGGGTTGATGCAAACTTCCTTGCAACTGGACTGACCCTTGAGTTAAATGGAGACATAGTGGAGGATGCATGTTGGTTGCATCCCAAAAGGCTGTTCAGCATATAAATGTAGCCGAGTTGGATGCTGTACTTAGGTGTTAATGTAGCACTTCAATGGAGAGCAAAAATGCTGCAGTTATTCATGGACCCTGTATGTGTTCATGGATGGATATCCGATACATTCACTGGAAAAGCCAGAATACACACAAAGGCCTCCTCAAGGAGGAGGCACAGCACCTGGAAAAACTGGTCAGTGAATAGGACTTATCAGTGGACATAGCTAATGAAATGCGACCAGAACCAAGCAGAGAAGAAATGGCTCAATGCAGTGAGGAAAATGGAATCAGTGAAACTTTCTTATGCAGCATCAGTGAGATGGCTTGACAAAATAAGGTCAGTACACCTTCAAAGTGGGCATCCTGTCATTAAAAGGATCCTGTACTTTGCAAGGTGGATTGAGCCAGCAGTGTCCAGAGGAGTGGTTAGGGCCATAGTGAGAGAATGTAGAGAGTGTCAGTCCATTGACCCATCACCAGTATGATGGCCAAGAGGAAAGTTAGACATTAGTAATATGTGAACCCAGGTTGGGATGAACATCACTCATCACGATGGCAAACATTACCTGTGCTGACTGACTGTGGACCCACAATTAGGTGAAAACTGCATTGACAAGATTCAACCAGCATCATCAACCATTTAAAAGCCCTTGAATGGGGACTTCCTGTTCAACTTCTCACCGACAATGACACTATGCCAACCTTTAGTTGTCACCTGTATGATCATCAGACCAGGGAGAGTGTGATGAATGAGAAAGTCACTTAATAAGAAAAAAGGGCATGTGTGTTCTGTATTTTATGCCAAAGACAAAATAACCAAAATAGAAACAAGCCAGTCACGGCGGTTGCCATAAATGCATCTCAGATATGCTAATATTATTTGTCCTTTCCAACTGTCAACCAATCAAAAAATTGTTCTCTCAAAGAAAGCAGTTGGCATTCATGAATTGGGGTAGTTTATTTTTCCTTTCTAGGTCTGTTGGCTTGCGAGTGACCGTTGCATTGTCGTTAGATTTTTGACTGTTTATGTGTATTGGGATTTTCACATTGGATCTGCAATTCATGATTTCAACATTTCTCTCTGCTTCTGGATCTGAGTTTACACCTGCAATTTGTTTATTCCATTTTGGAATTGAGCTGCCATATCAATTTTTGAACAATAATCTTACTTGATTTCTTCAAATTAAGGTATCACTTTCTTAAAGAATAGAGACAAAAGTAGCTATTTTAACCTTTCCTTGTAACCGAGTATACAACAATCTTGAATTTCATTTTGATGAACTTTGTTTAATCATACATCTCAAAATAGCCTTTATATTACAGTATAAAATACTTTAGTTAAAAGGTTGTATATAGAGGCTCACAAGCCTTAGAATTTTAGAAGAGCAGAAGGAGATAACGAAAGAAAAGATTTTCTTGATCATACAATCAAAAGAAACTAAAGAGCTCTTCTATTGCCTTTTGGGGTTTTGCCATTGAATTGATTGCATTTTGTTCTCTTTGCATTATAGAGTTCCTTCAAGCATTTTCTTTTCTTATTCTTCCTTCTTAAGGAACCACTAACCAAACTCCCATTGCTTTTTGCTCCCTAATGCACTAATTATCTGAATCATTTTTTAAGCTGGAACTTCCAGGGATACAAGGAATACATGAATAAATAATGGTGGAGAGAAAAGATAAAAAAAGTATATCTACTTGCAGACCTGTAGAATGGGCTGACATAAACAAAACATTATTAAAATATATAAATAAATATAACAAGAGTCCAACTAGAAAAAAAAAAAAAATTGCACCAGAACCAAATAAATTACATCATTAAAAATATATAAGTGGGGGGGAGAATAACAAGAAAAAATTCTTGGAAATTTGAGGAAAAAAAAAAATCTTCATGCTTAAATTTGTTTGCCTAAAGATAAGCTGAGAGACATTTTTATTATTAGGAAAATTAAAATTGATGCTTTGTTAGGAAAAGTAAAATAACGAGAAAATTCAGAATCTTTTCAATACTGGAGACATACAAAGAATGAACAAAATTATATGAATAAACAGAAATAAAGATTAATTAAAAAGACAAATATATTGACAGTAGTTATCATTTAATGATTTTTTTCAGTGTCCTTAATTATAGTTTTATCATGTTGCAACTTAGAAAGGGTTACTGAATGAGGCATAACCAAAACAGAGGTTGGAAATGAAATGGTAATCTTTATAACATCAACTAAATACAATACTCGCCAGCAGTGTGAAGTAGTTACACCACATACTAGTGGTGGACTACTTAGACAGCAGATTACCCTACCCCAACTTACAATAGTTGGGAATGTGTTTATGAGGATTGGGACATGCCCATTAGTCTTCATAGGTATGGATGGTATAACATATCAGAAAGTTTTCTGTTAGCCAATTCTCCATTCTTCTGGTGAATGTGGTATTTAATGAATTGGGTTCAAATTTAAAAATTAAAAGTACTTCTTAATAAGAAAAATGTAAGAACATTATGTTTAAGGCTTTGTTACATTCAAGATTTTTCCACAGGACAATAGCCTAGTTGATTAAAGGATTCATTTATGAATCTGGTGGCATACTTGTGAGTTCAATCCTTGAGCTGTATATTACAAAACTAGACTCAATAGAAACAGGACTAGCATTAATTGAACAGTACTGAAAAGAAGAGATATAACAAGACATCAAGAATTGAATAGCAGATTGACAAAAATCTTCCCTGTAGATTGAATAAAGTGTTTATTTTGAAATTCCATGAAAGTTACTTGGATTGAAGAAAGCTGGATGGCACAACAGTTAAAATGTGATAAAGATGAGAACATTAGCCTGAATATAAATAATGTAGGAAAAAAAAAGTTGATTTTTTGTGCTTCAAATACTGTATGACTTTGAATACACTTATGATGATAATATATATATATATATATATATATATATATATATATATATATATATATATATATATATATATATATATGTGTGTTTGTGTGAGTGATGTATGCTTGTGATATTTAATGGTTGCACACACAATCTGATTACATTTGACATTGGAATAATATATTCCTTTCCTACTCAGTATGGACAGCCTGTACTCTGGGTTCAACAATAAAATCAAACTTGAAGAAAAAAAAAATTCAGATAATTATAACTTTTCAGAAATTATTCAGTAATAAATAGAATTGTTTTTGAAAGTTTTATTAAATTTTTTTTATTTTGTAAAAAATATTTTTAGGCATGTCATAAAATTAAAACTGAAATGGACATCTGTGTCAAGAGAACTAATTTCCATGTCTGACAACTACCCCTGGATAACAGGAAAAGAGTACAAACCAAACTTTGTGGCCTTCTGAAGTCATTTTTAAGACTCCTGAATTTAAACTGAATCTATTTTTAAATGAACAAACAACTTTTGTTAATCTCGATTGATCTAGTGCAAATAAAAAAAATAAAAAAATAGTATTTTAAATTTTCATTAAAAGAAAAAGTTATTTTACTAAGAAATATCTTTATTTTTGGAGTCAGACATGAAAGTGTCTTCATATGAATGAAAATGTTATGAGAAAACGATTATGCATTACTTTACTTTGGTAATATAGAATTTCCAAGAATTGATGATTAAATGTGAATGGCAGTTGAAATAAGAATTCTCCTTCATTTGCATTGGTCCTTATTAGCCGGTGTCACTAACTTACTATTTGATGTAACAACTCAGATCTTTTGACTTATTTATCAGAACAGTTACTGAAATTTAACAAGCATGGAAATAACATTTTTCACTTAAAAATGATATCCAAATTAAAAGTTAGCTCTCAATTTTAATAGAAATAAAAATTGCAAATATTTAAATAACCAAAATGGTTACTTAGAAATGCTATGGTTTATTTGATTAATTTGATTTTAATTCAAAGTGTTATTTGATTTTTTTTTCAATTTTGTAAATATTGAACCCAACAGATTTTAAATAAATTTTTTTTCTTTTTTTTTCATATTTAAATTGTAACTCAGGATTTGCATTAATGAAGTTGTATGGACAGAGACAATAATATCAGCCGAAAGAGACAATCCAAATATGTAGTACATTGAGAAGTGCCTGAAAACCATGTCACTCTAATGTTACATTTATCACTGTTTCTTGAGGAAATGAGTTGGGAATGTAACCACATCATCTGTAATCTGTTCCTGTTATGTTGCAACTAGCCATTCTGAGATCTGTTCTCTGTTATGTAGCAATGGGTGTTATGTTTACCTGTCAAATTGGATATCTGACAAGCCCATAATAAACCTTTTGGTTGAAAATGAATTCAGATCACAAGGCCATTCAAAGGCTGATAAACAACTACTTATTATTGGTAATTACTACACAATTCTATCTTGTTTGTAGCTGGAGAGAATGCTAGACTCTACAAGGACACTTCCTTTCAGACCTTTTACTACAAACAGTCTAACAATAGCAATTTTCATCTTCGTTCTTTCTTTGAAGCCAGTTTATTCATTTTTAATGCCACAATTTTTCTGACTCGGGCAAAAAGTAGCTTCTGATATCTAATTGCTGGGGGGACAAAACAGGCCTTAATAACTGACGTAGTCTCTACAAGTGCTTGCTGGTGAAGACCTTTCTGTTTATAAAATCTTAAGACACTAAAAGTGTAGTGTAGGCTTTTTCTTCAGATAAAGGAGATGTTTTTGGCCAAAAAAACAAAAAAAAAAAACCAAAAAAAAAACAAAAACCTGATGCCTTGAGCTGAAGCTGCTAGATGAATCCATAAATATATTTATTTTCCCAAAAAATGGGTCAGGCAATGAGAAACATGTATTTTGGGTGAATAAGAAAATATCTGCATAATTTTTGCTTGCTCAGTCATCTGAAGATTCTATCATGTACACACCCATTTAAATTAGGAATATAGGTTTTGACTCTCAGCAATTCCAATATCAAACCTTTAATCAAGTGTTTCTTTGTAGATATTCTAATTAATCATTTGGTCTCTTCTTTCATTATAGTTTTCTCAACTTTCTGTGCCCCTATACTCACTTTCATTTATTTACTATGACTAATTTGTTTTCCCCAACCATGAAACTTTATTCATACACTATTAAAATCTTGTGAGGTGGTCACTCTGCCACAGGTAGACAAAACTGTTTGCAAGCTGTCAATGGTTGTCTTAGCCTGAAGTTAAAAAGGTGATCAGACCAGATTACATTGGCAAAAATAAGTTTAAGACTGATTGTTAAAGTTTTATTCATTTCAGAATATGTTTCTAATAAAACAATATAAATTAGTTTTATTATGTATGCTTTATGCAGAATTTATCTCTTTCAAATGATGTAAAAATTGGATATTTTTCTACAACTTGAAAAAATATTTAATGCTAGATTAATTTAAATTATTCAAATTTGCTGGCAAAATAAGTTTAAGACTGCATGGGTATATTTTTTTTCGTATTATTTGTATTCATGTGTGTATTTGTGCACATGCAATGATGCGCCTGTCTGTGCACCAGTCTAGAAGGGCAACTCTGAATTCAAAAAGCATATGTAGCCCTAGCAACAAACATACTATACAGTAAAAGAAAGGATTTTTGCTTTCACAACTGCAGTGTGAAGTTGTAGACTATGATAATGGCAGAAGTTGACTTGTACTATTTGCTTTTAAACTAAGTAAACCCAATTATTTGTGTTGTCAACAATATTTCTGTGGATTTTAAGAATTGCAGTCCTGATATTGAAAGATTGAATGAAAAAGGATACTAAAGAGATGAGTGCTTACCTTTTGTACAGACTGAAAAAAACTTTGCACAGGATGACACACTGATTGAAGATTCCTCTGTATTAGTTTTCCCTAGGGGAAAAAAAAAAAAAAAAACACAAGATTGGGATTATTTCTAATTATAAAAAGAATTTGAAGCAGGTAAATAATTTAGTTTTGTTAAATTTACATTTTTTTTTTAAAAAACATTTTGTTACAAGAACAAAATGATAGCAATTGAGTGACAAGACATCCCATTGAATTAGGAATTGCTCCAAATAGTTTATCAAACAAAATGCTCTGATTTGAACATGGTCTTTTATAATGTTTCTGAAATTTGCATTTTCTCATTTATACAAAATTAAATACCATTTATAAAATTCTAATTAAGTGATAATACTTGAAGATTGATTCAAAGTCATGAATATTAATTCATGACTGAATTATGTATCCTGGGGAAAGTTATAGATATTTTAAATAAGAATTTGTTTATCATATTCAACAAAGAGAAACAAGCAATATCAAATACACTACTTTGTCAAAAACACAAACTCATAATTAAACAGGTTAATATTTATAATGAATAATAGAATATGATACAATTTTAAGCCAAATTAGAAACGTTCTAATTGTTTAAATCTATAAAATAAAAAAAATCATCTCTACCAGACAGCTATGTTTTTTTTTTTAACAGAAACTGTTAGTATAGAACTTAGTTACATTTAGTCATTTCAACAATAAAATGATGAGACCTAGCTGCCAATCAAGTACAGCACTTAAATTCCTAATGTCAGATGCCATATAGGAAAGTCCATCAGAACAATTACTAGGAAAGTATTTATAGAAAAGGCAAGGGGAAGCTACATTAGGGTGGTGGGAAAGTGATTGAAGCCAAGATGCCAGGTCAGGACCAACACAAGATAGATTGGTTGTTTTAACAGTAATAAGTTTTCTTGGATATATGTGTGGGGGGGGGTTAAAATTTGCTATATTTATAGAGAAACAAAGCTCAACAGTCAGGATAGTTTTTGTAGATATAAATAGTACAGACATTGAAGTCCACAGCATGATGACTGGAAGTTTAACACCGAAAGCAATCTTAAATCTTTAGATGATTTTCTGCTTATCACTTAAGGCATAAAACTGCCAATCACCATATTTGATTTCTATATCCAGTGTGTGTGTTTATATATATATATATATATATATATATATATATATATATATATATATATATATATATATATATTAAGAAATGGACAAGGTCCGACAATTTATTTATTAAAGACATTTTATTATGTTTAACGTTGTTATTTTATAGATACAAGTATTTAAGCAAATGCTCTGTTTATGATAAACAGTATTAAATAACATTTACCGGCCTGAATGTCCGAGAAATTTTCATAGAAATGCAGGTTCGAATCCTGTCAAAGAACGAAAATTTTCTATGAAAATTTCTCGGACATTCAGGCCGGTAAATGTTATTTAATACTGTTTATCATAAACAGAGCATTTGCTTAAATACTTGTATCTATAAAATAACAACGTTAAACATAATAAAATGTCTTTAATAAATATATATATATATAATATTATATTTAGGCAGACATGCATGCATGCATATACACACAATGTTTAATTTGTTTTTTTATTGTATTTTCCACATTTATTGAATAGGTTGTTACACATCCAGATCAAAATACTTAATGCTATATATCTTTTGCCACAGGAGCCCATTTTAAATCATATATAAAATATTTTTAATGTGTATAGAATAATTATAGTACAGATATAATATTTAACATAGGCATTTTCTGGGTGGATACCCATATTTGAGTAGATGCTCTGTTTATTTTAAACAATATTTGATTTCATCTACTGGCTTGAACATTCAAGAAATCTTATTAAAGAAAATGCATCCTCTAGCAGAGATTTGAACATGTCCCCCCTGTTACAAGAGAAACATCCATTTGATCTGACATGCTTCGACAACTTGGCTACAAAGAGCTTCTATTTGCCTTTAAATCTGAAGTAAATAGTGCTTTAAAGGCAAATAGAACAATGCTTGATTAAGAAGCTCTTTATAGTCGAGTGATCAAAGAGCAAGAGGCACAGATTATGCGAATATGTGGGGGAAGATAATGGTTAACTCTAGACTTAAACAGGTTAAGATTGTAGTGATTGGGGAGCATCCTCTTGGGAGCTGGTCCCACAAGGTAACAGTTTGTGGGAAGAAGCTGCTTGAATGGAACCTACATCTCACCAATGGAGTATAAAGAGAACGAGAAATGGTTTGCTACAATGGGCATGGAATAGTGGGTTCTAGCCAAGAAAGCCAGGACTGGTGGAACTAAGGAATGTAGTTTGATCACTTTCCATGAAAATAGAAATAAAGCACTGAGAGGCTTGCAATATTTTGTTGGGAAAGGGATTGTAGAGTGGAAAATAATTTATCTACAAGGATGTGGAGATGCTTTTGGACTATCTAGAATGGAAAGTGAAGACTGGGCAGCAGCTGACCATTACTCCATTTTAAGTTTTGATCTTGCTCTTGTAAAGGTAGATGATAGCAGGAGGAGTCAAGTACTTGCTGGAGCAATACAGTGAACTGACCATTTTCTAGCATGTTTAGTGAAAGATCATATGTATGAGTTCCACAAAGTCTGAGCTGTATTTAAGTCCCAATATGGGCTCAAGGCCCCCCAGAAGGAAGATCTGTTCAGCACAATTGGTGAAAGTTCTGAGTATGATTGGCAATGGTGGAACGTCACTAGTTTGGTTTTCAAGGCATTGAATGTGATTAACCAGTTTTTCTCCTACTGAGCTGTTAGTGCAAGGTCAGAGAAGAGATCAGCTTTCAATCTCTGGTTATCTAGGGTTTTGAAGGTGTACCAATATACTGTGGTATCATCAGCATAGATATTCACAAATGATCAGTGTGCACTCTTAGGAAGATCATTTACGTATAGTAGAAAGAGGGCTGGACCGAGAAGTAAACCTTGGTTGACACCTGTGTTGATCATTTGCGTTTCAGAGGACTGGCTATTAACATCTACTTTCAAGAACCAACCCATTAGAAAGGACTAGAATTGAGAAGACTCTTCCAGTGATTTCATAACTAGAGATTTTGTGCAGTAACCCTTTATGCCATACTTTGTCAAAAGCCTTTGAAAATTCCAATATGATCATCTTTGAGATGAATTTGTTTTCTAGTGCTTCACTGATTCTGTGGGTAATTACAGTTAGGATATCAGCAGTGTTCTGGGCTGATCAAAATCCATACTGTCACTCAAGAAGTTGTTCATATAACCTTCTTGTTGATTACAGATTCAAAGAGTATGCTAATGACACTGAGGCAACTGATGGGTCTATACTGTGAGGGGGATGAGCACTCACCTGTATTCTTGAAAAGCAGGCATACACTCAATACCTTCCACAAACTCAGGAAGGATTTCTCTTTCAAGAAGCAGTTAAATAATTTCACTAAGATCAGAGATAACTCCAGGTTAATATTCTTAAGGACAACCACTGGGATTTTATCTTAGGGAAAAGACTTTTGATAAGTTTTGAGACTTCCTGGGCTGTAGTGTGGGGTTGGGAAGATTTAATGTAGAGTTTGAGGCACAGATCAAAGCAAAGAGCTTGCTTTACCTGACAAGGTTGAGATGACCCCAGGGCCATTTATAATAGTAGGCACTTAAGTTTTGCCTCTATTCAGAATTTGGTTAGAGATCTTCCAGAACTCTGAGGATCCAATTTATTTGCTTCCAAACTTGGCCTGGACTGCATATGCATCATTACACTTTGTATTTTCTAGAACTCTCTTGCAGTGATTAAGAACATTTCTGAATGTTCCTACTACACTATTCTTGGCTATAGATATTATAGTCATGGTTATGGTGAGAACCAATACTGGCTATTCAGTTTATGCTGGAATTTATTCTGGGGGTATAAAACTTAATTTCTGTAAGGACCCATTCTGATATGAAGAGTTTTTTTTTTTTTTTGAAAAAACAAAAAAAAAACAAAAAAACAAAAAAAACAAACAAACAAAAAGTAATTCAAAGAATTTTTTTCGTTTTCTTTATTATATCAATCATTTTGCCTAAAGGAAGATGATAAAAGCAACTAAGAAGCAAGGGGGTTACTGAAAGTGAAAGAAATAGAGAGGACAATAAAAGAACAGGGTTTAAAGAGACAAAAGATGATTCATGTTATACCAAAATATTTGAAGATCCTAGTTGACAGGAAAGCAAGAAGCTAGAAGAAAATTCCATAATCAAGAAATATATTGGAGAACAACAAAAAAAATGAAAAACAAAAATACTTAGCACAGAGCTTACAGTCACATCTAGAAATTTCAACAGTGAAATTAGACTTAGTTGCCAACCTAATTCTATGCTTAAATTAGTAAACTTGAGGTACCAAAGAGGAAAGCTCATCTGAACAATTATCATAAAAATATTTATAGGAAAGCACCAGGAAGCTATGTGGAAAAGTGATTTAAGCTGAGATGTCAGGTCAGGACCAATAATGTTGTAGATTCTTTGGATTCTGCCAAGAATCTCTAGATATATACCATAAGTACCAGACCAAATGTAGCAGCAAAGTCAATGCACAGACAAGTTTTAGGCTTGAATAGTAAATAACCTGCTCAACCAACAATAATGAAGAATGTTTAGTTTTTATTTTGGGATCTTATCAAGACTGTCCCAAATTTCATTATATTAAATATTATTTCATTATATCTGCTGTTACAAAGAAATACAATAAGTGCTTGTATACAGAACAACTTTCAGAGAAAGTTTATTACAGTTCACTATATAACAATATGTAAATTTCAGCCTGTATAAAGTGGAGAAAAAATATATGGATGAACTGACAATGGAATAGTACTGACAAATCCTATAACCATTCTTTAATAGGCAATCCTCATTCAATTTTTTAAAATACTTGCTTCCAGCTGGTATGATAGTTTTTACAAAAGTGAATACATATAAGTGGGCACTGAGGTCATTGAGCCACCATACAACACACAGTCTGAAGAGTGTTTAAGCAAGAAACAGATGGCTGCCACTGTTGACCTCAGTGTCCACATCTATATTTACATACACTATACCTGATATTGAGCACTTTTATCTCTAAATATAGCACAACATAAAACTATTATCCGTTATCATTTATACAAAAAGTAAATTAGTAAAGTTAATGAGATAAAAAAAATGGTGAATTCACTTTGCTAACTAAATTTTAAAAATGCATTATCTCACTAACCACTCAATGAATGTTATGATACTTGTTTTTTTTTTTTTTTAAATATAAACTGTATTGAGTTTTCCTTAAATATACAAGTACTTTCTACAAGTTCTCCAGTCATCATCAGGCATGAAAAACATTTTATTTTTGGTAAAATTCAGGTAGCATCCCAGCTGAAAACAATATAATGTAAATTGAAATATATTTTTTTGAAGTGTGTCATTGATAACAGATACAAACTTGTGGAGCATGCAGTTGCAATGATAAAGTTAAATTTTTGAAAATTTAAGTTAGAGTGTTTTTTTTTTTTTTTTACTAATATGGCAATTTAACAATTTTTTTAAGAATACGATCAGAGAAATTAAACTGCACCACATTATATATATATATATATATATATATATATATATACATATATATTCACATACAAAAAATCCTTGTTTAAGAATGCAAATATTTTTTGTTTTTGACAGAAGACATTTAAAAATAAAACTGTTCTTAGTCTAAAGAGCACAGTTTTTTGGGTTTCTTTTTTTTTTTGGTCAAATATCCCACCATGAATTGTTCCAAACAGTGGCCAAGTCAGTTTTAAGTTTTCTTTTCTGGATTTATAGGTTACTGAACTTTGCACCACAATTACTGCAAATTATTTCTCGTTTAATATTTCAATTACATTCTACTGATGTTCCAACTCTTAACTTATTCACAGTGGTAGATTAAAAAGAAATTGTTTTTTTATATTTATGTCAGACACTCATAAACAGCTTAGATGATTTCTCCATTAAAATTTTAATTAATACTTCAAAATATTGGTTAAATGTTCTCTTACAAGTAAAAAAGGTTTTTGAGGAGACAAAGAAATTTCTGTGATGAAGAGTTATTATTTACACTTAAACTATTGCCCTCATCTTTGTCGTTATCACAATGTTTCACATGATGGGTCCTTCAGCCTTCATCAGGCAGTTGTCAATCTGAGTAACCATTAGGAATTTTCAAACTGAACCATTTATTTAATCTGCAGTGGTAGATATTTTTTGTTCTTTTGTTCACATCTAGAGATATCTCATTTAGTTCTTATTTTAGTACTGCTCAGTTAATTTGGTGACATAGTAATTATGAGTTCAATCTCTGGGCTCGATAGTTTCAGTAAAAACAGGAAAAGCAATAATAATAACTGAGCAGTACAAAAATAAGAAAGATATTCATAGATATGAACAGTTGAATGAAAACAATCTATCACTGTAGATTAAATAAAGGGTTCAGTTTGAAATTCCTTGAAGGTTACCCTGATAAAGGCTGTAAGGTACAATGACTGAAACATAATAACAAAAATGAGGACAATAGTCCTAGTGTAAATAATATAAAAAGAAATGTTTCCCCAGTCATGACAGTTCTAAAACTATTTAGCTATGTATTTAATATTAGAATATTATTATGAGATGATCAGGTATGTCTTAAATCATATTCAATCAGATCAAGATAATTCATGAGATGCCCAAGTCTAACAGACATAGAAATGCAAATCAATATTTTCATTTAATGATGAAATTAATATAGTTTATGCTAACTATGCTGACTCTTGTGGTCCTACCAAGGATTGAACTCACTATCCTTGGCTAATAAATTTCTGAAGATATTAGACTCCCACTCATCAGCTTAATGGGTGTGTTCTCAGCAGTGGTAGTAGCAGGCTTGTCTCCTCACCTGCCAAAGTGGGTTTAACTTTTAGGTACTATTTTTTACTGAAATTTCTCCTTTTTCTATTGTCCGGTGAAGTGCTGTTTCAAGATCCTGTTTTATCAGTTTATATTTATAATAATATTTTAACTTAGTGACTGTCATTCTGTTTGTTTATACAGACAACCATTACAATTTGTAAACAGGATTGGGCTTGAAAACTGTTATTTAACAAACACCATGAAAGTGTCAGGCAACAGACATTGTATTATAGAATTTCAGTAGCTAAACAAGAAAACTTAGTTAATTATGTTTAGAATGGCAAGTGGAGATTAATTAATCAGGTGAAATGAGATATGGATGTAAGTTAAGCTGAAAATAAATATTAACCCACTTTATGAGCATTCACATGTGTTGCTTTGTTTACAGACAAAAACAAACACTTCTATCTGTTTCTTGTCATTCAAAAACAGGAGGAATAATAAACATATTCTTACATATTAGTAAAAGAAAAGATATTTCTTTGCTAATTATCTGGAGTTGCATTGATTGTTTCATTGTGCTCAAAAGAAAGTTTGGTAACAGAATTTCCACACATTTTAACAAAACACAATCCAAGGAGACAAATCAAGTGCTTCCTCTCTTCACTGCATACAGAGTGAAAAATGCTTTTTTGAGCCTTATAAACAAATATTGATCAAAGATCAAACACTGATTTACTTAGAGAAGAACTGAAGATATTTATTCAGCAGCTATTACAACAAATGCAAAGGGAACAGAATGAATATGAAGAACAGATAAAAGCAATCCTGGAAAAGTGAGGAACAGACAATACGTCAATTTCATTTTACGCTGGACTAGCTCACTAACTCAGTTAGTGAATTTTATTATGTCCCAGAAGAAAAGATTGCATTCCTATCATACTTCAGAAGGTATTAAGTCATTTTCAGAGAAAAATGACAAGGATCGGTGGTTGAAAAAAAGGTACATCTTCTGTTACGAACATTGTGGCCCAATGAACATGAAAAATATCTGAATTTTATTTTGCTGAATACTCCAGAAAAAGCTTCATTTAATGAAATGGTGTCAATATTATCAAAAATCTTTGGTTAAAAGAGTTCACTGTTTTATACATGTTCACAGTGCATGAACCTTACTAAGGATGAAAATGAAGATCTTATCACATAAGCCAGTAAAGTCAACCTTGAGTGTCAGAAATTTAAACTGGATGAATTATGCCCAGATAGATTTAAATGACTAATTTTCATTAAAGTTTTGACTTCAAGTAAGGATGTGGAAATATACTATTGAATACTTACAAAACTTGAACAGGATTCAAAGTTAATACAGACTGTCCATTCAAAACCAAAAAATGTTTTAAGTGTGGAAAATCAAGTTACAATCAAAGCTACTGCAAATTCAAAAGCAAAAGAAATACACATCAACTTGCTGTAAGTAGTGCTTTCAACTAAAAAAATTGGAAAGTTCAAATGAAAAATATGTGATAGTACAAATGAATAACACTATGGTGAGATTTCAATAGGATACTGGTAGTAATATTACAATTATTGATGAACAAACATGGAACAGAATTGGCAAGCCTAACTTGAGAAAAACTGACAAAGTTGCAAGAGAAATATTGGGCAAGAAATTAATTTTTCTTGGAAAAAATCACATGTAACATTGCACTTGCAGGTAAAACTAAAAAAAGTAGAAGTTTACATATTAAAAAAATTCTAACTCAAATTTACTAGGGATTGATTGGCTAGAATTATTTGAACCATGGAATTGGCCGATTAATTGTGAAAAAATTGATTTTTCATCAGAAAAAAAGATTACAGCTAGAAAAACACTGAGTAAACCAAAAAATAAATTCACAAATATTTTCTCAGAGGAGTTGGGAAATTGCACAAAGGCAATTTTTAAACTAAAAGAAAATGTGGTACCAGTTTTTAAGCCTGAAAGAAATACCTTTTGCTGCATTGGAGTTTATTAAGACTGAAATGGATAGGCAAGAAAACTGCAGAGTTATTGAAAAAATAGATTACTCAGAACAGTCTGTGTCTGCAGTTTAGATTAGAAAGAAAAAAAAAAGAAAAAAATTTGTTTATGTGCAGATTTTTCAACTGGATTGAATGACTGCCTCCTATCATATGCATATCGCCTAGCAACACCAGAGCATATATTTACCAAATTAAAGGGTGGTAATTTAAAAAAAAAAAAAAAAAAAAAAAAAATTGACCTGTCTAAGGTATATTTTCAACAAATCGAAATGGATAAGGAAAACTAGAGGTTTTTGACTATTAATATGCATAAAGGACTCTACGAATTTCAAAGATTACCCTTTGGTGTAAAAGTAGCCCCCAGGTATTTTCCAGCAAATGATGGATATGATATTGGCTGGAAAAGCTGGTGTTCTCGCTTACATAGATTATATACTTATTTGGTAACCCTACAAACATTCATTTAGTGAATTATTATAATATTTATGTGCTAGAGATGTACAAATTGCAAGCACCACAGAATAATTTACTTAGGGTATGAAATGGAATTGTACATTATTTACATTATTCGGACTACTGTCCTCATCTTTGTCGCCATATTTATTACAACGTTTTGGCCGTTGTATGCTCAGGCCTTCTTCAGGTGGTTGGAATGTCAACTGAACCCTTGATTTCACTCACTGGGGTAGGCTGTTCTAGTTCTACGTGTCATGTTTAATGGATGTCAGTTATCTACTATTAATTTTAATTTCTGAAAGTTCTCCACTGCCTTAACCGAGTATTGAACACACACTCTCTGAATCTAACCAATGCCTTTATCCACTGTGCCATGTGTCCTTGAAAACATCTGTGTATGAATTTCTGGGTATTATAAATTGACATCGATTAAACATGGTACGTGGAACTAGAACATTCTACCCCAGTGAATGAAATAAAGGGTTCAGTTCGACATTCCAACCACCTAAAGAAGGCTGGAGCGTACAACGTCCGAAACGTAATAAATATGGCGACAGAGATGAGGACAATAGTCCAAATAATGTACATAATACCTCATCCCAGAAATATAGACAGATACTGAAATGGAATTGGTTGGCAACTTTCATTTTAAAAAATGACTAACTTCAGAGTTATTACTGACACATTATGACCTACACTGACAGATAATATTAGTGTCAAATGTGAGTGAAAACAGATACGAGTGGTAATAATAGGCAATAAATTTGAAGACAGTACAGTAAAAGCAGTTGCTCACACTACAAGAAGTTTGACAAATATGGGGAAAAAATGTTACAGTTAAAGGAAGCACTTGCTATAATTTTTGCTGTAAAGGATATTAGGAAGAAAATTCATACTGCAAACTGATTGTTGTCCATTTTAAGTATATTTGGTTCTTAAGAAGGGTTTTCCCCAAACATAACTGCAAACAGGCTACAATGTTGGTTTATAATTTTGTTGAACTATGATTCCAAGATTGAATTTCTATCATCAAAGAAATTGGGACATGCAAATGGCTGATCCAAATTGATATCGAAATCTAAAGATTCTGAAGGTACCATGATGCTTTGTGGGAATACAAAAGTGAAATTAAAAGCCTGGTGTGTAACATTATTAAAGAATTGCTGGTCATGATAGACAATATCAAAATTCATTCTAAAAAGGATATGTTTATCCAAAAAAAAACTATGAATGACGTTAAGTTGAAATGGAGTGAAATTAAAATCACACCTACTAACAATGATACAGCATTTTCTAATTGTGATGGAGTACTTTTGTATACAGATAGAGTTGTAATTCCATTATCACTACAAAAAAAGACATCCGGAATTAGTGAGGATGCAGTCCTTGATGATAAGATATGTGTACTCGCCAAAGTTGGACAAAGATATACAAAATACAGTTAGAAAATGTAATTGTTGTAATTCAGCAGCAAAATCACTACCAATAAATCATCAAGCATGGCTGAGCACTGATAAATCTTGGGCATGACTACAAATGTATTTTACTGGACCACTAAAATGGTTCATACTATTTAACTGTGGTCAACAGTTTCACAAAATAGCCAGAGATATTAAAGTGTAAAACAACAGTCTACTGCAATAACAATTAAATTCTTATTTTAAGATATTTTTTTATGTTTATACATTCTTTTTATAGATACAAATATTTAAGTAAATACTCTGTTTATAATATTTAAATATCTATATCTATAAAAAGAACGTATAAACACAAAAAATGTTTTAAAATAATTGTCAGACTTTGTCCATTTCATAATTAAATTCTTGCAAACTTTTTGCAAGATTTGGAGTACCTGACAGTATGATATCTGATAATGGAACTCAATTTACTTCTAGTGAGTTTAAAAATTTCTGCCCAAGCTATGCAATTGAACATTTGACTACACCGATTTATCATTCAAGGTTGAATGGCTTGTCAACACCTTCAGAAGAGCATTAAGAAAAGCTAAAGGTTTGAAATGGCATTGCAAGAATATTTGAGCATGTATTGAATGACATCAAATGTAAACCTCACTGCGAAAATATCACATACAGAACTCATGTTTGCTAGAAAAGTTAGATCCATTTTTGACAAATTGCTATCAAGGAATAAGAAGAAAGTTCAACAATTTTAAACTACCAGATCATTTAAGATCGGTGATAAAGTTTTCTTTAAAAGTTTAAAGCCAAAAAATAAAATTGGAAGGAAGGAAAAATTATTCAGTGTCTAGATAGTATGATGCCCATTGTCGAAGGTAGATTTCATCATAAAACATTAATCAATTGAAGTCTAGATATGCAGAGAACAACAACCAGTACGGTTTAATTTACCAATGGATATACTTTACATTACTTTTGAAGTAACTATTTCTACAACTGAAATTACAATACGTCAAGGTAAGTAAAAATATAATCTGGCTGAAATGTTGGAAGTGGACCCATGTCAGAAAGAGTATCGGCTAAAGAAAGTCAATATCTAAGAAGGGGGTGGAGTGTTGTGGTGACAAAGACACTTCTCCAGAAGAGGACTTGAATTGGTTTATATATACATATAGACTGATGCTCAGAATAATCAGTAGGAGTAAACAAGTAGAGAGTTCGAGATCTAGCTTATCGGCTTACTACCTATTTCAGCAAGACTATGTAGACTCCAAGCAACATACTACTTCTTGATTGTGTTATCTTCATTCAGTACAATGAAGACATAACATGTTGAAAGTGCCTTGTAAGGTATTTTGGATTAAAGTTGTTAGATCTCTGACAAGTTTTTATAAGGACTTGTATGTGTGTATACTATAAAACAGGATTTCTCAAATTGGGTGATTTCAACTGTCGAGTGAGTGATGAGCAACTGAAAAGAAAATGGTGGGTGATATGGGATTTGGAATGTATTTTAACAGAGGATGGATCAATACAACACCAAAAGATGCATTCCAAAAGTTAAACTAAACACTCAGACACAGATAAATTTTGATACAAAGAAAAGTGTGCTGCAGTTATTTAATATCAATCCTCTTGCATGGCAGTGAATTTTAATTATTTTCTGCTTTCATAAAAATTTATGTGCATTTCTGTTGATGACCCAGAGAGCATTATGGCTGAGTATCAAGATATGTGTGTGTTTTTTTTTTGTTTTTTTTAAAGTCTGAATGATGAGGAAGCCAAGGAATCACATTTAAATTTTTGAGAAAACCCTACATCAGATTGCTTGAGTGAACAAGATTACCAGAACTGAAGGAATTTCCAAGTGGGGCCCACATGCAAGGTTATAAACTGTTTTTAACAAAACCTTTCACCATATTGAAGACATTTAGCTGTCATGTATGTGTCTGATATAGTCAAATCAGGCTGAATATCATGATGAGAATACTGGGCTTTATATATTTGTAACCTAGCATTACTTTGTTTATGTGCTGTTCTTACAATATCAATTTTTTTTTTTAATATTATTCACCCAATACAATATGAAGCACTCAAGATAAA
Source organism: Acanthosepion pharaonis (assembly GCA_903632075.3). Taxonomy (NCBI): domain Eukaryota; kingdom Metazoa; phylum Mollusca; class Cephalopoda; order Sepiida; family Sepiidae; genus Acanthosepion; species Acanthosepion pharaonis. The sequence goes on along the minus strand of CAHIKZ030000385.1, from coordinate 510,961 downwards.
GGATTACTGCAGGAGATTGTTGTATGGATAGAAGAGAAGGATATAAGAAGAGCAGATTATGAGGATACAGAGGATATATAACTGTTGACTCAAGACATGAAAATTGTATTGATTAGAGAAGCATCCTATCAGGATTCTGTTCTACAAAGCAACAGTTCTTGGAGAAAAAGCTACTGGAATGGAACTTCCTTCTTACTAAAGGAATAGGAAGAGAATGGAGAATAATTAATTCCTGTACATTTGGCATGGTGGATCTTAGCTGTGTAGGTCTGAACTTCAGGAACTAATGAATGTAATTCATCAGAACATTTTCCATGGAAATAGCAAGACAGTTGTAAGAGGTTTGTGGCATTTCATCTGTGGGAAAGGGGTGGCTGGGTGTAAAATAAGTCATCACTCACAAGGTCATATAATTGCTCGTGAACTCTGTCAAGGGTGGAAAGTGAAGATTGGGCAGCTCCCATCCAGATATGGCAGCAATACTTCATTTTTGGTTTAATCTGACTTTTGTAAAGATAGAGCATGGCATAAGGAGTCAGGTACTTTCTGGTACAGGTGGTTTGCTGCCAGTATAGGTTATGGATTATTCGAATATCCTTCCCAAATATGTCATGGTTAACGAGCAGTTCCAATACTTCTTTGTGATATACTTTATCAAATGCTTTGCATCATCCATAAGACATATCATTCTGCATCTGTATTGCTCTTTCTGATATCATTCTGAGCATAAATAAAAGTTTGTTAAACAAGAAAAGTAATAAATCTTAGAATGGCAGATCATTCTCTAATTTTCATGGAGGGGCCAAAAATAGGATATGAAGAAGTGGAAAGAAAATCACAAAGAAAATTAGTACAATGAGAAAGTTAGTGTATGGAAAGTTTGTTGGAAAAGTTTTAATTTTAAATAATGGAAACCAAATCTATTAAGACAGGAAACAAAAAAAAAGGAAGAAAAATGGATTGGATTTGAGAAACAGATGAGGACAAATATGCATAAATAACTTGAGTACAGAAATTTGAAATATCAAATAGAAATTTGATTTTGCAAAAAGAGAAACTTATATTGGAGAAAAAAAAAAAAAAAATTCTCATGTAAGCCTTTCCTCCAATTACTGAAATACCTTAAAGATTTTTCTTATTGGAGAAACTACTAAAAAAATTTCAAATTTTATATTACTTCTCTACCATAATGTATTTAGTACATGAAATGTAAGTAATGCAAATAAAATATTCAATGACTGATGTTATATTCTAGATTTTTGGTACTTTCCTCTCAAAAATTATGTGATATATAAAAATTATTTCACACTTTGTTTTCAAGATGCTTTGTTTCTATGGGATGAGTAAAAAAGTATCTAGATTATGTAGCAGTCTTATACTTACCACCTTGATATGAAGTAGAAACCAAATCATTCTTTTCCATTGTTCCCTATATTAGTATATCCGTATATGTACAAAAATAAAAAAGTTTCTATACAAAATATTTTAGTAGACCTTATGTACGTGTCATAATGGAGACCTAAATAAACTGAAATGTATTAAAATAGTCAAAGCAAACAAACAGTTCAAAGTTCAAAATTATTTAAGCTACAGCTAAATATACACACAAGTATACGAATGTGTGTGTGTGTGTGTGTGTGTAGGAAAGTAGAAATTACTACTTAGCCTGCTGCAAAAGTTTATTTTCTATCCCTATATATCATTTCTCTTCAAGTAAGGTGATAATGCCACTAAGACACAAGGGGTTACTAAGAGTGAAAGAGAATGAGAAGAGTGAGAAGAAAGGACAATAAAATAAATACAGAAGATGGTGACTGATGTTGCATTTAAATTTTGAAGATCACAAGTGGCAAGGAAGCAAAAAACTAAAGAATTCCATAGGCAAAAAAATAAACTATTATAATAGAACTAATGGTTACATTTAGCAACTTCTGTAGTAAAATGATGAGACCTAGTTACCAATCTATTAGTATGCTTAAGTTCATGTGGTTGACGTACCAAGGAAGAAATCTCATTAGGACAATTACCATGAAAATATTTATATATAGAAAAGACACAGAGAAGCCATCTAATGGTGGTGGGAAAGTGACTGAAATCAAGATGCCAGGTCAGAACTGATAAAATTGCAGAGCCTTCAGTGGATTTTGTAGAGAATCTTGAAATATATAGCAGGAAAACCAGAACAAATATAGCAACAATATTCAATGCATGGTTGAAGAGTAGATTTATAAACATGAAAGATGGATTCTGGTGAAAAAGAATGTCTGGCATGACACAGCGAATTAGCTTTCCTAGGAGCAAACCTAGAAATTGATTCAATATAATCACTCCCTTTAATGTCAGTGAAAAACTTGAGATGAAGAAGGCACAATGAGTTGCTCTCCATGGAGGTTAGCATCAGCCATGTTGGACACAAAAAAAAAAAAAAAAAAAAAAAAAAAAAAAAAGTAGATATCTATGATGACTAAAAGATAGTTTTGTTTTGGGGGCATGAAAATTTACAAGCCATTTCTTATCCAAGTTAACAACCGATTAGAGGACATTTTCAAGATCATCTGCTAGTTTTACTTTATTGGACTAGTCAGACTTACTACTAAGAAAGGAGTAAATAGTCATGTCATCAACATAAATACCAAGTTGGAAACTGATGACATTAGAAGGTCATTGATGAAATATATGTCCTTCTTCCAAATAATTAGGGGTTTGGTGCATCCAGGTTAGGGACCTCTTGTTTGATGTTGTGTTTATTCTTGAAGCATGGATTCATACAAAGCAATGCTGCTGCAGTTTCAATAGCAACTGAACTTTTACAGGGTCATGTTCCTAGTATAATGTAATGAAGGAACAAGGTGATATTTAACATTACTCCTCTGAGATGTATTCTACTGCCCCAACCAGCTGGACCAAATGTAATGAAGGAAAAAGGTGACATTTATCTTGTTTAACTAATCATAGACACTGCCAGCAAGTTGGTGATATTTGTTTCCTAACATAATTACACAAATTTGGGCATGCATAAAAAAGACTAGACACAAGAAAAAGCATGAGACAATTGAGATAGTTATTGGTAATGTTTCTGTGATGAATATTTAATGCACTTACCAGGATCAAAGAGGAAACAATGCTTTGCATGCTTAGTCTGCCATATGCAATTTAGAAAAAGCACACACATGGACTGGCATGCCTGATATAACTAGTGAGAGATGGTCATGGAATTTGTCAGTGGGCAGAAGGAATTTTGACTGGCAACAGGGTAACTTGGCAGACGGAAAAAGAGAGACTCTTAGTATTTCAGTGTCTTGCTGTAGAAGAAAAAATTCCAGGTTCACTGTGAAATAGATTACTGGTATTGAAAGAATTCATATTCCATCAATTCTGATTTCTAAGTTTTTATTTTGTTTTTCCTTTCTTTTTTCACAAACCTCCAACAGTTTCATTGTTGAATATTTTATGCATAAAGACGTTTCTCTGTGATGTTTCATTGGTGAACACCCAAGAGTGCTTTGCAAGGCAAAAGGGCTTCAAATGCCCTACTATTGAGTGATAGCTCAGAGGGGAAGTGTATTCGTGCCTTTTCAAGAATATTAATTTGAAGTGAAAAGAAACTCTCAACAGGCAGAGTTAGAACTCTATTCCATTCTGTGTTTAACCACTAGGCCACTTGTAGCTGCATAAATGATTTGAAGTTAATTTTGTATCAGCAACGATCAGAATACAATGCTTTGACCCTCTTTCCTGCTCTTATTTTCAATTTAGTTAAGACCATATGGTGGTATTTGCAGAGGTTATCTTATGACAATGTCCATTCACACCAAATATAACTATATTTGGTTTAGGTGTGTGTTGGCTTTGTGCAATAATTAAAAGAAAATGCATAAGAATATTGAAAAAATAAAGCTTTATATAACACAATAATACATAAGTATAATGTGAAAGTTGAAGTTTCAAGAGGTCAAGTGTAATACTTCCAGTTTATAAGTGATAGAAAGATTCTGGGAGGAAGTAAATATATAGGTATATGTATGTAAGTAATTATCCAAATTTAGTAGACACTTGCTCATGTGGGATGAAAGAAGGTATGTAGGTTTTCAAATGTATCAGCATGCTACTTAAAATTTGGAGAAAGAAAAGGTGTAAATTTTGAAATGTAGCCAAATGGTGTAGCCATCTCATATCGTCAACTCTGCTTATTAGCTCGTAGCCTTATATCCTGGTTGTGAAAGTTTTTTTTGATTGGTTGGTCAAAATATGATTTTGTGGCCTGGTGATTCTGATTATACATCTATTTTTAGAGATGGGAAAATTTTGGTCTCCTTGTTAGTTTTTTTCTGTCACCCTAATAGCAGACTCTTGTTTTGAATTAAATGAAATAATTTTATATTAATACATAAATATGTACACAAATATCCTTGAAGTAGATAACATAATTCTAGTGTTGCCACTATTTAATTAACCTGAAACTGGAATGCCTGCTCCTTATAACATAGTGCTCTCTCAGACTTTTCCAGAACATCTATTTCTATACTATTTACATTATTCAAACTATTGTCCTCATCTTTGTTGCCATATTTATCACAACATTTTGGCTGTTGTATGCCCTGGTCTTCTTCAGGTGGTTGGAATGTCGAACTGAACCCTTTATTTTGCTTCCTGGGGTAGACTGTTCTAGTTCCACATGCCATGCCTTAAGATTTGTGTTACACTCATCTGTTAATGATTATTTCTTTCTTCCTGCTTTCATCAACATATACTTGTTGTACTTGTCTATTTTAGTTTATTCACTTAACTCGTTCTCCCTTTAAAGTTTGTTTGAAAGACAGTGAAAGATCAAGGTGACACTTCATTTAACAGAGTGGCCATCAGCGTGATCACCTGACAATAGGTATTCTTCCTGTGTGGTAACACCTATTATCATCAAGGACAGAATAACTCGTATAGAGGATAACCAAGATAATGAGGTAAATGATGCTCTCTGAAAATGATGATCTAGGAATCTGAACAACAGGTGGGCAGTACCAAGAAGCTGGGTCTGACAGTCTGGGGAAGAGCAGCATTCTTAAACAGAATCAAGGAACCCTTGATATGGAGAAACCCCAAGTGAAAAAGACTGCCTCTAGCTGTTGGTGCTGTAATCGGGAAATCAAGAAAGAAATGGCTAGAACAGGGCATTAACTCACAACTGTGAGGTCTTGATAATTCGGGAAATGGTAAGCATAATTTGAAACAATAGGTATTTTCATTAAACAACTGAGAAGGTCAAGGTGAAAATCATCAAATTTGAGATGCTGCCATCACAGTCATGGGACATGGTAAATGTGTGTGTTCAGAAAATTAAGGAATCTCTGAATTTGAATGTGTGCTGAAATTGGGGAAGTTGTTAAAAAAAAAAAAAAAAATCATCATAAGTAAGATTTTACAAAATCCTAATGGTTCCCAGCAATAATTACTTTAGCAGACAGAACTTACCTTGACCATTGGTCTGATATTGTTGAGCTAATGTTTACACTCACAGCATCAACAATACTGAATATTACCAACATCATATTAAACCAGCTTGTTATTGTTTATAAAAAGAGCTTTAACTTATTCCCTGGCAAAAGTTATTTATAATACTGCTGTAATCTGTCTAGTACATTGGATTTCATCTAGTTCCAGAGATTTGTCAGATTCTGTCAGATACATCTTTTCCAGGAACTAAAAAATTGTGAGCTGGGAAAACTAAGGGAGGATTGCCAAATCAACTAGAATGAAGAAACAGTGACCCAATCACCCAAAAGCAATAGCTAGAAGTGATAAGACCCCAGTGACTGTGGACTGGAGAAGTAGGAGTGTTATAAAGATCAATTTATGACCCTGAGCAGTAGTAGTACAATGACCTGTAGTAAAGAAAAAGCTGTTTGGACTTCCAGTTGTATCCTATCTTTTTTATCATAACCAGTGATACTACTGCAGAACTCAACACAAAAAGCACAATCACTCAACTCCTTGGCATCTGCAGCTCTCTTGATGTTCTCTCGCTCATTTTATTGAGTGGCTGAGGCCTGGAAATTTACAGAAGCCACAAATTTGTCTTGCAAAATCTCCAAACTCAAATTGTTCTTAAATAGCAGCTTTTGGATTGACCATACTTTTTGTTTATGTATTTTGCACACAAGACATATACAAGTGCATTTTGTTCCAGAAGGTAAGCCATTTTTCTTTCGAGATGACCAACGAATATTACCCCAGTAACAGTGTAATATGAGAGCACACTATCAATGTAATGCACATTCTAGTTGGTCTGTCACCTTTGTTTAGTAGTAGAAGATAGAAAGGTTACAAGTTAGACTTTTGTGGTTGTATGTTGGATAGAAAACCAAAAGTTGAACTATGGCTGAAGTTTCTTTTTCAGTCAAATAAGGAACCTATTTTTTCTGTTTACCTGTAACCACACCAAAATTTACCAGCAATTTTTTAATACTTCTTTCCTGCTTCTTCCATGGATGCTGACTACCACTGATTATGTGAACCATTTGACCCTGTATACAATCTTGGACTTCCGAGATCAAACAACACCTCTTGAATACATTGCATATTATATCACGGCCCTCCACATCTTCCTGTCTTTTGTTGCCTTAATTAACTTTTGCCCTATAACCATCTTTCTTTGTCCTTATCCTGACATCTGTTCACTCAAACTGATTAATTAGGTTACTCACTTCACTCCCACTTCTCTTGCTTTCACTATATCATGAGTGTTAGATTCTCCAGACCCACTTTCCTCAGAAAATCCAAAATTTTCAGCTGCTTCTTTCTGATTTTTAACCTCAGCTTCCCTGTTGCTATTTTCCTTAAAATTTTCCTGCAGTTCACATCATCTGTTGATAGATTTCTGTTCATAAGTTTTTGTACCTGCTTGGTTTTAACAGAGCTTTCACTTAGGGCTGTCATTTGTTGATGAGTATGCATTCTGTCTTCATAAAGTTAATGATTAGACCTTCCTGCTTTCTTTACTACCTTGTAAAATAGTTATTTCATTTTAATTCTGCCATTAACACAATGTTATATGAATCTCTTATGACATGAAAAGTATGTTTGCCAATAAATCCTTATGAGTACTCCTATTCTATTGGAATCACCTCAAAATAATGCTACATTATGTCCTAAAAGGTATATAGGTCTGTAGTTAGAAATGAATGTGCTACAATATACAAATGTATGGCAGCAACATCTAAAACTTTAAGTATTTAATTTTCCAGTATTTTAATCTTACCATAAAATGCATAAAAATGGGAAGAAAAATTTAATAAGCAAAAATAAATGTTAGTTAAAACTAACTTACCTGCAGTGGATTCTGGAGGAGCATTGTTATATTCACCATACAATTCATTGGTAAAACGCTGTAATTTAAAAAAGAAAAAAAAATCATCAACAAAACAGAAAAATAGAAATTTAAAATGTTAAATTGCTTGAAGACAAAAGTTGATAAAGAAATATGTTTGCTGCTCCCAAAAATTATGATCACTGATTTGAAAAGATCTCACATTTAACTTTTTATGTGCTACGTCTCTTCCGAGAGCAATCATGGCTTTCCAGAACTTTCTGTTCTTTGTGGCTCTTAGTAAGGTTTGTTTTTTGGTATCTCTCCTAATCCCTGTTCTTCCTTTGTATGCCATGCTGTTGGTACATATACAACTATAATGGATATATTATTCATTGCTGCTCATAACAAATGTAAATGTGTATTCAAAGGAGCTAAGTCTCCGTCTGCTGATAGAATGAGGCACTGCATTGCATACAACTTTGGCTCTCATGATTACTGGCAGCTCCGTAATAGGGTATCAAATAAGTGTAAGGTCTCTATTCCTTTTTTTCTTCAACAAATTTGTGGTGTTAACATCTTTTGCTGATAAAGCTGAATGTTTTGCCCATAAATTCTCCTTAAACTCTTGACTCATCCAGAGTATCCCTGTCTAACTTCCCACTTAGAACTGGGTTTCTGTTGAGTGATATGCATATAACCCCTTCTATGGTTTCTACTATCATCTCTAACCTTGATCCTCACAAAGCATGTGGACCTGATCATATCCCTGTAATAATCATTAAGAAGTGTACTCTCAAACTAGCTACCATTTTCTCTAAACTGTATAATAAATGCCTCACTGCCTCCTGCAAGTTATCATCTATTGTTCCAGTTTTTAAGAACTCTGGTGAACTGTCTGACCCTTCCAACTATCAGCCTATTAGCATTCTTCCTCTTTTTGGGAAACTCCTAAAAGGTCTAATCAATGCTGAATTGGTTCATCTCTTATTGCTGGGCCTTTTTTCAGATAAGCTTTCATTTCTCCAGGGTAACTGCCGATATACTGATGATAATTGTGGAAAGAGTCTATCATGCTTTAGATAAAAACATTGAAGCCCAGGCTGTAGCTTTGGATATCTCAAAAGCCTTTGACAAGGTTTGGCATACAAGTCTTCTTCACAAGTTGAGAAGTTAATGTCTCTGGACACATTTTTGAATAGATACAGTCTTTCCTATCAAATCGTGAAATGATAATTATCCTGAACAGCCACTTGTCTAGATCCTTGATCCTACTTTGTTTTTAACTTTCAATAATGACCTTCCCAATGACATCAGCTCTCAATTTGGTATCTATGCACAACCATTTACTCCTGACTTCAATAGTAAGGCTGATCAGTTCAACAATGTCATGCTGGCAGCCAATGTCCAAAATGTTGATAACTGAGGCAAAAGATGGCCTCCAAAACTTCTCTTCATTAATCATCTGAGAAATACCTCTCTGCTTTCAATCAGCATGGCTGATGCTAACCTCCAGGAAAGTGACTTGTTGTACCTTCTTAGGCTAACATTCTCAGCTGACATGAAGTGGAAAGACTATATTGAATCCATTGCTTGGTCAGCTGCTAAGAAAGAAATTTCAGTGTTGTGTGAAGCAATTTCTCTCCAGAATTTATCTTACATATCTATGTCTATCATTTATTCATGCTTAGAATATTGCTGCCAAATATGGCCCAGTGCCCGTGCTATTTAACTTGAGCTCCTTAATAAAATTCAAAGAATCCAAAGAAGCAATAGTATCGGTCCTGATCTGATAGCTTGGTTTCAGTCACTTTCTCATTGTTGCAAGGTTGCCTCTAATTTATAAATGGCAATAGTTTGGATGAGCTCTTCACGATGGTACCTAGACTGGCAGCAAGATCTCAATTTACAGTCGAGTTGGCTAGCTGTAGCTGTAAATTCTATGCTAACAGTTTCTTTTCTTGCACTTCTCACTTGTGGAACTCCCTTCCGGCTCCATGCATTCCAGCCAACTTTAAACTGCAAAAATTTAAATGCAATGTCCTCCGGGTTACTCTTTTCTGTTCTCACTCATTAATTTTAATGTTTCTGTTCTTAATTCTTACACACCCAGTAAATCCTTAGTGTTTTTACTGCCTTGCATGGGGTGAATAAAAAAAAATATATATATATATATATATATATATATATATATATATATATATATATAATTTTTAGTGTGCTATATTTATGGGATAAAGTGCTCAATATCAGAGATAGAGCATATGTAAATATAAAAGTGAACATTGAAGTCGACACTCAGAGGTGACAGGTTGTTTCATGATAGATGCAATTGTCAGGCCGCCTATATATATATATATTTCCTTTTGGTCTAACTATAAGAATCCTATCAGGTAACTGACAGTATCCTAGAAAACATTTTTTTTTTTTTTTTTACATGTCTTTGTCTAATATTAGTCTGCTTGCATATAAGATCCTGTAGCTGTCACTGACAAAATCTCCAATGTTTGGCAACTAAAGTAGCTCCCAAATTCCAATTTATTGCAATTGAAGTGAATGGTTAGCAACTCTGTAGTACGAAACAAAATACATATCAAACGCAGGTGAACTCTTTAACTAATAGCTAGCTTACTACAGATGGTATTTCAATAAAATCACTGTGGAGAAGGCAACGAGAAACTACTCCACTATCAATCCCAAGAACATTCATAGCTATTGATAATGTTATTGTTAGAAATAACAGTGTGAAAAGGATTAATTTGCTGGGATTAACTACTTGCCCAGTAAGGCAAGACATGTACAACACATGTCATGGGTCCATCACTCTGAACTTCACATAAAAACCTGACAATTTTCTCATCAGAATCCATCTCGTACATTTATTAATCTACCATTCATCTCTGCTTGCTGCTATATCTGTTCGGGTGCTCCTGCTATATATCTTGAGGTTAATAATATCCAAAGAAGGGTCTGTAATCAGTTTTGACCTGACATCTTGTCTTCAGTCACTTTCCCATCATTGTGACATGGCTTCCTTCTGTCTTTTCTATATTTTCATGGCAATTGTTCTAATGAACTTTTATTGTTGGTGTCCTTATTACATGAATTTAAGCTTATTACTAGATTGGGAACTAGGTCGCACCGTTTTACTGTTGAACTCACTAACCATCAGTTCTATTCTAATAGATCCTTTTCTTGCACTTCTTGTGTGTGGAACTATCCCCCAGTTTCTTGCTTCCCTGCCATCTACAATCTTAAAATTTTAAATGCAATGCTAGTCACCATCTTGTTTTCCTGAATCCTGTTCTTTTATTACCCTTTCCCCTCAGTAAAATCTTCTCATTCTTTCTTATTCCTAGTAACCTCTTGTGTTTTAGTGGCATTATTGCCTTACTTTGAGAAATGAAGTGTTTTTTTTTGTTGTTGGGTTTTTTTTTTGTGGGGTGGGGGACATGGAATGTCAGAACACTAAATCAATGTTGCCAGTTATAAAATATAAAGTAGGAAATGATTTAGCTAAATGTTAGTATTTTAAGCATATGCAAAACTAGATGGGTGAATAATGGAGATTTTGTCACATTTAGCTACAAATTTATCTTTTTTGTTCAGTTATGTGGTTGGAATGGAAATTTCAAGTTTAATATTTTCCAAACTGCAAAATATCACAAAACCAAAATGTTCTAGTTAAAAAAAAAAAAAACCTGCATTAAACAGCCATCACCTGCAATCTTAGTTATATTTAAATGTTCAAATCTAGTGAGAAAAGAAAAACACCTTGAAAAAAAAAAAAAAAAAAAAAAAAAAAAAAAGTATTTCAAAATGATTTGTTGAAATTTATTCAAAAACAGAAAATTGGTTAATCATTAAAGATGTTTCAACTTGAAGGCATACTGCAAATCAGTGTGATTTCTCATCTTCAGTATGGCTGCTCATTTTTCCAAGCATGGCCATCTTCTCAAGCCTATTTGTATTTCTTCAACACCCACAGAGCTAACCTTTAGTTTATACAGCAGCAATGGTGAGCAACTATTAGTTACAGTTCAAATATGTGTTCTGCCAGGACCACATATTGTTTTGAATTCAGAGTTGTCCTCTTATACTGGTTGTCAGCCAGAGCTAGAAAGTCCAGTCCAGTCCACCCTGTGATTTAACCCACAGCTGAGAGAGGGAGAAGAGATGAATTCACACCCTTCTCAAAGGTAATTGCATGAAAATAAATATAACAATTTCCACCATAATTTGAACTTGGCTTGCCAATTTCTTGTTCTGATCCTCTAAACATTATACCACCTTTCATCTTCAAAAAGGCAAGATAAATTTTACTGTTAAAATAAGAACACCTATTTGAAATGTTAAAAGAAAGGGAAAAACAAAAGAGAGAAAGGGAAAGAGAAAGAAAGCATGAAAGAAGGAAAAAAATTAAGTACAATGAAAACTATGATTCAAAAGGTTTATTGTGAAGAAACATTCAAGTTGAAATGTGAAGCACTAAAAAGGAGGTTTAGTAGTGTTCTAAAAATACTATATAAGACACACACACACACACATATATATATATATATATATATATATATATATATATATATATATATATATATAAAACAAGAATTTCTTAATTTTATGGGTCATTTAAGACCAGCGATTTTAAATGAAGAAGCTTAGTTCTTGGATATCTGTCTCCTAGGTAAAGCCTCACTAAAAAAATCAAGAAATTATTTAAATTAAAAATTAGTTTGAGAAAACTTTGTGTAAATGTTTTTTTAGATAGTGAAAGTACTTTTAAATTTTCTTTGGGGGGGGGAGTGATTGAAAAACTTAGTTATATATATTAAAAAAAAAATGCTATATCATCTGTGAATATACTGAAAATTCACCTTACCAAAAACAATTCAATGAAACTAATAAAATATTTTTGTTGAAAGTCAGTGCTTTCATAATTTAATAAAACATTTTCTTTCAGATTTGACAAAACATTACTTGTAATTTTTCAGTGCAATTCTGAAATTTATCTAGTTACTGTTTGCAGCAATATTTTTTTTGAAGATGCTTGAGTAAAAAAAAAAGTTTAATGCTATTTTCAAATGTGTACATTTTTAAAAGAATTTTATTTTTTCTCATTTTTTCAACTGCTACATTATTTTGTATGGAAGTTCAAAGATTTTTGTAATTGTAATCAATTAAACAGTATCAATAAGTTTCTATCAATTTTTCCTTTTCATTCAATTTAATAAATTTAAGAGTTACAATTTTATATATATATATATATTATATTTTTTTTTTTTTTTTATATTATATTTTTTTTTTTTTACATACACACAAATTTTTTTTTCTTTTTTTTTTACTTATGTCTTTTATGGTAGATGATGTGGTTAGGGCATTTTTAATTCCAAGGTTTGTGTTTATTAGCAGTTATTTGAGATCATTTTCTTGGTAAAGACATCTTGAATCATCAGAAGTTTTTTCAAGTTTCTTTTTAATGTGTATCTGATTTTTACTTTTACAATTCATATGTATATTTATAGCTTTCTTTCTGTGTAGTATGACAAAAGTAAAGGTATTATATTGATTTGAATGTGTTTTCAATGTATTTGAGTTGTCTTGATACATGATGGTTACAAATTCTAAATGCTCTAAGATAAAAATCCATTATTATAACAATTCTAATATAAAAAAAAAAATCACATGACTTATTCAGAAATAAATTAAATTATTTTTTTTAAACAGTTCTTTTTCTGAAAATCTTGATGACGTTTCTTCTCCGCGCCACATCTGTTACCCTCTTTCCACTCATTTAATTTTATGAAATCTAAGAAATTCTTTTTATTATCACTTAATGACTATATTAGTTATAAGAACAAGTCCTTGAAGAATTTAGATCACAAAATTTTTTTTTTTTTTTTTTAAAACAGGACCCAGTTAGAGAAAATCTGCCTTGAATTATAAAATAAAAAAATTCTCAATGAATATTTACAAAAACAGTTTCATTTATTTTCAATTTTAATTAGAATAATTTATAAACCTTTCAATCTTAAAATTCTGCATTAATTTGTAGTTGTCAAGTGATACTGTTATTAAATTAAAACTGAATTTACTAACCATTAATAGAAAAGCTCACAATTCAATGACATTAGTATTTTAAAAAAAAATTTGAATTTATTTTATGTTGATTTTTATAAATATGGATGTTTATACATGACATTATCAGAAAATAACAGTGATAACAATAACAAATTTAAAATTTATTGGTAATTTTTTAAAACTTTTCCTCAATGTGTATCTTTGTAAGTAAGGCTATAAAGTCAAAATACCTAAAATTCAATAAAATATTAGATTGCTTAGCATACATTCTTAAATTTTTAAGATTACTGGGCAGTTAAAAAAATTATATAACAAAAAGCATTCACATCATATTTGTTAAGTGATTTTTTACAGTTATGTCCTCCTGAATGAAATTTCAAACTTCAGGCTGTCAATAGATCTGTCAACAACTAATAAGACACCCGATACATTAAAAATTTATTTTTGAAAAACTTTTTAATAAAGAGATTTATATTGTGTTGACAGATTTTTTCATGTTGATGATTTTATATACTTTACTCACAATCAGGAAAAAGAAATAAAAAAAAAAATATTCCAATCAATTCAAATTCAGTTGGAAATATAGCTAAGTATTATAGGATATATTAAATTATATATATTAAGCTTATAGGATATATTAAATTTAATTAGCCTGAAATTAAAACTAAAATAAAAGCTTCTACGAATTATTAATTTTCATCAAAGCTTATAAAACAAAAAGTATATATTTATAAACTATACTAGTAGTTTTAGTCCTCTGTATTTAACTTGTTTTTTTACACATTTTTTTTTAAAGTGGGATGACAGTAAAAGACTACAGTTGTTGACAATCTTTATGACAGTTCATGGGCTACTTTGTGTAAATAAACATTTTCACTAACTTTTAAGTAAGAAGTATTATTTTAGCAAAATCAAATTAATTTATCCTTAAGCCTCTAGAATAAATATTGGATTTTTAAGAGATTTTTTACATTTGTTGTTTTCATTTTTCATCAGAATAACCAAAAACCTGTACTGGCAGTAAACTGCCAGCAGAAAGATAAAAAATGAGTTCAGTAGATATACAAAAATAGAAAGGGGGCGTAAGGCAAGGATGTGTCTTCTCACTGGACTTATTCAACATATACATTAAGGCAACTCTGAAAGAACTGGAAATCCTACCAGGATTCATCATTGGCAGCCACAATCTTAACATCAGATACATAGATATAGAAAGGAAACTACAAAACCTCCAAGAGAAGGTAGTGAAGAAGAGCGAGAAGAAAGGACTAAGCATAAGCTACAAGACAGAATGCATAGTCATCAGGAAAAAGATAAGCCCAAAATGTGATTTATAGCATGGACACTAAAACCAAACAGGTGTGGAAATTTAAATATTAAGGAAGTGTTCTGACAGAGGATGGAAAGTGCAATGCTGAGATCCAAAGATGTATTGGGATGGCCAAAGATGAATTCCAAAAGCTAGGCAGAGTATCACGCGAGGTGAGGTGGGGTGGGGGTTCATTGGTAACAAAGAAAAGACTACATCTGTCTTCCTTTATGGCAGCAAATGTTGGACAATCTCCTCAAAGATAAAGAAACTTCAGGCAACAGAGGTGTGGTTCTACAAAAAAATGCTAAGAATACCATGGACCAAACATGTGAGCAATGAGGTTTTGGGAAGAAGTCAAACAAAGAGGAAACTTCTACTTATCAGGAAGTGGCAGCAGAAATTTCTGTGACATGTAATGAGAAAGGAGGGCTTGGAAAATCTGATACTCACAGGCTGGATAGAGGGAAACAAGGACAAGGGAAAGCAAGTGGATGGCATAATGGGGTCTGAGAGAGATAAGATGAGGACAAAACTTATTGAGAGATACAAGGGAAAGTGTAGACCTATTGATGATTTATGGCCTGAAGGAACACGGCACATAAAAAGAAGTTATTAAGTAAAACTACATTTACTAAACATATAATTTAAAGTAGGTACCTCCATGAGATCACTAAAAAAGAGCATAGCATGATGAAAAAGACACCAAACTTGATGAAAACAAAATTTTATCGTCTAAAATGTTCATGGTATTATTAAGAGAAAAGCTCAAAGTATTTTGGGGGTATTTTTTTCCATTTTTTAATCGTTCCTAGCACGTCCAAAATTTTTGTTAAAAATCTTGTTTTTTTTTTTTGAGTCAGCAAAATAAACAGATAATCGATTATGTCATCCATTTTTTTCCATTTTATAAAAAGATGAAAATCTCATTTTGAAATTATTTTAAAAATCAATTATCATTTTTTCAAAACTTATTTTAAGAAAATCAGAAATTCTAGAGTTTATTTAAAATATTTTGAATCAAGGTTGACAGCTTTTGTGCCAAAAAGATGTAATTTTAAAATAAAACAAAGCAGGTCATAACCTTTCGCGTCACTTGACAGGTGATAAATGACATATTGACGAATTATGGGATCATAATTTGTTCTACAGAAGCTGAAAAGTGAAGTTATTTAGATTTAAGTGAACAAATTATTTACCTCGTTATTTTTAGGAAAACTTTCAGTGCTCTAATTTTTTTTTTTTTTTTGTACTTAGCTTTTACCTTTACGTTTACGATGCTTTATGGAAAATATATTATAAACCAAAGAAATTAAAATAAGACTGTTAAGAGTGAAATTAAATTTCATAAGGTATCTAATTAATTTATAATTTTTCTTATGAAATTGTGGGGAAAATAGAAATGGCTTAACTCCCAAACACCCTCCTGTCTGTCTGGCCTGTGGGTTGAGAAAAGAAAGAAAGGGTCCAAGATGGTGTCCGTGACTTTTTAATATTCACGGCCTTGTGCAGTCACGCAAAGTCGCATTACACGCATGCTAATGAGGTGTGTCTGGGCTCCATAAAAGCAGGTCGCTTGGATAAATTGGCAGAAGCCATTACACCCGTGTTCGGTATACATTGCTTTGCATTGTGTCAGACATTTTCCTACGGAAAGAGTTGCGTCCATTACACTCCATATTGAATTTGACTCCTTTGCTACAAGCTATTTCAGCCATTATTACAACTTGGACAGATTCGACTTGAAGTTGATACCAGAGTTCGACGGCTCCCCTGCTGGCCCATCTGTGGTCGAGTGGTGGGAAAAGGCCGAGCGGGTCTGCCGGCTGTGTAAAGTTAAGGATCCCGTGCTGGTCATCCCTCTGAGGCTCACCAAAGGAGCTTACACTGTATATCAGCAGCTCAGGGATGACGAAGACTTGGAAGAAATTAAGCAGGCTCTATATGCGGCATTCGGTGTGGACCCCTTTGTCGCCTGGAGGCAGTTCACTGAATGGCGGCTTGGGCCAGATGAAATAGTAGATATCTTTCTGGCTGATTTGGGGAAGCTGGCCGCACCGTTCGGTGGAACAATCGACCAAATCCTAGGATGCGCCTTTCTGGCAGGACTCCCAGACAATGCCAATCGACTGCTACAAGCATCATCAAGGCTCAATGAGCTGGGGCTAGACGAGTTACTGGCCAGAGCCCGAAATATTCTGAAGGACGACGTGGAGCCGGTCTCAGCAGCTGCGGAAGCACCTGCACCGCCAACTGAGGACACAAGGTGCTATAAATGTGGCGGACTGAACCACTTCTCCAAAGACTGCCGAAGCGGTGCGAAGGATACACATAACCGAGGAACACGGAGATGTATGCGTTGCTACAGGTGCAACAAGCTGGGCCATGTATCAAGAAGCTGTCTGGGAAACGGGCAAGGTGAGTAAGCCTTCTCCCCAGATTGCCGCTGAACAAAGGCGCTACCATGCAGTGAGCGTGCAGATTAACGGTGTGGCGCCTGGGGCTTGTAGACACAGGCACCCAGACCCTTGGCAAGGCATGTTGTGAAACGTGGGGCGAAAAAAATTCCAGTTCTGACTGTTGGCGGGGCTCGCTGGCCTCTTGTGCAGTGAGCCTCATCTGTGCAAGCCGGCGATGGGCCTGCAGTAGACGATAAGCCCCTGGTCTGGACGGAGAGCTGCTCGGCTATGATCTGCTCCTGGGAATGGACGTCATCAAAAAATTGGGTGGCGTCCATGTTGACGAAGAGGGTTGGGCGTGTTTCATTGAAACTGGTTTTGCTCTAGGTGCAGCAATGGAGCTGGAACGGCCTGACTTTCGTGTGGAATTCGACCAGCACACAAAGTCCTAGACGGTATCCTGGAAATGGTCGGATGATCAACTGCCAGAGAAGCTGTACAACAGTGTGCCAGAGTATAAAATCCCCCCGCGAGCTCGTGCGGAATACGACAAGGAGTTGCAAGCCTGGATTGATAACGGATGGTTGGTTCCTGATCCAGAGAAGGAATTGGGGCCCCCGAAGGGCCTGATCCCACTAATGGCGGTTATCCAGCACAACAAACAAAAGGTGAGGCCGGTGCTCGACTATCGGGAACTGAACGAGCCCGTGGACCCTTTTACAGCCCGCACGGACGTGTGTACCGAGAAGCTAAGGGAATGGTGACAGACGGGATCAAATGTATCTGTGCTGGATCTTCGCAGGCATACCTTCAAGCGTGTGCACCAATCACTGTGGCCCTATCAAACTGTGCTTATCAAGGGCAAAGGTATTGCCTGACCTGCATGGGGTTTGGACTCAATGTGGCCCATCAATTGTGCAGATGATTGTTGACGCCATTCTGATGAAGGATGAGCACATACAGTGGGCAACATCTGCATATATTGATGGCGTGTACGTGAACGAGGGAGTCATATCTGCGGTGCGCATGAAGGAGCATCTCTACAACTTTGGCCTCCTCAGCAAGGAACCGGGGAGGCTACAGGATGGTGCATGGGTGCTTGGTTTGCAGGTCTGGGGGAGAGGATGATGTTCTGTATTGGAAACGGGGACACAAAGTCCCAGACATGCCCCCTGTTGTCACGCGGCGAAGCATATTTTCCTTGTGTGGCAAGTTGGTTGGGCACCTTCCTGTAGGTGGCTGGCTGCGTGTTGCGGTGGTGTTCATCAGCGGAGAGCATCTGACGTCACCACTGGATGGGATGATGAAGTTCACAATGCCCCCTCTCAACACCATGATGAGGGGAGGTCCTCGCTAGAGTATGCGAAAAGGAAGACCCAGCACAGGGCAGATGGTGCGTCGACAGCCAAGACCTCGGTGTGTGGGGTGACGCAAGCTCTCTTGCAACCGGCGTGATCGATAGTTCACGATGGAGCCATGGTGGAAGATGCTTCCTGGTTACGGCCAGAAAAGGACTCCCAGCACATAAACCTAGCGGAGCTTGATGCTGTCATCAAGGGGATCAACTTGGCGATCCTTTGGAAGCCGACCACCCTGCGTCTGTTC
Organism: Acanthosepion pharaonis; assembly: GCA_903632075.3. Lineage (NCBI taxonomy): Eukaryota > Metazoa > Mollusca > Cephalopoda > Sepiida > Sepiidae > Acanthosepion > Acanthosepion pharaonis. The sequence goes on along the minus strand of CAHIKZ030000385.1, from coordinate 492,270 downwards.
ACGGATTCTGCTTGCATCTATAAGTGGATCTCGGATACCCTTACCGGGAGGGCCAGGGTGCGGACTAAAGCCACCAGCAAGATGCTTATCCGATGACAGCTCGACACGATCGTGAAGCTGGTGCAAGAGTACGCACTGACAATAGAGGTGTCCCTGGTCAAATCTAGCCTCAACAAGGCAGATTGTTTAACGAGGGTGCCCCAAAGGTGGCTTGACGTCACTAAGAAAGCTATTGAGCCCCTGCAACCCGCCTGCACTGCGTCCGTGAGTCCCATTCGATCTAATCGAATCAAAGAAGTCCACTAACAAAGTGGGCACCCTGCAGTCAAGCGGACCCTGTATTTCGCCAAGTTGGTTGACCCAGGAGTACAAAAGACAGACGTCAGGAGAGTGGTCAGAAGCTGCGTGGCGTGCCAGTCTATAGACCCAGCACCCGTTCGCTGGAAGAAAGGGCAGCTGAGCGTGAGGAGCCACTGCAGCCGGCTGGCGATAGACGTTACTCACCACAACGGCAAGGATTTTCTGACGCTCATTGATTGCGGTCCATCTAAGTTTGCGATATGGCGGCTGCTGCATTGGCAAGATGCAGCCACCATCATCTGTCAGTTAAACAGTATTTTCCTTGAACGTGCTCCCCCCAACGGAGATATTAACTGACAATGGCACCGCATTCACCTGTGAGCAGTTTGGGAAGTTTACGGATGGCTGGGGAGTGCACCTACAGTTCCGGTGCGCCCATGTACCGAGTGGAAATGGAACCATCGAGCGGAACCACAGGACTGTCAAGACCATCGTAGCCAGGACGAGCTGCGCGGTGTCTGAGGCAGTCTACTTGTACAACGTGACCCCGAGGGATGATGTCTCACCCTCTACGGTGCCAGCCGACACATTGCATAGGTACCACATCAGAGTGAAGGGCATAGAGACCAACCTGCTGCCCAAACTGAAAGTAACCGGAGAGAGGCTGAAGAAAGGAGATGTCATCTGGATTAAGGACCCACGCAGCAAGTGTACGACGAAATACAGAACCGGACACGTCACTGAGGTGATCAGCCCGCAGGTGGTGCGGGTCGACGGTGTGCCCCTTCACGTTAAGGACCTGCGGCCAGCGACGCAGTTGCATAAACCGCTGGAGGACGAAAGGAATCTGAGACCAGTGAGGCATCGCTCTGGTTCACGTCAGCTCCATCAGGCAGTGACTCAGATATCAGTAGCCTTCCAAGGGACGTGGTGTTTTTCGACCCTCAGACCAGACGGGAGCACAAGCGACGATGAGGCTCGCAGCGTCCCTCTTTGAAGAAGCACCCGGCGAAAACGATCGCCGCCTCCCTGTCAACTCTGTGATCATGAGATCAGGGGGGAGCGTGATGAAATGGAAATGGCTTAACTCCCAAATGCCCTCGCGTTTGTCTGGCCTGTGGGTTGAGAAAAGAAACCGTGACTTTTTAATATTCACGGTCTCGTGCAGTCTCGCAAGGTCGCGTTACACGCATGCTAACGAGGTGTGTCTGGGCTCCATAAAAGAAGGTCGCTTTGAGAAATTGGCAGAAGTGTTCGGTATACATTGCTTTGTGTCAGACATTTTCCTACGGAAAGAGTTGCATCCCTTACACTACATATTGAATTTGACTCCTTTGCTACAGAAATTTTATCAGACGTGTGCATAAAATACTATAATTTTATGTACATTTATTACATTTTACAGCGTTATTTGTATTTCCATTCATTTTATTATTAATTTTGATATTTCATTTATGAAAAAAATGTCATAACTGAGATTAATATAAAAATAAGATCATATAATTTCATATGATGATACCGATACTTGTAGGTACCCTTCTCAGTTGAAATTGAAAAATCAAATTACCTTCTCCACACGTGTTTCTCAAAAGTAAAGGCCTTAAGAGCGGAGAACAATGCTTAACTCAAATAACGCAACTTAATTGTATTCTGGTTGATTTTCCGTACTTTATAATTACAGCCTGATTATAAACACAAAATTACATTTCTTAATTACTGCGGGTCTTCTGATTAATCAAAATGATGCAATTTACAACACGCTAAAAAATATCTCATAAAGGACACTTAGGAAACCCGATGTGGCTTTTAACTAATTTTATAATATTTTAACTAACAACTTAAATGTAAAAATTTATTATAATTAAAGAAATAACAAATAATTGTATTAAAAAATCATTTTTCATTGAAAACTTTTTTGCTTTCAGAAAATTGTCCATATTCATAAAAACAACTAAAAGCAAATAAAAGCATTTGAAATTAAATAATTTGTTTTATTGAGTATTGTATGTTACAATTCAGAGCTGATTTTCAGGTAGTGCGGATTAAACAAAAACAAAAAAAACAAAAAACTAAAAAAAAACAAAAAAAACTAAAAAAAACTAAAAACAAAAAAAAAACAAAACAAAAAAAAAAAAAAACAACAACAAAAAACAAACAAACACACAAAAAGCAAAACAAAACACAAAACAAAAAACAAAACAAAAAAACTAAACAAAAAACAACAAAACTAAACAAAAAAAAAAAAAAAAACATGATTTGCATTCCTCAAAGCTTTTATTGTAATCACTAAACCCGATGCGATCGAATTTCTAGCGTTTTCATAAAATTAGTTGGGGGGGGGTAATAAATATAAAAAAAATATTTCTGCCATGACTTGAATAAAAAAAAAAAAACTTATTATTTATAATAAGTTTGGTGTCTTTTTCATCATGCTATGCTATTTTTTTTTTTTAGCGATTTCGTGGAGGTACCTAAAAGCTTATTACAATCTGAAGACTGACTACTTTCAAAAGAATTTTGATTTGTTTTTCTATCTATGTCAATGCAGAATTTCTCAAATACGGATGTACAAACTGATAAATAAATCTATTAATAAAAGATCACGTGTTGCAAAGGTTGTCCCCCACCATCATTACGAAAAAAAAAAAAAAAAAAAAAAACAAAACAAAAAAAAAACAAAACAAAAAAAAAACAACAAAAAACAAAACCCTAATAAAAATTGACGTCTGCTATACAATAGTTTTAACTTAATAATTATGATCACGTTCGCCAGTCAATCCGCCGTCAATAAATCGATTGATAAGTAAGAAAAACAAGAACCAATGGTTAGAAATTTATTGTACGCTACAGCATTTTTTTATGCTAAGTAATTCAGTAATATTTGTTTCAAATCAGATTTTTAACTTAACTTTTAAAATTTGCTCCTCAAATAACGTTTCAGAAATATATATTTTTGGAAGATTTTTAAAACGGAAACAAGTTTTGTTTACAAAATGTGTATAAAAAAAAAAGAAAAAGAAAAGAAAGCTGACGTGTTCGACTTTTTTACTGAGAAAAAAAAATGCAACTTTATTCCAATTAATCTATCTGAAACACACCAAAGTATTTTGCTTCTTACCGGATATAGTAAATTTAACCTTTTAGCTTTAAGTCAAGTTGAAAGCTGCAGGGAAGCTCTTTCATTTTTTAAAATTACGTATACCCAAGTGTTGATACCAATTGAATGAATACGAAAGAAATGGTGGTTCGCTACACAATTTGCGTGGCATATGATTATAACTTTTACAAAGATTTTCTAAAAAAAATGTTTAAAGAATAATTTCATTTACTTCTTATGAAGAAGTCTTGAAAGACTTTCTTCATTAAAATCCGACAATTCTGATTTTTGCAAGAAACGAAACTCAAATGAATGTTTTCCACCGCAAAAAGACGCTCAAATTTCCCGTACAAAGTTATTGCCTTGCGTTGACGCCAAAATAAAAGATATTAAATTTCCAAGGTTATTTAAAGAAAAAAAAAAAGAAAAAATTCTTTGATCTTTAACGCTTAACATTTTTATCGTCAGACTCTTAATTTGGTGCACTTTTTTCGTCATGTAGTATCCTCTTCTTGCTTTGTGATTTTTTTTTGTCGGTACCTACGTGAAATAGTTTTTCTAGCAAGTTGTTTATTTAAACAAAAACTAAAAGAAAAAAAAGTTCAATGAAGGTACAAATCAAAAAACAAAATAAACAAAACAAAAGCGCGTCCGTCACATGTTCTTAGCCACGCACAGATGTTTATTTTCAATTTTATTTTTAAATATCTTTTTTGTTTATTGTAAAGTTTACAATAAACAAAAAAGATATTTACAATGTAAACTATTTATTTTATGAAATGATATTAATTATTTCAAAAATTAACGTGCTTCGAACAGGTTCATGCTTTCATCTGTTCACGCCGTAATTTTTTGTTTTTGGGGAGAGAGGTAACTTATATTTTTTAATTTTAATTATTTCAAAAACTAACAATTTTTTTAAAACACAACAGTTAATTAAGAAGACATACATATCGTCCTGGTTCGTTAGTGACACTTTTCATGGTTACCGATCAAAAATGATGCCAGCCCTTTTTCTTATCTTTTGAAAAAAATCATGAACTTCCAAAAATTTTTATCCATTTCCTAAAGCCTGTATTATAAAAACCACCAATTTAAAAGTTTTAAAATTTGTTTTTTGTTGGTGGAGTGGCAAAATATTTAAAAAAATTCACACGCATACTCAAAAAAAAAAAAAAAAAAAAGAAAACGTGAAGCCATTCAACCCAATTAATTAATCTTTTAGACATCACTGGACCATGACAAATAAAATTTCGCGCATCCCAGTGGAAGTGGAAAGGTAAAACTAAAAGTAAAACTGTTCGACTTCTTAAATAGACTAGTAGTTCATTCGTAAAAAAAAATAGAGACATAAATGAAGAGTATGGAAATTTTTATTTTAAATTTATAAAGTTTTATTTAAAAAAAAAAAAAAAAAAAAAAAAAAAAAGTATTTTTAATTTTTATATACTAGTAGGTAATTTTTATAAAGTCTTTACTAAGTAACGCCACTAGGTACACACACACAAAGAAAAAAAAAACGCATTTTAAATTAAATGTGTTCTTTGAAGCTAAATTTTGGTTTTATCTGAAAAGAAACCGTAAGAGAAAAATAAATGTCCGTGTGTAGGAGTGGGACGTCAAGCAAAGCAAAACTCAAAAATTATCCGCACTTTTGCCATACATTGGTGCGGATAATTTTTCATTTCCCCTCGTAAATAAAGTTTTTGGTGTTTTTAAAACTTAGACACGTTTTATTCGTCACTGAGTGACGAATAAAGCGTGACATTATGGACGAAAAATGTAAACAACAAATAAAAATCTATCTTTCAGCCCAACTTCAAGAGTGCGCGAAAATTTTAAAAATATGGAACACCAACAGTGCAAGAAATATCTTTAACCTTCCTTAACCAATATATTTTTCATTCTATATACTTTTAAAACGTCAAGTAGAAGGAATAATTTTATTTTTTACATTAGTAGTATAAAAAAAAAAAAAAAAAAAAAAAAAAAGGAATTTTACTTGAATTTAGTTGTTAAATTGATTTTATTTTTTAACCGGTTTCCATGTCAATGTCTTAAATATTTGCACCAAGTGTGTTTTTATTATTATTATTTAGAATTTAAGAGTTATTCAATTATTACTCTTCCGAGTAGTCAAAGAAGGCTATTTTTAAAATTATTTCCTTATTGACGTTCTAAAAAATAATTTAACGGTTGCTGAAAAAAAAAAAAAAAAAAAAAAAATTAAGATAAAAATAATTCACACTCGAGAATGGTATATAAACTTTACTTTTTTCGATTCTTCAAAAAAGTCTTTTTACATTTACTTAAATTGTTAAGAACAGCAAAGTAAGATTACAGGTTTTTTTTTTTTTTCAAATTCAGTGTAGATTTTTTTCATGTCCAATCTGTCATTAAGCAAAAAAGACTAAAAAATTTTTTTTTCTGAGTTGATGCAACTCAGAAAAAAAAATTTTTTAGTCTTTTTTTTAGTTTTAAATTTTTATTTTTTGGTAAAGTTCGGGATGAATATTCGGTATCTTCACTCACACATAATTTTTAATTTTTTTTTTTTTACTGAAATAACATCTTTGGGCATTTTTCTTTAATTAACTGAGCGTAAAATAATTTAAAAAGTACAGTAGAGAGATCGAAAGCGTGGGGTTGGGGTGAAACTTACTACACGTCAACGTCAAAATATTTCCAGTTTGCTAAATAAAATTACCTAGTAGCATACAATTCATTTATGAATAAAAAGCAAGACCTTAAAATTTTTTTTGTTTTTTTTTTTTAAAATCCTCGACTTTTCAATTTTTTTTTCTTAAAAACAGAGTTACGATTTTTTACCGGAAAAGAAAACACTCATTTGGCAGTACCTAGATCAGTGTTCTTTAAAAAGAACTATCTTCGTACACAAAAGACTACAGTTCATTCAATTCAATAAAAGACAGGGATTGATTTGACACCAAAATAGGACCACTGCGACCTTTTAAATAAATAAATTATAAATAAATAATAAAAATATATATTTCCGTTTCTGACAAGTGTCGCGACTGAGGAAAGGTAAAAAAAAAAAAATGTTAATCTACAAACAAAATTATTCTCTACGTGAGGCAAAAGTAAAACGTTCATTAATTTATTAAGCTTAGCCTATGTTTACAAAATCAGAACTTTAAAAATAAAATTGATCAAATAATAAAACTAAGAAAAACTAAATAACTTTTTTAAAAAAATCAATAAAACTTAAAAATATTTAAGTAAAAATTATCCCGTTATAAAAAAAAAAGAACTCCGAAATAAACAGTGAGTTAAAAAAAAAAAAAACTAAAACTAAAAGTCATCTTGGCTTGAACAGTTTTCTCGTAAGAAAAAAAAAAAAGTTTATAAAATAAATGAACATTCATCAACCCAATTAATTAGCAAAAATTGTCAACTTGTTGCATGGATGTTGTGGAGAATTTTTTTAGTTTTTTTTTATTTATTTATTATTTTTTTTTGAGCGTTTCAGTTTTATATTAAATTTTATTTGCTTAATTTTTTTTTTTACATGTATTGTGGCGGTGGGGGGGGGACTAATTAATTTGGTGTAAGACGTTCCTATCCTCAAATACCAAAGTTTCAATTAATAAACAAAAGGCAACAAATTAAACAACGCAAAAAGAAAAAAAAAAAGAATTAAAACGTGAAGTAACTTTTCTTTGCTACTTACAAAATCATCTGACTTTATTCGGCCGTATTCACATGAAATGCGAGAACTGAGTCTTTCAAATTGGTTGTTTGGCATAATTGAAAAGTAAACACATAATCCAGCCGAAGGCAACTTTTCTTTTTTTTTTTTTTCTGGAAAACAGTTGTTGTTAACTTGTTATAAAATCACTTGTTTAAACATACCCTGCATAAATCTTATTTCTAATTGAAATAAATATTATTACTGTGAATTAAAAACAAACACAGAAATTCTAAACCGGTCATAAAACATAAACAAAAAAGAAAGCTTTTTAAAAAAGTTACCTAATAGCAAGTTTTTATAACTTTATACGGTGTAAGTTCAATAAAGTTCCTTATAATTTAAGTTCATTTCTTATGTCGTCAAAGAGAAACTAACAAAAACACTTGTTGTTTTATTTTAGTTCGAGAACATTCTTGCCACTACTTGTCGTAATTGGTTAATTGTGTACTCCTATCAATGAGACTCCAAAAGCTAAATTTAGTATCGATTGTTAATAGCTTGAATGGAATTCCATAAAGTCACTGTCGAAAAAAGAAAGTAAACTATGAAAAAAAGAATTAGCGATTCTTACAGACTACAAACACACCGTAAATAAAAATTTAAGGAAAACATATAACCGCTTTTCAGACACTTTATTTTTTAACTTTACGTTCTAATTAAAAATTTTCCACTATTGTGATTTTATTTATTATATGATGAATACGGAATACAAATCGCTACAAACAATATAGGAAGTTCGACCATCAGCGTATTTTTTTAATACGATGCTTACCACCAAAAATTAAATCATTTTTAAATGTAATATACTAGAGAAAGCACTCGTTTGATTGCCACATTTCAACCATAATTAATGACGTGGATTCCACGGAATTGGCAATATCACGATAACATTTTTTATCGTGATCCATGACGACTTAAAAAAAGGGGAAACATCAACAACATCATCATAATACTCGAAAAATAAAAATACAATTGCATCTGTCTATTGCTAAGGTTTTTATTGCAATGATGAATTTCTAAAACTACTGAAAGCATAAATAATTCCGTTTTGCCAAACTTGTGAAACTACGATAAAAAAGATTTTTTTGTTAGGCATATAAAACAAAAATAAAATCAATAAAAAAAGAACATAATCTTCCCTCCACACTTAACAAAACAAAAACAAAACAAAAACCAAAAAAAAAAATTGAATTGGAAAGTATCACGTGGACGGCAGCTGCGTGTTAATTGGCTAAAACATAAACGAATCACTGGCCTTTCTGGAGGATCACGTGACAGAGTAACACAACCGCCAATTTCAAGACGATCATTTCGAAATTCGTGTGACTGTTTACAAGTGGATATCTCTATATATCTGATTTTTTTTTCTTGCGTCTTCCTTGCACTAAGAAATTCTTGTCGATCTTCAAACTCACTAAACTACAAAAATTCGGATCTTCCGACATTTTCCTCTTAAACAAGACCTCTGAAGAAATCTATGTGAGTGTTTAACCCCCCCTTAAAAACAATTTTAAAAGAACTTTTTAAGAGACGTTGAGAGAAATATTTTTTGAACAAGCCTTTCTTTATGAACATTTTTTTCTTCCTTTAAGTTAAAGGAATTTTCTTCCCCCTTTCTTTCATAATATATCCTTTTAGTTTTACCTTTTTTGTGTGTGTGTACGTGTATGTAATAAACATTTTCTTCTGTTACACCCCGAGCAGGAGTTTGAATCTTTTATTTTTCTCCCGTTTAATAGAGAGAATTATCCGCTCTAATATTTTCATTGCTTTTATCGATTTTGTCACAAATTTCCCACATTTTGCTCAAAATATTTTTGTGCTCCTAAAGATCAAAATATTTGTTTTCTTTCGGAAGACTAGTGCTCGGTGTGTACGTTCAGCGGAGGAATTTGTTTTTTTTTTTTTTTTAAAAAAAGTGATATACTTTTTAGTACATTTGTTTTGGTGGTTCTCTTTTCCTTCTGGATATTTTTTGTAGAGTTTGGGAAATTTTTGTAGTTAATAATAATAATAATATCAAACGGCATATACATCTTTCAAAATGTCCATTTCAGATTTAACTGCTAAATTAGTTGAAAGGCGTAATACATACATGCGCGATACAGTTACTAAACTTGAGGCCTTGAAAAAGCAAGGAAAAGGAAGTTGGCATGATTTTTTTTTTATGAAGGATGATATTTTAGATTTGTTAGATATGGTTGATCTAATCACCGAGGATATAGTATGTATATACATTAATAATGATGTTGATGAGGAGGAGTGCTATAAGGAATTTGACGTCAAATCGAATTTAGAAATTGAGGTTAATCAGGAACTAGATAAATTAGAGCCGAATTTTCCGACGGATTATTGTATCAGGGTTATGGAAGAGGAGTGTGCGAATAGTAATGACCCACAGTCTTTCCCATTTCTCGCCAAGTTGAACTGCTGGATTTTCAGCGGCAAGAACTGTGATAAGAATAAGTTTGCTTTCAAACATTTTATTTGGAAATTTGAAGATTGTATGGCCAGTGTTAAGTCGAAGGCTAGGAAGTTACGGTATCTACGAGAATATTTAACCGGATACGCCTTGCAGATAACGCAGCACTTAACTATCAACGATGATAATTATGATACCGCCATACAGATATTAAAAGAGGAATTTTTAGACAGTGAATTTATTGTCGCTGAAATATTCAAGCAAATCAATGAGGCCAAAGCCTGACAAGAAAAACAGTTTTTGCGGGGTGGAGCACTTTCTTACTAAAATACAAGATGATCTGTTTGAGTTGAAAAGTTTCTTCGATTTGGATTTCCTTCAAGAGAATTCTCCTGGAAATAAATACTTGAGTTTCGTTGTATTTTCAAAACTCCCTGAATCTTTTAAAAAGGAACTAATTCATTGCGTTAAAACGAATTATCCCTCTTTATCTCAAATTTTTGCGAACTATAGTAAAGTTATCGAGTCCCTTGTGTATAATAATAATACAGAGAGTGAGTCTTATAATAGCAATAGTGTAAATAACTCTGGAAAAACTAAGATTCCCAAGGTCCGTAATTCTAGACAGAGCAAAAAAAACCGTACATTGGAAAACATCAATTCGAAATGTAAATTCTGTAATGACGAAAAACATTCAAGCACTAGATGCTCCAAATATCCTACCCTAGAGTCTAGGTTGAATAAGTGTGAGGAATTAAAATTATGCTCACTATGCATGAGTAGGAGACATTACAAGGATGAATGTAATGGAAGGAACAATAAATTAAACATTGAATGTAAGTTCTGTAACTCGAGGAGCCATGTAGGTGTGTTATGCCCCCTTAAGTTTAAATGTAAACCCTCAACAGCCTAATTTCCTTCTGCCAGTAGTTTGCCTGTCTGTTGGCAGTGGTAACAGAGTACATAAATTCACCTGTAGGAAGCCAGAGGTCTTATTTCTCAGAATTTGTTCTAAGACAGCTAATGGGTAAGGACTACATTTCCCCTGCTGGTTATGAAAGGACTTTTTGGGATTCTCGGCTCAAAACGTTAACGAAGGTGAAATTTGATATATGATTTCTAAAGTAGTACTTGTTCACTACCAGTTGGAATTGATAACGAATTTAATATTAGATTTGATGTTGATTGTTTCCATCTAATTACGAAAAACCTGAAAAATCCAAACTTTAAGTTAGCTGGAAATTTTGCTAATAATACTGATACCATTCTGGTACATGGTTTGTCAAGTGGTGGGGGTCTGATATGCATGGGTGGTTCAGCATGGAAACTCCCCAATGGGATCATTCCCTTTAGAAATGTTAATAATTTCTTATATCCAATCCAAACTATCCTTCCCAGAAAAGGGCAGAAATATGCAGATAGCAATTTCTATGCTGTTGTTTCCAAATACTGTTCGTGCTTCATATCTGATATTAACTTTGTTTTCAAAACCTAAAAAGGGACACGTTGATCCATATTTTTTTTTTTTTTTTTTTTTTTTATGTTTGAGGAAAGTTGTGTGGAACGTAACTTAGATAAAATGTTTCGTATAGAAGCGTTGGTTTTTGCCCAGTGAAGATAATGTGAGTGATTATGACGGAGAAGATGAAGGACTTTGTGGGATCTATAGAATTTAAAAGAAATTCTTATTATGTAAAGTTACCTTGGATAGAGAAAAGAATGAGTTCTGTACCTTTGAATCATGCAGTAGCTCTTTGTGTACTGGATAGTGTTATCAAAAGCTTAGAAAGGCACAATCTGTTTGACAAATATGCCAAGGTGTTTCATGAACAACACTGATTACTCATGAAACATTTTCACACTATCCCTGATAATTTCAAGGATTATGTATGGATTCCTCAAAAACCTTTTTATAAAATCGAAGATCAAACCACCACGAAGAAAAGTCCTGTTTTTAGTTGCTTACTTAAAACTAAAACAGGCTACTCCTTAAATGAAGCAGTCTACTCTGGAATAAATCTAATGGGAGACATGCTATAAAATTATCATTGTTTCGCTCCAAAAATATGTGTTACTCGCTGACATTAGGTAGGCTTTCCTGATGATTAAACTTAGCTTGGGAGAGGACAAAAATAGATTCTGTTTTTTTTTTATGAGGGAATGTGGCAGATTAATCTGTTTTAGATACAAATCTCTCTTAAACTTAAACTTGTAATTCTCTTCAAAAATTGATGTATCTCTATGAGGAGTCTGTGGATGGAATGGAAGAAGGCGACTTTGGCTTTAGATCCTAATTGCGATTATCTGAAAAGCCGCATGATTGCAGAATGCAACTATACTGAGCATGGCTGTCAGTTGGAGAAGGTCCTGGGATATAGATATGATCCAGTCAGGAATACCTTGCTCTCAGCTGGCAGCTATATTGATTCTGATGACAATACAAAAAAAAAGGGTATTGTCTCAATTATCTAGTGTTTTTGACCCTATGTCTTCCTCTGACAATTAGGGGTAGGATATTAATGGGTGATCTATGGAAACTAAAGTTGCCTTGGGACAATGTTATTCCATCAGATCCCCAACAAGTTTGGAGTAGCTAGTCGAAAGAACTTGATCATCCTAAGGAATTGAGTTTCCCCCGATCCATGATAGATGACTTTCTCCAGGCAGAATTGTATATTTTCTGTGATGCCATGAAAAGGGCATATGGGTTTGGAGATTGTTGTATGGGGTCACAAATTGAACTTAGTTTTTACAAAGGTCAAAATGACTCTTTTTAAGTCCAGATCCTTATTCATTTGAAAATACGCTTTTAAGTAGGTGCCCAAGGGGGTCGTCAGTGATGTTTTTATTTGGTTCATCAGGGAGTTTCGGGTCTTTCAACATCATACTCCTCATTACCAAATCGACCCAATCAGGGGAGATCAACCCCTGATTCCCCCTTCCAATTAAATGCTAACAGCTATCCTGGCCTTTTTAAAGAATAAGAGGAAGAAAGACCACATATTCCATGCATCTGATTGGATGTTTGTAACAACCAATCTGCTGTGCAAACTATCTTTTAAATGGTCCGTGGTGGGGACTGGCTTCTTTTCTTATTTCGGTGGATTGCAGTTTTGATGGATAACCGAGGAGGTAATCTTAATGTTCCTAAATCTTACCCTTTTCCTTAAGTATGGTTTAATTATTTGGCGTTTTTATTTTATTTGTACTTTTTTTCCTTTCTTTTGGCGGGGATACTTAAACTCAACCCTATTATCACATTTTATCGTTTAGCCTGTTTCTGTTATTGCATGTTAACTTTAAATGGATGTATTCACAAAATTAAGATAATAATTGTCCATAAACATGGCATATATATATATATATATATATATATATATATATATATATATATATATATATATATATATATATATATATGTTTCAGTATATGCAAAAATGAAAATAAAAGTACAGTAAGCACTATAATATTCCTTATCATTTATTTAACTATATACAAATTTGAAGTCGTTAAATATAACAGACAACGAAATGATCTTGGAGTATATCAAGTATTAATGAAGGTTCATATTATATTTATATATATATATCTATCACTTAAAACCGATGACAATTAAACTAATAAAATAAAAATAATATACAAACGATATATGGCGATGATCGAGAGAAAAAACTCTATAAATACACTATATACACGTTATGATTCCGATTTAAAATATACAAAATGCGAAATGTTCGTATAAATGTAAAAAAAAAAAATAGACAAAAGGTCTTGCATTCGAATAAATAAAAAAAAAAGTATGATAATGAACAAAAAGTCTTACAAGATGTGTTGTGCCGAAACCGCTAAAAGGGTAAATAGTAACTTGAAAAGTACCGCGTATAACACGGGTTTACCATAACAACATATTTACAAATAACACAATTTACAAATTGACGAGATATATACTTTGGCTGTACTTGTACAATTCAATTCGTGTATTCACACACACACACACACACACACACACACACACACACACACACACACATAAAGAATTAATAAAAATGTTTATAATATTGCCATGTTACAATTATATTAATAATATTTACAGATTTACCCGGCTTGATAATTATTTGTTACATTGATGTCCAAGAGCTATCATGCTTAATCCATAACCATTTTGCTGTCCTTTCTGCTGTATTAGTTATGGTCTGGATCAGCTTTCTTTTGTTAGCACCTACTACGTCAATATCAGTTAGAGCTTTGCATAGGGACCTTGCAGCAAAACCCCTTACACCCACCTTGATTGGCAAATGGCTTGATTTCCATCCATTGTTTTTGCAACTCGCTATTAGTTCGTCATATTTTAACATCTTTCGTTTGTGGGATTCTGCTGCATGTTCTTCCCAAGGCACTGTCGGTTCCCACATTATTACTTTCTTAATATTGTTAGAGTAGAATAATAAATCTGGGCGTAATGATATTTGCACAATGTGGTCAGGGAATTTTAGTCTTTTCCCTAAGTCAACCCTTAATTCCCAGTCTGTTGCCAGTGACAGAGTATTTGCTATGTTCTTGTCCTTTTTTGGGGGGTTTCTCAACAGCTCTATGAAACTCTCTGGCTCTTTTATCTGTGTTTAAAGTATTGGTGCTGATGGCCATACTATCTTTGCTATATTTCAAAATCGGAATATTAGGCTGGTTGTGATATTGACTCCTCGTTTAGGCCCTGAATGTTATAGATTTAATTGTAAACTTACATTTTAATGTATCTATTCCTTTCTGGCAGGATAGGTTAGATTACTTGAAACTTACTCATTGACAGTAAGTTCCATTTTATAAAAATTTGGGAAAATTTACTTTCTCATTGAAAAATTCTGATTAAATTTAATCATAGGATTCCATACACCCTAACGCCTTGAGAATCATAGAATTTCAAGCTGGTATTGTTTGCTCATTTTAGACTGTTGAAGAACTTTGGGCTTCTGTGGCAAATGATGAGACTGAAGAAAATACCTTTGGGTGATTAAAGTTTTATTCAACTCAAAAAGACACTAGTTGTAAACAAAGATGGCAATTTTTAGAACTCTTCTATGAAGGAGAATAATCCCTTAATAAGTGTAGATAACTATAATAATATTTTATCACAATCACTGCTGCATTGGAAAAGAAAATGAGTATACATACATTGATAAAAAGTAGAAAAAAATAAAATTTAGTCCTTAAAGGTCTAAGCGGTTGGGTGGTTTTACAACTCAACTAGGCCAACACAGCATTTGTGGGCTATTTATGTCCTTTTGTAGAATCATTCATAGTTGGATCAACAGTTCACGATTGCTGTCTTTAGGGGACTGATTTCCTGGTTGGGTTGATATTGGTAATTTCATGGGAATATGAACCTGTCGTAATTCAGCAAGGCTGCTGTCCTCAGTTCCTTTTGAGGTTAGTTGTTTAAATTAGACAGTGGCCTCACTACCTTCTAATTTCATGATGTTGGCATATTGTGGGTTTGCTTCAAGCAGTTCCACCTCAACAACCAGTGGTTCATGCTTGTTATTCTGGGGATATCATTTCGTCAATATTTTACTGGGGTGACTTAACCATGCGGGTAAAGTGGTCCCATTTGTAGATCATCTGTTGAACTTGAATAGTCGTTCATGTGGCTTGAAATTACTTGCGGTGTACAACAATGAATGACTAGCATGTAAAGCTTCAGACAAAACTTCTTCCAATGTGATTCTGGAAAGTTCTTGGTTTTCAGTGCTAGAAGTATTGACTGCCAGATGACACCATTGTATCATTCTATTAGTGACAACTCCATAATTGTGTAGGAATGTTTTTGTTTCTTGTGAAAGAAATGAGGATCCCCTGTCACTGTGGGTGTAAGCAGGCATGTCAAATATGGAGAATAGACAGGCAGCTATTTACAGTTTTAGCTTCACTGTTTGGGTATGGGTAGGCAAAAATGAACCTGGAAAATTTGTCTACGATGGTTAACAGACACTTGTTGCAAGATGAGGAAGGTAGTAGACACTTAAAGTCAATGCTCAGACGATTGAAATTTGAGTGGCTTTGATTAGGTGTAGATCAGATGATTTGTGGAAATATGGTTTAATTATGTTACATGTTTGGCAGTTGGCTATCATTATGTGTATTTCTTCAACGGAGTATGGTAGGTTTTTACTTCAAAGTGTGTCATTTTGGTTACACCTGGGTGGCACAAGGATTCATGCAATCTTAACAGTTTGTTGTCTGAGAAGGTAGCCCAAATGGTTGGTGTGAGGGTGTCCGATGCCACATTCTCTTTACCTTTGTAGAGGACTGGGTGGTTGCATGTTGTTGAATTAGGAACACTTGCTATTTATTCCTGCTAGAAAGTCCAACTAGAAGAACTCAAGTTGAGTCCCATCGAAGATGTAAAGAAAACAAACAAGACTTATTTATTTTTATATATATATATATATATATATATATATATATATATATATATATAAAACAACAAAATTTACAAGTGACAAAGACATCAACGTTTGTGTGTGAATGTAAAGAGTTTGTATTTTGGTGAATGTTTGTACGTACATGTATGTGTGTTTTAATAGCGTTTGGGCAAAACGCAGATTTCTGTGAGATCACAATTTTAAATGTGTCCGCTGAAATGCAAAGTAAAAAAGAGAATGGGGCAAGAAGATGCCCAGTATTTATAGTATAGGGAAAGTGAACCCTAGAGAACAATTAGGGAATTGAGGAGGAGCTAACTCCTACACCTTCATGGTACTGGATGTCAAAACTAAAAGAAGGAAGATTGATTCTCCAGCCCAGAATTTTCTTGTTTTTTTTATTTTCCCATGATTTTGTGTATCGAACATAAATTGCCCAGACTCCTGGTCAGTTTTTAAAATGAAGTGTTTAGCAATTAGGAGATGTTTCCATTTCTCAACATCAACTATTGCCAACAGCCTCTTTCTCTACCAGTGCATAGTTTAACTCACTGACTTGCAGTGATCTTGGATGAAAGGCAACTGGTTGATTGTCCTGACTTGAGTACTGCTGATACAGAGTTGTGTGATGCATCAGTTTCTACGACAAATATCAGATTATCACTGATTGCAGTCAGGCTGGCATCTATGAGCTTAGTTTTTAGTATCTGGAAGGCTAACAAGGTGTGGGTTGATAATTTTTTGATTTTGTCAGAAAATTTCCTGATCCACTTTGCATAATATGCAAACATTCCAATGATGTGTTCTAAGGCCTTTGGGTTTTGGGGAGCAGGTAGTTCTATTAATGCCTGCAGACGCTTTGGATTGGGCTTGATCCATTCAGATGTGCAATATCCAAAGTGATCAATTGTCTGGGCAGAATATTTGCATTTCTCTTCATTGTATGTTCAGTTGTGCAGTTTGGCAGCTTTTTGGAAATGTTGAAGGTTGACATCATGTTTTTCCAGAGTGGTGCCACAGATTATTAGATTGTCAACATAGGCATATGTGTCCTGTAGATCATGTTTCCTGATGAATTCATCCATCTTTTTATGGAAACAAGCAGTCCCATTGGTCACACCAAATGGCATCCTGGTAAATTGGCAGAGCTGTATAAGGCCTGTCATCAGGATGCAGCGGGATTTGGTGATATGCACTTTTTAAATCTATTGTGCTGAAGTACTTGTACTGGGCTTAGCTGATTGAATGTTGGGCATTGGGTATGCATCTAGCAGTGTATATTTGTTGACTGTCTGGGAATAGTCAATGACCATTCTTTTTCTATGGTTTCTGTTCTATTTCACAACTAATAGTTGTGCCCTCTATGGTGATAGGCTTGGTTCAATGATTCCTTCTTTTAGTAAATGTTGTGTCTCTGAATCAATGAAGTGTTGGTCTGGTCTTGAAAATTTTCGTGGTTTGGTTGCAATGGGTTTGCAATTTGTAGATAAATTAGTGAATAGTGTTGACATTAATAGTTATAAGGGTGCAAAAGGTTAATGTTGGTTTGCTGCCACCATATTTGATGATAACACTTTCATGCTACTCTTGAAAATCAGTTCCAAGGATTATATCAGTACACAAATCACTAATTACATTTAGATGGACATTTGTGTACTCGCGTCCAAAAAGGTTGAGGTCAACAATACAATATCTTGCAATTTCTGTGATATGTATTCCTGCAGCCATGCAGATTGATCCTGAGCTCAGGTATTGTTTCAATTTAAGCCTTTTGGTGACTTCTTTGTTTATGAAGCTTCTGTCAGCGCTTCCACTGTCAATTAGGACTTTCAGTTTTTGTCCTTGTATGAGTATATTAGTGGATACTTTAAATCGAGTCGCAGCAGAATAAATACTTGAAAGTGTGGGGCTGTTATTGATCAACATTGTGTGGACTGCATTGACAGTTGCAGTTGACCAAGTACGGGACTTGCTTGAGTGGCACATTTTTGCAAAATGTCTAGTTTTGGAACATTTATGGCAGGTCACTTGCCTTGCAGGACATTTCCTTCGTGGGGGATGTAGATTTCCACAAAACCAACATTGTGATTTTGTTACGGCTGACGTGGCTTCTGCAGATGCTCTCACTTTGGCAGCTGCACTCATGGTCGGTATAGATGGATAAAGACATACGAGGTGTAAACAAAGATGGCGATTTTAGAATGCTTCTATGAATGAGAATAATCCCTTAATAAGGGCAGATAACTGTAATATTATTTTATCACAGCTTCAAATATGATTTACTCTTTTAAAATAAGTTTAGTAGTAAAATTACATCATTTCTATATTTTTCCCCAGGTGGAATTGGTTAGATTTATTCATGTAAAAATAAAACTTACGCCTTCTGTAAGATTTTTCCTAAAATGCTTCTAAAGTAAATGTATTTCCAAATTAATTGGTTTTAATTGGATTAATTCCTCCATATCTTACTAGATGCGAGCATATTTGGGGGTGGAAAAATGGGATTTTGTTTCTGCAACAAATTGAAGTTTATTGCATCTTTCTTTGAGGAGAAAGTATTCAAATTTAATTTGAGAACCACTACTACAATGTTTTACAAGTTCACGTTTTTGCCTCTTTTCTGATCTTTGCCCCAACTTTTTCCTTTGCTTTTAAGTCTGGGTCCCAAAGCTCTGATCCTTATCAGAGATAAGAATGTATTTTCTGACAAATAAGAGAGCTGGAAAATATAAAAAGGAATCTGATCATCCTTGCCCTCACCATGGTGCCATAAAGTCAAAGGTGGGGTAACACTCACAACTTGTCGTACCCTTGCTTCCAAAAAGCATGTCCCAAGCCTTTGATTTTTATCAGAGATAAGAATATGTTTTCTGACGAATGAGCCATCCTGGCTATGACAATAAACTGCATCCAGCAGCAAGGCCTCTGATTGGGAGGTTTTGAGGAGTGTGGAACCACCTCTTCATTGCTGTTGTTCCCAGGTCCACCCTGACCCGGGGTGATAGCACCTGTTGAGGGTCTCAGCTATGGGTAAATAGTTTCTCCCTCCCCCAAACTGGTGTCTGAATACTAAGAAAGTGTGAAGATGGGGTTTTATAATAAAAAATACCAGCAACACAAATTGCAATATATAAAATGAACATTCACAAAAACTGAATCCTTAAAACTACAAATTCCCCTCAATGAGGCCGCCCATTTGCCATGAGTAGCAACCTGTAATGCCTGGGGATGGAATCCTGGTGACAGTGACTCCTGATCCAGTATAAAATGATCAGGTGCATCCTCAGCATGTCACTTTGGTCCCTACCTGGGATAGATGGGTGGATGGGACTGCTCAACTCATTCCATCAGCTAGTCACGTAGTGTCAAGGGCTAGTTAGGATGATAGATAATGTTTCCGACATGACTGTGAATCCTTACGCCATACTATACTGTCTGCATAGCCCTGGCGGATCAGGGCAAATGGGATTAGTCTCCTCTGATAGCATCCCTTAAGAAGGAACTCTGATGTGGATGGGGAGCACAAACAATGAATACAAAAATCAAAAGTATATGGCTATCTCTTATAAACAAACCAAGAAACAACACAAGACTTCTGAAACAGTGAAAATGAAATATCAAGTCTCTCCTTTTGTGTTGCAAAGTGTTATATCCCCCATGATAGAACTGAAATCTGTAAAAAGAAAGAAAAAAAAAAGACTTGGAAAAATTACTAAAAATCAAGCAAATTAAGGACTTACCTCTACTAATTTCTTAATTCATCTAAGGGAGTAATAAAATGCTCAGAATTGTCACTCTGCTCATCAAAAGAAATTAAAAATGATGACACCCTAAAAAAGCAAGGTGTAACAGACGTCAAAATATTTCAAATAAAAAGAATGCATCAATAAATACAAATGCATACATTCTGACATTCAACAAACCTACTCTACCTAAAGAAACAAAGATAGGATACTCACTTGCCAAGGTAGAGCCATACATTCTTAATCCCTGTAGATGTCACAAATGTCAGAAATTCGGTCATCTACAAAATCAGTGTATGAGAACATCAGTCTGTTGAAGATGTCAGGAACTTGAGTTGGATCATGAAGAGGCACCCTGTGAAAGGCCTCCTTTATGTCCAAACTGTAAAAAAAAAAAAAAAAATCGCAGACTCTAAAAGTGTCCCATTTAAGAAAAGGAAATAATAATAAAATAAATGCAAGATGTCTCATTCCAAGAAGCCAGAAAATAAGCTGAATGACATTCAAGACAATGCAATAAACCAAGATATTGCAACTATAATAAATGAATTAAGTCTAACAGAGCTACTAAAATGTATATCGCACATAAATCAAACTCCTATAGACAAAATGAATCCTGTCGACCTCAAACAAAAAAAAATCTATATGTACAAAATGATTGACTCTGAAAATCCCAATGCAAAGTACAAAAATCCCTCAAGAAATAGAACCCTCTTAACATTCCCAAGAGAATCAAAAGGTGCATAAAAAAAATAACACAACCCAGTACATCATTGAAGAATCAAGTGAAATGGACATAGATCAACAAAACTCTGTCCCATCTCAAACAAGGAAACAGTCATCATCCAAACAAAGATCGTCAAAAGAACCTAATGGAAAAATCTAAAGAAACAAAAAACCTTCAAAGAATGAAACATAAGAAACGAAACACTAATAGACCGGAGAGCATAGAAATTATGGACACTTCACCCACTTAGCATAAATCAGACAAGCAAAAAACTCTTAACACCCAAAGTCAAAACACTATGAAAGCGGGTTTTAATACCAGAAATACTTTGATAAAAAAATTATTACCTGCAATGCAGTGCTGAAGGAAGAGGTGTTTCCAGCAATGCAGTGCCGAAGGAAGAGGTGTTTCCAGCAATAAAAATTTTGTCAGCATTAAATAACCTATTGAAGTTGATATACCGTAAACCAAACCAAATCTGAGGGATGAGAGAGCCGAAAAGTGTATAACAATTTTTGAGGGAAAAGTTCCCACTATTTGTAACCCCTTCTAATCTCTCTAAATATGATGAATAAGTGCTTCTTTGGCAGTGAGTACTTGATATTGTTTGTGATGTTATCACGGTGATAGAACACCAGTCATTGGAACCTGTTTCAAGAAAGATCTCTAAAGATAGAACGTTGGCCCTCTACTAAAAGCTTATAGAGATCTGCTCCCTTAGATCTGCTTCACCTAGAAATTCCTGTCATCGGCCTACAAACTCCTTTTGATTTACTGAATGAAGAAAAGAATTTTTTTTTTTTTTGCAATTTACCAATAATAGTTATAGAGAACAGCATTTGTAATAGTATCATTAGGATATAGCAGAGAACCTCTATTAATCAACTGAAAATGGCTGTTTATTTAACAGCAGCAACTTGCTATGTAGGAACAATTCTGCATTCATTAATATCCTCATCTGTTAGATCTGTTAAATTTATAAATAATCTAAATTTTGCTCCCCTGCCACTTTATCTCAGTTTGTAAATTGTTCAAATCAATACTTTGGTTATTAAGTGGCAGGCTCAATTTTAAAAACTGATATCATTCTGATTTTTTTTTTTTTTTTTTTTACACTGAAACACTTGACTTAGAGATATTATATTGATCCCCACCAAGATGCCAATGCTGGCCAAATCTATCCTGATCTGTTTGAAATTTACCAGGTAATGCATATATCATTTTCAATTCTTCTGTGCAATATTTGGTCAGTTCTAGAATTGTATGAGTACTATACTGTGAAGGTTTCATTTCTTAGCTGCCCATTATTTCCAGGAATGCTATTTTAAGTTTCTAACCAGTTGCAGAATACATTGAGAAATATATGTGCCATCATTTAGTGGATTAGCATATTTATTGTTAAGCTGCCAAAACTTGTATAGTATTTTTATATTCAATATTGACCAAGTATGTTCATGTATTCTGCAACTTCTGCAAAGTTCAGCAATCCTTGAATAGTGAATTGGTTAAAAGTTTGCAAAACTAATGAAACATTTTGCCTTTCAAAACTAGCGGGAGAAACGGCCTTTGTGGTCCATTTTATAGCAATATTTTAAAATTGACTTTAGATTTCAGGGCATGAAGCTTCCTTAAATTACAAAATGGGGCACTCTGGATATTATCAAAATCATGATTTCCATTATGACAATTTTAGGAACATCATGCATTGTATCTTTTTGACCAAGCCAGTTGTTTCTAATGCATTTTAGTATATGAATTGAATATGAAGAAAAGAGGTCTAGATTTCATAATGGGATGTTTCTTATTTGCTGCATTATTATCTGTTATGATTGCTATTACTCTAAAGCCTATCTCTTCTAGACCAATTATTACACATTTAACTATATCAAATAAATTCTCGGCTTTAAGACATTTAGTTGGCATAATATGCACAACATCCTTGTATTGTGAGAATACACCACTAAGCATAAAAATAAAAGTACTTGTTGCAGACTCGTTGCTGTTGGCTAAGCCAACATTACCACCTTTATAATCAAAATAAGGTTTTAGGTGAATTTCATCTACATGTAAAGATACTGTAATGTTGTTTTCCTCTAGTAACTTGAACTTATTTTGAATATACATAAGAAAATTGTTGCTCAACTATAGGATTCCTATAGGTTGATATGGTTAGTCTTCTGATTGCTGAATAACTAGATAAAATTACATTTTGGTGTCTCTTAACGGCCTACAAGCAGTAGAGCAGTTATACAACAATGAAGAAAAATCAGCTCTGCTGAATAATCAAACTTTGTGTCATTTAAGAGACAGTTTGGTAAAATTCTATGGGTTTAACCTACAAGAAGAATTTATTTCTTAAGGCTAACATTAATTGTAATACCAGTTTTCTTGCCTTATGTCCTCAGGTTGAAAATACAGTGCACGTAGCAAAAAAAAAAAAAAAAAAAATGAATTAAGAGCAATTACACCCTATTTAAAATGCTTGTCAAAATCTAAGATTGTAAAAAACAAAAATCTACAGTAACATGGGTGAGGGAGTTCCAGATGTATTGGGGAGAAATTTAATTTAAAAAAGGCTGTTCATATTTTTATCCAATTTCATTAAATTGATAAAATAATGAGTTTTGTGGGTGTTCTAAAATTCACTAACAAAATTCAAAACCATTTATAAATACTAAACAAAACACATAAGCAAACTCATGTAAACTAAAGCTAATTTTAAATTTACATCTGCATATTTGGATGTTTTTAAAGAAATATTTTCTATGGTTTTTTAGAAACTAGCCAAATTACCTGCTCTTTGCTGGTTTTTTTTTTTTTTTTTTTTTTTTTTTTTTTTTGAGAAAATGATTGATTTTAAATCATTGTTATAATTTGTGGAGAAAGTAATTTTAATATTACTTGATGATTTTGCTGATGTGACCTCCATATTCTGGTCATTTCCTTGTTAAACTTAAAGGGAAAAAATTTTCATTGGGGGTGAATGCACAAACAACTTTATCTGACATGTATTTGATGCAATACTTGATTGAATGAATTGATGACCAGATTTCAATATTGATATGACAGTTGAATTGTGGCAACAAATATATATTGTAAGGCATTACCCATTGGTGATTTCTTGTTCAGCTTTACATCCATATTGACTCATTTTCATCTTGCCAACGCGACCGCCACCTTCTGTCTTTTTCCTTTTATATTTTGGATAGGAGTTATTTCCTTATTTTAAATTTAATTTATATCAAAGGGAAAAAAAATTCAGTGGGAGGTTTGTGACCCCTGGGGGGCCTCCTTTGATCAAAATGAAATATAGTCTTCCAAGTACTTTCAATAATGTAGTTTCAGGATATATATGGTTATGGGTGCCTATCTCCAACACTGGAGGCGGAGTTCGATAACAAACAGAGGCTGTGACTTCGTGTGTATATATATATATATATATATATATATATATATTTTTTTTTTTTTTTTTTTTTTAAACATACATGTGTTAGCATGTGTTTTCATCAGCCGCCGACCAGGGGTGATATCACGGTTTTGGTGGCTAAGGCAGGACCGCCACCAGGCAGGGTATGAAGATAAGCTAATTGATCGTTCCTTTAAGTAAATTCTATCCGTAATTAAATTTTCCTGAACGCGTTTGCCGTTATTGGCGCGCTCGTAAAAAATCATTATAGACGACCATGCAAATATTTCACTTGCGCATCTTAGGTCGTAATGTTGCACACATTTTATTTGCTTGTTTTGATCTTGACCAAATCCAACTTGATGCGTGTTGAACAGTTTTTTGAATGTGATGCGAAACGCTTTTCAACCAACGGCCAGTGATGCCTATTTTTGAAAGGAAGGAAATGACCGAATGTCCCAGAAACCCACGACATCCAATCTCAATAGGCATCACGTTACACCTCCAACCATTTTCCATACATTCGGCACGCAGTGACTCGTACCGGGTTTTCTTTAGTTCGTGCACCTCCACCCTGTTCATTTCCCAAGGGACTGTTAACTATGTTAGGAAGACAGTCTTTTTAGAGTCGGACCACAACACAATGTCAGGACGCTTGTCTGTCTGTGCAGTGTGTATTGGAAATTTTAAGAATGTCATTAGATCCACTGAAACCTTCCCATCACTGGCACCACTCAGCAGCTTTATATTGGGGTCTGTTTGTTTTTTCTTTGCAGGGCATTCCCCTTCCTTATGGAATTCAATCTTAGTTTCCTTGGTTGCCACAAGCTGTTGATTTGCTGTCTCACATTGTGTTCCTATTAGATCCCTTATCACCTCTAATACCCTGTTGTGTCGCCACGTGTACATCTGGAGCGATTGTGGATAAGCAGAAAGCACATGACGCAAGGTACATCGGTCTTTTTTACCCGAAAAGAGAGATCTGTATCTGTGTATCCCCACATTTTCAGGTTTGTTTCATTTGGAAGAAGATCGTATGTAGATCAAAGAAGGAAAGATATCGCCAATGGTTCCATCGCAATTAATGAATTCCCCAAAAGTTTAATGCTTTCGATATCATTCCATGTCCCCTTACATTGTTTTGCTTGAGTAATAGCAGTAGCTATTCTATGCTCCTCTTCAAACATTTTGATTTCTTCAATTACCATACGTCTTTTTCCCTTTGCTTTTTCCTTGGAGAAGTATTTGTGCATTGTGTTTCCCAATCCAGCCCGATTATTCTGAATCACGCCCATGATATCTCTGACTCGCAGGCTGGTTTCTGCTTCTTGTGTGGCCTCTGCAGCTGGCCACTTTGTTCCAGATTTAATAAATATATAATTTTATCATAAGAATGTCCTTAAGTATTTGTATAAAAAGTTTTATTAAAAAAATGAGTTTGGTACAAAATTTTCCCTTTTGATAGCATGTATCCATGCATCTGATAAATCCTCTTTTGGAAATGAAAATACATTCACTTTTGGTCCATTTTGATAGTTTCCTTTGCATTTTGGAACAGCACAACCATATGGCATGTTTTTGGTAAATTATTTCAGTGAAAATATTTAGAAAAACAAATAAAAACCCAAACTGAGTTGAAAAAGCTCAAACACTAAAAACAAATGAAAGTATTTCTCAGAGTTTATACTACAGATAATAGTGACATCAGCAAATAAGCCCCATCCATTGAACAGGCCTTCTATCTAGGTGGTGTTGATAATATATTCTTGAACAAAAACTTAAAAAAGGCCATTTATTCATAAAAATGGATAACAAGTAAGTTTTGCTATGTCTATTAACAAAACACAAAGCCAAACACTAGCAATTATTAGACTACAGTTAGAAGAATCCTGTTTCTTTGTTCATGTGTGGTAAGTAAAACCAATTTGTTTGTTTATACTCCACAAGGGAAGGCAAAGAATATTGTCTGCCAAAAAGTATTGTAATGTAAAAACTGTTTATTGATTTCTTTGTGTTTGAATAAATGAATTTAAAGTTATATTGTTGTTACAGATTTATTTTAACTTTTTAAATGCTGGGTAATGACAGATAACTCTGCTAGTTTTATAATAAAGTGACTTAAATACAAAACTAAAAGTTTAAAATATAATTTTATAGTTTACAAATTATATATCTATTAAAAAAGAAAAAAAGTCTATCCTGAGAATATAAAATTATGTACAAAATATCTAATTGGAGGCATAAAATTGCATTAACATATTGAGATTTTGGCATTGAATAACCCATATGCCACTAAACTAGTTATATTCCAGTATTGTCAATCAGACCCCAAACTTACACCAATCATGATGAACAGATGTCTCCTTGGAGAGGCATCATGCCAGACTCAAACCTGACCACAAGTGGAACTCTTACATACACCACAGGTAAAATGATTGGCTCCCTGGACTGCTCTAGTAAGTACCTGACTCCACATGCTATCCTCTACCTTTCCAAGAGCCAGATCAGGCCAAGAATGGAGTACTGTTATATTTGTGTGGGATCTGCACAGGTTGCACTTTCCAGCTTTGATAGTCCAAAAGCATCTCTGAGTCCTTGTGGATGATGAATTATTTTCCAACCTCTCTTGCAGATGGGATGTAGCAAGCTTCTTGCTGCTGTATCACTACTTTGACAGAAAGTGCTTGGTAGAACTACATTTTTTGATTCCACCAGGCCTAACCTTCAGGGCAAAGACCTGTCATACCACTTATATTGTAGCAAACCACCCACATTACATCAGTGAGAAGTAAGTTTCATTTGTAAAGTTTCTTCCTCGGAACTGCTTCTCTGCAGAGCTGACTCCCAAGAGGATGTTTCCTTGATTACTACAGTCTTAACCTGTTCAAGTTTAGGGTTAACCATCGCCTTCCTCTCATATCTGTACAACATACCCCTCTACCTTGAGTGTCCTCCAGGACTTGTACAGGGCAAACTTTACTGTAAAAAAAAAAAATCAACCAAAACAAGAGAACAAAGTGAAATAATGCTATGGCAAGAAATGAAAACACAAATCTGGTTTTCAACACATTGAGTTATTTTATTTGCAGATTTACCTGGCATGGGCTGATGGTAGGTAATTGATACTGGGAACATCTTTGCTACTTCTGTCTTTTCCAATGACAGATTAATGGACCAGATCTTCTCTTTGGCCAACAAGAACTCTGATTGCCCTTCTGCCTATTTTAGATTGCAACTGTCTCTACATCCTAATTACGACTTCCATTCACTTGTAATCCCTTAACAGCTGGCTTGCTTTTCTAACTCTTCCTCTCTAAATCTCAATGGATAGCTTGTGATTGGCTATTTCAGATGCAGCCTGATTTTATAAGCCAACAACCAGAACTTCTTAACTTCTGGCTGAGTGACATTTGACCCCCAAAAGTTTTAATTTAGTTGCTTCACTTATCTTTTCTCTACTTGTGGACAGTAAATGGCCACTTTGAAGTCCTCAAATCTCAATTTTACTGTCAACCACTGTAAAATCAATTCCAGATAAAATCATATAGGGCTCATTTAACTTTGCAGGTGTCCTAATGTGCATCACAGGTGATTGAAGAAAAAATTCTCTGTAGGATTCTTTTCAAAGAAATTATTTAAACCAAATATTCCACAGGGAGC
This sequence comes from Acanthosepion pharaonis, assembly GCA_903632075.3. Classification (NCBI taxonomy): domain Eukaryota; kingdom Metazoa; phylum Mollusca; class Cephalopoda; order Sepiida; family Sepiidae; genus Acanthosepion; species Acanthosepion pharaonis. Next base: position 464,783 of record CAHIKZ030000385.1, on the reverse strand, counting down.
TTCTAGCAGCTTATTTGGCAGTGATTGACTTTTTCCACCTTATTGAATGTCACCACGTAGTATTATGAATTATAGTAGACTCATGGAATATCTTGCTGATACACGCATAAAAGCTGACCAGAATGTTGCAGCAGACTATATCCAGACTAGCACTGGTCGTGTAGATAGATGCTTGTGATTTACTGGAAATGGTGGAAGCACAATCAAAGGAAGAAGAAATTAAATCACTTAAATTCAAAAGAATTTTCAGTAAGTTTCATATGGAATGTGTATGCAAAATAGTAATGGATAGCAGTATTTATTAATGACAGTTATATCAGAACAACTTCAAACTTTTGGTAGAAGAAATACTTGTAGAAAGTATAACAGCTTATTTTAATTTTGAATTTAAAGTTAATGCACCCACCAAGCTGAAGCAAATAGAAACCATATAGAAACAAAGCTAGTTAGATTGGATTGCATTATATCAACTAAGAGATCCATTAAAGAAATTTCTCCTTCCATAAGCCAGTTAGTTGTCTTGATAACTGGTAAAATAACAACTGAATATTAAGAATATGAAATAAAAGTAAAATCTTGAGGCAGTTCTCTTGTAAGTCATAAAAATTGAATTTTTTTTTTTTTTTTTTTTTTTTTTTTCAATTTGAAAACATTGTTCTTTTATTTAGAGTGAAAGTGAGGTATCGTCTTTGTGGAATAAGAAATGTATGTGTTGGTGTTTTGTTTTGTTTTTTTTTTTTTTTTTTTTTTGTTTGTTTGTTTGTTTGTTTGTTAAACATCCAGATATTTGTATGTTAAATTAAAAAAAGATGATCTCATTTTCAAATTTTTTGAGGATTAGAATTTTGTGGTCTTAGCTATTTCATAATTAAAAACCTGTACCCTTCTGGCAAATAGTTTAAAATCAATTTTTAACTTTTTTTTAGACGAAATGAAGTCCACAAGGAAAGATCCTCTTTTAGCAGATGGAGTTTCTGGCATATGTAGAGATCATATCCTTTGTATTATTTTTCCTAAACTTAAAAAAACTAAAGCTAAAAATTCTTTTTATGGCAAATCTACTGCTTGCCACTTTGACATCATTTGCAGAAAAAGATAAAAGACATCTCTTACTTTAGTAATTGATGATTCATTGAAAGGGCTAAGCTTTAATTCTAAACAAATTAAACTGAGTAACAATCTTTTCTCAAGAATTTGTCAAATTTATTGTGTTGTATGTACATCTTGTTGCAACAACAATGTTGATCATCTCATGGTCCTAATTTTATCCAAGAAGCTTAGTTTAAAATTAATATTTTGAGGTTCGTAGGAACTTTTTTTTTTCCCCTTAGGAAAATGAATGCAGTAGAGTCTTTTTGTTCTTGATCAGATGTTACATTTACTTAAATTTGCTTAAACCATAGAAACATTTCTTTTATTTAATCATTGGGAATAAAAACATGCAGTCTTGTATCTATATGAAGAAAAAAAAAAAAAAAGGATGTCATCTTATTTTGGCAGAACAACGAAGGCAAATTTTTAGAGCTTTTCATATTTCATTGTTAAAGTGACATACTCAGCGAGTGACATGAAATATTCAGTTATCAGTCAGAGAAAAGATGCCAAGTTGAGAGATGCCATAACATTTCATATTTTTATAATAGCTTTCACATAAAAGGAGCAGAGTCTCGAAGAAGCAGGAAAACAAGTAAACATGCGCTTAAAACAAAATGAAAGGCAGTGTCAAAGAATAAGACACTTTGCAGTCTTGATTCTATGTCTATGACAGTGCAAACACAAGTGGAAAATTTAGAAATACTAGCATCTCCAGAGATGCTTTTGATGTTTTTTTTTTTTTTTTTAATCTATGATATATGGAGCAAAATAGACAAAGGAATAAATACAATCAAAACATATCCCTCTCTAGAAGGAAGTTTATTCAAATGTTTTTAATTATGTGGAATGTAGATTATGGTTAGTACAGTGTAACCCGGATATAAGAGAGTTGTTGGGACCGGAGAAGTAGTCTCTTATATCCGGGTTTCGTCTATTTTGTTGAGGTAAGTATGGGCTCTAATTTGGGACCAGAGAAAATCTCTCTTATATCCGGGTTACACTGTACTGTTGAATTAGTTTTTCAGATTACAATTGCTTGAATGAAACCATAAATCTGCTTTCATAATTGATTTGATAAAATTTAGCAGTATTTTATTTTATTTTATTTTTTATTTTTATTTATTTTTTTTTTTTTTAAAACAAGGTTTTCAAATATGTTAAATTTCAAATATAAGAACAAAACATGCTAGGATCTAGGAAAAACTAAAAGTTTAATGTATTAAATGTAATTATTTTGAGATTAACATGCTTTGAAAAATTTTTCTTACAATGTGAAGGAAAATATATAAAAATTTACCTGCCTGTCTTCTAGTATCTTCTCAGATCAATGGCTTATGGCCATATCACATTGTTAGTAATATTTGTATCACTAAACAATTATCTCCAAAAAAAAAAAAAAATTCTTTTATCTAAAAATATTTTCTGGCTTTAAATAACCCATGAAGGGTTGATAAGCCATAGAAACTAAATCAATCTATCTCGGATCAATGATTAGTGGTTTCAAATGAATGAATCTTTTAGGCTTTTTTAACAATGAGATCTGTAGATGACACTGTTCATGGCCAATTTGCCCAATTCAGAAAGGAAATTACAAGACCTTCTGAACAGTGTGTTTTGAAAAAAGCTAGAAAAAAAGGACTAACCATCAAGTGCAACAAAAGCAAAGTATGATTATCATGAAGCAGGTGAAGAACTTCAAATATCTAGGAAGTGTTTTAACAGAGGATGGAAAATATGACACAGATCTGAACACACTAAGCATGGTGCTGAGTAACAAAAATTGTTAGAAACAAAATGCTAGCTTGCTATATAGTATCCATCATCTTATAGGGGAGTGAATGTTGGGCTATCTACCTATGGATAAGGATAAAACTAGAGATAGCAGGAATGTGATTCTATAGAAAGATACTGAAAATTCTATGGTCAGAGCGAGTAAGCAACTAGGAAGTTTTGAAAATAGCAAAAGAAAGAACATTTATATTTTTAAAAATGAAGACTGCTGAATTTCCTTGGACATATGAGGAAGGAGGGCTTGGAAAACTTCCCTCTCATAGGGTATGATGAGAGCAAGAGAGATAGGGGAAGGCAGTGAATCACTTACTCGATGAGCTTGTGTAAATGGATGACAGAGCAAGGGCCTTAAAAAAAAAAAAAAGGGAGAAAAACTATTAAGAGATAGAAAATTTATGGAGACCCATGATCACCTATGCCTTGAAGGGTTGCTGGACATAAAAGAAGAATCTTTTATCAAACCTTATAGCATGGTGCTACAAAATCATAAAGAGATTTACCAAATAACCAAAACCATATTACTTGAGCATTTCCAACAATAATAAAAAATGGATAGCACATATTTTTGTGACTCAATGAATACTTGTCACTTTCGTAATGCTCGTTTTAGTAAACTTTGTAATCGCAGATACAACTATAGTAATGCAGTTGGACAATACTGGTGTCAGATGCCTTTGAATAACACTTGCACTAATAGTACTTGCTCGATAATACTCACTTGACTAGTGATCCTTATAGCGATCTGGATAGAGAAATAGTATAGTGAACAGAGGAGAAATAGCAATCAATTAGATGTCATGTGACTTCCTACTTATGTGTTTCCTTTATGGTCTACTTAGTGCAATAGTGGGATCGCTTGTGTTTGCTCACCGGCGATCTATGTTCAAACTCAAGTGTCAGCAGTGACACTTTATTTTTATATAATATATAATTAGACAAGAAAATAACATAATTTAGAGCTTGACTTTCCACACTACCTTAAAAGGTTGGAAAGGAAACCCCCATCAATACTAGAAACGGTGAACTTAAGAACTCTGTTCTCAGAAAAATAGTTTATAAATTTCAACTAACAGTAACACTGGTCAATGAAGTGTTTCCTGTACTGAAATGGCTAATTTTACCATTACCATTTTCTGTTAAGAATGATAAAAGTAAATGCTTATAAAAACATTTCTTATTGGTACCTGAGTTTTCATAAGATAAAAACAGCAACATAAAATTTAGCAAGCATAGATGAGTGATTAAAAATACTTTTTAAGAATAAGGACCAAAAAGTCTTTATATATTTAATGTGCAGAAGAAATCCACTTTCAAAAAGCCTGAGGGTATGTGTCTGCCGATGCCTTTTGATTCCATCATGCAAAGAAAAACTGCGTAGACTCATTCTATTGTTTATAGCAGAAATCATTTCATGAATTGGCTAATTCTACTGCTTATAGAATCGATGGAATAACCTGGATGTACTGCCTACAGATTAGCATACCTGCTTTCAAAAGTATATAAAGACAGTGGCAGTGAAAAAGTGGGTGGTGGAGTGAAGAGAGATGATCCTGGGAAGAGAGGTTTTAAGCCATTTAAATATGCAGCTCTGAATTTCTGATAGTTTGCTACCTTTTTCTTTTTTTTTTTTTTTTTTTTTTATTACAATTTATAAGGAACACTCAGGTTAAAATGCATCCAATTCTTTGCTGTGGCTGTTAAATATCTAGAAAGAATCTGATATAAAATCTAAAATATTTATTGAACACCTTATGTAAAAGATAATGGTGTATGATTTTTTTTTTTTTTTTTTTTTAATACATATATTCCAGTGTTGACCAGACACCAAAGAATACTTTGACCCTTGTTCAGAAAAGGTAGTGTTCAAAGATCCTGCTGCTCTACTGAATCAATTATAGAAAAGATTGGTGTCTATCAGGTTGAGGTTTAATGGTAAGAAATAGAATATAGGAAGAATGAATGAAAATTTCTGTCAGCAACATTATAGTAAACATTTTAGAGAGTTATTGACTATATTAGTGTTATACTCTGCTCCAAAATAGATTCATTCTACATCAAAACCTTTCAGCTTGATGTCAATGCTAAGATAACAAAAGCAAAAGTTGTCCTCTGTGCTGGGGCTCCAAGCATTACATGTGGCTCACAAAACAAATCCTTTCAAAAAAAAATATGCAATATAAAAGGAGACAATCACAAATGTTGCTGTTAAAGCAAAAGACATGAGAGAGGAAAAAAAACAGTCATGATCCACTCGGTTTGCTTTTACGAACACTGCTCACAACATTGTCATCAATCACAGCAAGCTTTCAACCAACCTGATATGCACATCAACTTCAAGCCCTGCCAACCTCTACTATCCTCCAATTCACTTCACTTGCCCACAAAGAGACATTCCACCTTGATCCTCGATATTGTTAATACAAAGAATTTTATCTTAACAATTCTTTTCTTTTTGCTTTACTGGTGGTACTCATTGTTTTTGTTCTCTCCTGCTACCATACAAGTATTTATAACATCAGAGATTCCTGAGCTGGTGTGTCATGACACTTTAATGAATGTAATTAATTGCTTGTTCTTTCTTTTAATTATTAACTGAATTATTTTTTTATTAACTGAATTTTTAATTGAGTTATATCTTTCTGTATATGGTCTGAATTAAGTTTTTGACTTGGCTCACAAAATTTAAGTAATGTGTTATAAAAAAATGTATTCTTAAAAAGTGTTGACAATACAAAAAGTTTGAAAACCTCTGGGTTGGTTAATTTCATCAAGAGGAGAAAAACATGGAAAAAGGGATTGGTGGGGTGGGGGGGGGTAAAAAGTGAATTTAAAAATTTTTTTCTTTCTTTTTTTTTTTTTTTTTTTTTTTTTTTTAACATATTACTCGTGCAAAAAATTCTTTTTTTATATTGCTTGATTGCAGTTTTTGATTTTGTAATAAAAAAAGAAGAGAATATTGGCGTCTATATCAATTCTGTGAAGAATGTTTATGGATTAATATTTTCATTATTGAATTATTTTGCATTGATATTAAGTGAATGGTCCAATTGGTTGACGGATATTTAGAGATAGATATTGTGTCCATTGGATTCATTGCAATTACCTCAAACAAGAGAGCAAGAAGAAATAGGGGAAAAAAAACGAATGCTTAATAATATATTTTATTATTTGAGCAAGAGAAATGGAAAGAATAAAAAAGGGATAAATAAGTGTTTATGTAGAGATATATCCTTATAGCATCTCTAATTGTCATAGAGAAGCTTTTTTAGCATGACTGAGTGTGACTGACTTCTCACACTTTCTCAAGCTAATGTTTCCTGCTGACACAAAGTGTAAAGATTATATTGAATCAATTCTTGGTCTGCTGCTAGAAAAATTGTTTTTTTGTGTCATGCTTGACAATTTTTCTTGCCAGAATCTATCTTAAGTCTACCATCCGTTCATGCTTTGACAACTGACATTTTTCCCAAGGACATGTGTCCCGGTAGAAGAAAGCATTGCTTAAAGTAATCCAAAAAGTGACTTGACTCAGAATTGTGAGTTCAATACTTGGAACAAGAACTTAAGTTACTAAAGGGGACTAACTGAAATTGAGATATCCAAAAAAAAGGCATGACACACGGATTTAGCACAATCTGCCTGTGGACTAAATAAAGGGTTCAGTTTGAAATGACAATGTATATCACCTGAAGAAGTTCAGTTTACAACAGTCAAAACATTGTGAATATGGCAATAAAGATGAGGACAACAGTCTGAATGATGTAAATAGTGTAAATATTCTTCCACTGTTATTTATATAAAACTTATGAGAAAACTCATTAACCACCATAACCAAAAAATATCAGTCTGACCATACAGAATTTAAAAAAAAGTTTTACACAAGGAATCATTGCTGTGACCCCCAACAATAGCAAAGAAACAACACCAACTAGGAGATGAGCACTAGAAAACCTGTCTAAGAATGGAAGCCTAAGTATAACTCCACCTGATAAAAGATGGTAAGGTAGTCATTGATACTGACATCTATGTCAAAAAATTCAAATCCTTCCTAAAAGATGATTGTTCATTGTTTTTCTTATATTCAGACACTCCAAAATTCAATAACATAATTAAGCTGTTAAAAAATGAACACAAAATGAGAGACAAAATTAATAGAATACCAACCCACATCAACAGTGCCCCCACCCCGCAAATAACTAAAGCAATCACAAAACAACTAACTCCTTTTCTATGTACCATCAATCAATCACCTATTAGACATTCTGGAAATTTAATCCAGGAAATAAAAGCAATTTTATGGCAAGCTTGGATCTTTTATACACTAGTACACCCATTGCAAAATGCCTCAACATATTAAGAAACCACCTCACCAAATACAAAGAAAAACTTCCCTTATCCGTTAACAAAATTATACACCTATGCAAATTAATCAAACAGCTTCTACAAACAAAAGTTTGATCTAGCAATGGGATCCCCCATAAGTGGTGTATGTGCATGTCTGTATTGTGAATTTCTAAAACCAGACACATTTAAACACATCCTATCTCAAGACCTCTATATGGCACAAATACATAGATGACATCTTGCTAATAAATCTCCCAACAAAAACCTAAGAAACATGAAAAAAATTCAATAATATAGAACTCACTATTGAATTCACACATAAGCCGGAAATAAACAACATTCTATCCTTCCTTGACATCTTATTCATCCGAAACAAAGAAAAGTTCAATTCTAAACCTACTAATAAAAATGATTTAATTTTGATTCCTACCACAACCAAAATATAAAATCAGGATTAAACATAGGCTTCTACCTCAGAGGCCTCAGAAACTTAGACTCCTTCATTATCCCCCACTATCAATTCATCCTTAACTCTAGGAAACGAGCATATGAAACCTACAAGACCCCAAAAAAGTAAGCGCATTTGACAAGAACAACACTTAAGTTTATGATTCTACCCCATAACTTTCTATCAACAAAACTCAAAAAAAACATCTGTCCTGAAAACTAGGATCATAACCATCACCTTCAAGACAATTGGAGATCTGGTTAGCAAAAAAAAAAAAAATGCACAAAACCAACACCACATCAAATACAAGAATGTATATTAAATGCCTGCAATACCATAAAAACTAGATAGGTAAAACTTTCAGAACCCTAAAAGCCCTCATTTATGAACACAAGAGACCTCCATTGGAACCACTAAACTCTTTAGGAACAAACCAATAAAAGAGGTTATAAATTTCATTTTAAAAAATGCAACCCTAATAAAAAAAAAAAAGATGAGGCTATTTTGCCAGTCCTGGTAAAACGGACAAACATGCTTTTAAGCTTATTTTACCGGCCTCGGTAAAATAGACCCCCACCTCCCAGGGCTTTGAGGTAGAAGCCTATGTTTTGCTGTTAAATATTTTTGTTATTAGGAAGGCAAAAAAAAAAAACACCACACAGATTTAACACAGAAGATTAATCAGCAATTGTTACAACTTAAATCTTTTCCACTCTTAATTGTTAAAACATAAGTTAAAATCATTTATTCATCATCAATTATTAAAAGAAGCATAGAAATTTCTGAATATTTTAAGCACTTCAGACATAACGTCTCTGTAAATCCAAAACCTTCTCTTGGGCTTGGTTTCTCCCCATCAATGTTTCTGTAAGTAATGACCCGTGATTGCCTGACATGTGGTGGCAGTGGTTGAGTTGTTGTTGTTGTTCTACTTCTTTTACTACTACTACTACCAGATGTGATTTTGAAGTCACACTTTGTTTCAAATTGTGGGTATTCTGCTGACATGAAATATGGGCCATTGTCCATGAATACTTCTTGTGTAACTGCAAATCTGCTGCTAAAGCTGTGTTGCATAGCTTTAGTCATAGGTCCACTGTTCTGTGGTGGTATTTGGTATTCATCCACTGCAATGAGATGATGGCACAGGTCTGCTGCTACTTTCTGTCAGGGCTGCGTGGATACTTCATGAATTAAAAGAGGCTGTTTCAGTTGCACGTCTCTCTATGTTTGTCAGATGTTGCAATTCTGGATGACATAATCTATTTCCTTTGTCTTCCTTCAGTTCTTTATATATATATATATATATATAATTATTTAAAAACTTCTTTTTTCTTTTTTTTTCTTTTTTAGGGGTGGTATTATTGATAATATCTCCTTTGATTAGGTTTAGTCAGTTGCAAGAGTGTTTCCTCTAATATGGGCTGTATATTCCTTGGTGTTATAATAAAAAGAATTTTAGGCAATATAGCTTTTCTTTGAGTTATATCCACTTTACTGGCTACTGGAATTGTCTCCTGTCTACAACATTAGTCTTATTTTTACTGGCCATATTTTGGGTTTGGTTTTCATTTTATTTAAATAATTCAATGGTAGGATGTTGATATTATTCCCTGTGTCAAGTTTTAATGACACTTTGATGCCTTGAAGTAGCTCACTGTGACTCAGGTGTCACATATGTGTTCTTTATACTATCAACTACCTATGAATGATAATTGTCTTCACTTCTAGTAGACTTGTTTACAAAGTGTATGGTTTTCTTTGTTTGGCACATGTTTTTAAAATGTCCGACCTTTAGGCACTTGCTATATGTCTGCCTTGTTGCTGGGCAAACTCTATCCACATGGTGATATCCACATATGCTGCATTCATTGGACTGTGTTTTTGTTTTTTCTTTTCTTCCTGTTTCTGTGTTTGGTTGTGTTTTCTGGGCATACTGTCGTGCTTACTACTGAAAGTGTGTTGGAAGTATCTGGAGCACAACTTGTAGCTACTTCATCATTTTTGTAGACATTTACTACTTTTTCCAGATTTGAATTGTCCAAATCCATTAGTCTTCTTGTCTAGTCATTCCAGATTCCCATAATGACATGGTTACGTATCTTTTCTTGTGCCATACATGCTTAGGCGATCATGTATCTTTCGATATTTTTTTTTTCTTTGCTTGCAGTAGGTTGCCTTTTCTTTCTGCAGTAGAACAGTTGCCATCCAAGGTTATAGAACCCGGTCTGTTCTGCTATTTACCTATAGCTGGAGTGAGAAGAAGAGGATTCATACCTTTCCCAAGGGCATTAGCACATAAGTGAATATAATGGTCTGTCTATTTTTCTGAGATGAGGTATTATGTACATTATTTACATTATTCATATTATTGTCCTCATCTTTGTCGCCATATTGGTACAACGGCCGAAGCGTTAGTTAGATCCAGTGACAGAACCCAAAGAGTGTGAGTTCAATACCCAGTTAAGGCAGTGGAGAACTTTCAGAGGGGAACTAACAGGAGATAACTGATAACTGACATCCATGAGACATGGCACGTGGAACTAGAACAGTCTACCCCAGTGAGCGAAATAAAGGGTCCAGTTCGACATTCCAACCACCTGAAGAAGGCCAGAGCGTACAACAGCTGAAACATTGTGATAAATATGGCGACAAAGATGAGGACAATAGTCCAAATAATGTAAATAATGAATATAATGGATTTGACTGGAATTTGAACTCTGTTCTCTGATTTCTCAATCTTAACCATTATCCATTACTCCAGTGTATCTTACTGTTTTTTAATCTTTTAAATGCTCATAATCACAACAGGAAAGTTTCTTCTTCCTGCTGTATCCTTGTGTTAAACTGATACTTTTTGTGGGATATATCTTTCTTGCTGTGAATATATTCCTGGAATTTTCTCACCTTTATAATTTCTTCTTTCTGCATCAGTGAAGGGCATTGTATACCTCTATTGCCTTTTTTCTGGCCATGTACTGGAACAACGCACTTTTTATTTTGTACAGCTTGGTAACTTTTCTGATGCTACAAAGTAAAATTCTAATTTATGTAACCAGTTTCTGTAATTTTCTTCAACATTTTCTACCCAGGACATCTGTGCGGGTGGTTGAATAATATCCATTATTGTATGTGTGGATTTTCACTTCTGACACTGTGTAATATTTCCCCATGGGGAGTATTGGCACGAAAGACAGGGAGACATTTATTTCAAGTTCACATATTCCAAAGTGAATATAGTGTCCAGGTTTTATAGTGAGCTCTTGTTTCACACCACGTCAAAATCTCCTTCAGGAATGTCCTGTATCAAGGGGCATGATCACTGGTTAACTAGTTTCTGAGCATATACTACAGTCCCCACTATTGCTCCTATTATCACCAGCTGTTACAGTCTTTAAACTTGTATAAGCCTTGGTAAAAGAGTTAATTTTGTGTGATATATGATCTAAATAGATGCTGTAATGGTAAGAACAATTTATAATTTGTACAAAAGTACTTTTCACACCAGTAGTAACTGGTTGTTTTCAGTGGAGATTTTATGACAGCAAGTCTCCTCAATCTCTTTATAACCATCATCAATTATTGTATTTTTATCACAATTTATACTTTGGTGTTAACTGGTGTATTCTGTCAAAGTTTAAGAGATTACACATTTCCTAAATACTTTAATAGGTTTCTCAATATGCAATGATTTTCATCAATAGTGTTTATACTGAGAACATAATGAAATTGTTCTGTAAAACTTCTCTTTTCTCAATTGATTATAAGGTGCATTTGTCACTCATATATTCTACAATTTCTATATCTATTGGGTAAGGTCATGGTATTATTTTTGTTTTGCACAATCCTCAAGTTCAGTCTGGAATCTATCAATATTTGATGTCGTCTTTGTTGATTAGAGTCGTGTCTGGTTTTCTTAGTTGGGATGGTCAGTTGGTGCCTCAAAATTTCAAACTATAGACTGACCTTCCCATTCAAATAGTAAAAAAGACCAGACATAGCCTGTAAGCAGCAAAGAATAAATGCTATAAGTTGTTATTGTTACATTGGCATCATGATCATAAGTAATAGCAGTAGTAGCAGCAGATGATGTTTTTGTTGTTATTGTAGGACCCATAAAGCAATGGGTTATTTATTTACGGATTGGCTCTTCTGCTAAGGGTCAGGTAATCAGTTTTATTTCCTGGTTTTTTTCTAAAGATCACATGAATATCTGTGCATTCTGCTTAGAATCAAAGTGCCATTCGCTGGCACTTTTGCTGCAGATAAGTGTTGTAGTATCTGTATACTCTGCCAAGGATCATAATGTCATACACAGGTTCTTTTGCTGATGATCAATGTAGTATCTGTGCGTTGTGCCTAGGATTATAGTCCCACTCCATGGCACTTTTGTTGGGAATCAGTGTAATATCTCTGCACTCTGCCTAGGATCATAAGTGTCATACTGTGGGATTTTTGAGGATCAGTGTAGTATTTGTGCAGTCTGTAAAAAATATTACATAAACGCACAATATGAACACACATTGCATTTTATATAAGTAGGTATTTGTATAACTGATATATAAATAATCCTGTTCTGTTTGGGTACCATGCTTATTTAATAAATTACTGGATGAGGCGAAATTTATTGTAATTTTAATATGTCTGTCTTGTGTTAAATGGAAATAAAAAATGAAAGAAAATGTTAAATTTGTTTTCATTATTTGAAATGAATTTAAGGAATGAATATTATTTGGAAAAGAAAAAAAAGGTCATAATGGATATATCATTTGTCTGATGATGGAGGTTGAGTGATTCAAAACTGGATTCACTTAATTTTATATATCTTGTCATTTAGCATGACAGAAGAAAAAACATGAAATAAACAGAAAATTTACTGTTTATTATATATTTATACATGCACATACACGCACACATCAAATATTATATATATATATATATATATATATATATATATATATATATATATTAACAAACATGTGGACTGAGTTTGTGTCAGAAATAGAAATTTAACTGTGAAATCTAATAACCAAAAAAACACAGTTGAAAAACTAATACAGAATATATCCATTTCAATGTTTCAGTCAGATGAAAGGCACAATGTGTGTGTGTGTGTGTTTGTGCATAAAATTCAGCTATAACTAAAAAATATAGATGTAAAATGACTAAGAATAAAGGCAAAATAAGAACTTAATGAAAAGAACTGTTCATTTGTTTTTATTCGTATGTATGTATGTACCTTCAAAGTTTCACTAATAATGACAAAAGTTTTTTGTCAAAAAGTTTAAGATGAAAGACCAAAGAAGTTTTTGATTAAATTATATTTTTAATCCTTTCTAGAACCTTCAAAATTTTGGTTTAAAATTTTATTTTTATTATGTCAAACAGGTGACCATAAATTAGCAAGGTAAATTTTATCTTCTTTTTGTGCTGAAAAACACATTGATTTAGAAATTCTTGCACAAATCAGATAATTAGTTGATTTTAATGAAACTTTCACAACTTATTGACAAATGAATGAAATTATTTTACAAATGTCTATTTTATAGAAACTCATGTTAAAATTTTTTTTTCTACATCTCACATCCCCAACTTATTTAATTTTATGAACTTTCAAGAAAATCTGCTTTGTATCATAAAATAAAAAAGCAGTAAAACAAAGACATTATTTAATTAGATAAGCTTTTAATTGCTTTTATGAATAAAATATATTATGGACACTATTGTCTTAAGAAAGAAAAATTTATGAATAATGAATTTTTATTAGAATAATTTATAAAGTTTTTTGTTTTTTTTAACTCTGTATTAATTTATACCTGTTAGGTGATATTAAGTAAAAACTATATTTACTAATCATGAATGGAAAAGTGACTCACACCCAGTATTTTAAAAGGAATTTCAAATTTTTTTTTTATCCATATAAATGTGCCATTTTTTTTACAAATATAGACCTCCATACATAACATTATCAGAAAATAACAGTGGTAACTATATTAAATTTAAAACCAAAGTAGCTAAAATTCAATGAAATATTAGATTACTTGGAATATTTTCCTAAATTTTTGAAATTATTGGGTAATCAAAAATTTATATAAAAAAGGTGCTATGCTATATTTGTCAAGTAATTTTTACAGATATGTTCCCCATAGAAAAAATTCTCAAACATAAATATATTAAGATAGTTGTCAACACCTTACAAAAACACCAACTTTCCTATTAAAGAATGCTTTTCTGCCATATTTTAAACTAAAAGTAAATCATTGTTTCAAATCGGATTAATTAAACCTTAAATCAGCTAATCTTTCTCAAATAAAATTTCAGAAAGATTTTTTAAATAAAGAGAAATATGTTGTGCTTAGAAGTTTATAAATATAGTTAATCAGCCCTTTTTAACAATTTAAAAAAAAACAAAAAAAAACTCATTTCAACATTTTAAATTGGTTTTGAAAATGCAGCAAAGTATTTTGCATAGTGGAAATATTAGATTTGATGTATGAGGTTGAAATTAAAACTAAAATAAAAATTTTTCATTTTTAAAAATTCATTTTAACCCTTAGGAATTTTTTTTCTTTGTACGTTTTTCTGTCTGTAACATATTGCTATGCTAAAGTTATTGCCATTGATGGCAGTATCTTTGTATTGGCACATTTGAATTCTTCCAAGATATCAATCAAAATGGAAGGCAAAAGGCTGACTCAATCTAAAATAAGAATACAACAATAAAAAATTGGAGAAATATATTTAAAGATTCACACATGAAAGCCCAATATTAGTAAAGATGTTAAGAAAAAAACACTCTTTTTTTTTTTTTTTTTTTTTTAAAGTATGGGTAAATTAGTAAAAAGATGAATAAACTGTCAGAAAATATTTTGTTTCCTTTTTAATATTAACTGTATTTTTTATATCAAATAAACTTTGACACTGATTTAAAGAATAATTTATAATATATGGTTAATTTCTCTTAAGTAATAACTCTTTTCTGGATCAATAATTACAGTTTAAAAGATTTGTTTTTATATTCCGTTTCTTGGTTAAAGTTGATATTCATTTAAAAATATGTAAAGTCATTTGATAATGTAGTCTTGGACAGGTTTTTTTTTCTTTTTGTTTGTTAAATCTTTAATCATTTCACCCCAAGCAAGACAACAAAGCCATTAAGATGCAAGGGGCTTCTGAGTGTTAGAGAATGAGTAAAAAAAAAGTATTGAGGAGATAGAACAATAAAAGAACAAGATGGTATATAACGATTGACATCGCATTTAAATTTTTTGAAGATCAAAGTTGACTGGTAAGTAAGAAGCTAGAAGAGTTCCACAAGCAAGAAGTGCAATAAATGACATGTTAACATAGAACTTATGGTTATATCCTAGCCATTTTAACTGTAAAATAATGAGATCTTGCTGCCAATCTAGCACTGTGCTTAAATTCATAAAGTCTCAACTACTGTTTTTTTTTTTTTTTTTTTTTTTTTTTTAATTCTCTGTTAAGGATGTGCTGAAAAATAACACTTTTGTGCTAAAAACTCAAATCTATCAACTGTAAGTGTTTTCTATTGTTTGAAGCCTTTTTTTTATTTTTTATTTTTTTTAGTATAGAATAGATTTAATGTGTGATTTATGGCAATCCAACCAATGACAGACTCTATTCAGATTTTTTTTAAGATTATCTCGGAAAAGATATTTTTAATCAACATGAATAATATACAAAGAAAAAAAAATGAATGGAAATATATTGTAATATAACAAAGTTATCTACTTATGTGAATGCTTTGTTCAATCCGTCCATTTAATATTTCAGCCATAACTGATTGAAATGGTCACATCAAATTTCATTGTTTGGTCAGACCATTTATAGCAGTTAGAGACATTCCCAGATCGCTCTGACAGAATCTGTCAGTTTCTCTTTTGTTTACTTCATATTACATTTTTCAAAATGTATTGCTTGCCTCTTTCAATCTGATTTAGTAGATAATTATTGTTTTTTTTTATTCATCTTTCTCTCTCTCTATTCTAGACATTTTAGTTTCTATCTTATTTTTTTGGTACAATTGAAAAACTTGGTTTTGGTATTAATTCACATATATTGCAAGTTTATCTAACTTGCTTAATGTACACAAAATTGAAATGTAATTGTCAGTATTAAGTAGGGTGTCACAAAATAAAAGGGGAGGATATCAGATGTTGAAAGTGGTGGAGCTAAATAAGAAATCAGTTTTAAAGATTCCTGATCCTCTCATAAAATGAATATTTTTAGATATATAAACATTGTAAACATTTTTTGCTTTAATTTTAAATAAATTTGTGTTTATTTCCTGGAATGAGATTGAAAGACTTTTTCTGCATATAAGACTTAAAGGATTAATACAAATAAAATCTAGGCTTACAGACATATGTTGAAACACTGGTTTCTGTTCTATCACTGAAGTTAAACAATGTCGAGCCTGGTATGTATGTAGATGGGTGACCACTTGGGAATGGTGTAATGAATAATGGCTTGGAATTGTTACTCATAGAGCAGAGTTCCAATTTCAATTGGGTTCGTTATATTCACTTATGAAGAAATACCTTTGGTAAAGATATGAATCCCCTTCTTCTCCTCTCTAGCCATGGGTTAATTAGTAAGACTTGTGTCACTAAATCATTATCTCCAAAATAAATTATAGTCTAAAAATATTTTCTCTCTTTTAATACCTTTCCGTAGAAAATGAATCGATCATTAAAAATTTGTGACTTAGCTGCTTGATGCTATATTCAACACCTTGACTCTTGAGTTTTTTTTGTTTTTTTTTGATAATAAGTTTTAAAAGCTGATGTATTGGATTTTGGGGAATTAAATTTTGTGATTTATTTTGAAAATAAATGGATATATATGGTTATAAGGAGGGATACTCTGAAATGATCTCAAAATCTTGCCAAAAATAAAAATAGCAGAAAGTGTTTATAATTGGTTTCTTTCTAGGATTGACAACTCTTCAGCACACACCCCACACATATTTTAGTCTCACGCACTCGTTTTTTTTTTTTTTTTTTTTTATTCAATTCGCCCCAAACAAGGCAATAATGCCACTAAGATGCAAGAGACTACTGGAAGTAAATACTTTAGAAGAAACTGGAAACCAAATCCTATATCTTTTGTAGTATTGATAAATTTCTATTTGATTCTGGTTATCTTTTTATCTCAAGAAACAAACATTTACATGATAGAGGACCCAAACATAACTGGAATTAAATTAAAAAGATAAATATTTTAAATTTTACTACTCAAAATTGTATTTTTTTTTCTCTATTTTATCCTACACAAAAAAATGACATGAATTTTGTGGAAAATTTTTTAATTTTCAAATCTGTTACTGTTTGTTGGCATAAGCTTTAAGAAAAATTAATCACCTTAAATATCTCATCAGTGGACTGACCACAAATGAATGATAAAGTTTTTAAAGATTTTTGTCATTTTAGCTTTTTGGCCACATTGGTCATCACATTTGAGCACAAAATACAAATTTTTACACTTGCATTTTACCTCAATTAAAACTGATTCAATGGCTGTTTTCCCAACCAAAAAATAACTTCTCACTCTGCTCTGTTTTTTTTTTTTTTTTATCAGCCATTGTGAAAATTGCCAAACATGCTTAAGAACTCCTAAACAAAATACTTTAAGAAATAAATGGCATGTGGTGAACTAGTTAAGAATAATATCAACTTCTGACACCTATTTTTTTTTTCAGGACATAGGCGGTTATGGCACCCCATGGCTTCCTTAAACATCTGTGAATTTCCATGATTTCTTGAGAAAGATAGTAGATTGTTTTCCTGCTGTTTTCTCTACCATTTTAAATTCAGAATAGTTCTTTGTCGACCATCCAAGGCTACAGAGCCCAGTCTACCCTGCCATTTAACCTATAACTAATCCAAGGGCTTAAAACAAGGAAAGCTAGGAGGTAACATATTGGGTATATTATGATCATTAAAATTTTTATTTAGTTGTTCCCAGAGTGTATATATCATGTGTGAAGGGGTACAGTCCTGCTGAAATATGTATATGCGTAAATGTTAATATTCATAGTTAATTGGGTGTGTACATATATATAAACACATGTAGACTAAATATAGCGATTTTCCAAGTGTAGCTTAGATGTGGCACAAAGCTGAAAGTAGGGGCACCCAGTGAGGATCAAACTCACTACTCGGTCATAACTGTTCTAGTGAGATAAGCTTACTAACCATTACACCACCTTGAGGTGCTCCATGTAGACTAATGTGGATTTTAAAGACCAATCATTTTTTTTTTATATAATGGTAGGTAGGCACCTCTTCATAAGCTGATCTAGTAGACTATTTCTGCTGAGGTGATTTTGACCCTCACTGGATGTCACACACTTGTGGTGTTGTACATGACTATGCTATGCTTAGTAAACACTGGTATATAAATTTATTTTAAAGCTGTTGAAATTACACCCAGAAAAGTTTTCACAAATTCAGCACTAGATAATTATAAAGAAAATCAACCAAATATGGAGTTGTTAACTTCTTTAACGCCTCATCTTCATTATTCACACTCTGACTATTGTCCTCATTTTGGTGAGCACGTCATTTTAGCTGTTGTGCTCTCCATCTTTCATCAAGTGCTTGTTGATTCAGTTAACCTTCAGAGAATTTTGAACTAAACCCTTTATTTAATTATTCTTGTTCCACTGTCCATGCCTAGGGATATCTATTTTTGTTCTTATTTAGTGCTGCTCAGTTATTGCTCACCCTATTTTCACTGAGTCAAAGTTTGCGCTATCCAGCCCAGGGATTGAACTCATAATTTCAGGACACAGGCAGTCATCGCTCTTCACAGCCTTCTTTTCTTGATTATCTGTAGGCTGCACATGTCTATCATTGTCTTCGACATGGTTTTAAATTAAAATCTCTTAGATAAGTTGCAATTAAGGTGAGAAAGCCCATTCTGTCCTATTACTTAATCCATAGCTAGTGGGGAGAATTTTTTTTACTAATGTTCACCTAATAAAAGCCCAAGAGCTATTCAAGGTAGGGAGTTACTGAATGATGTTACATGAGTATAAGAGGAAGATGTAAGAAGTGCAGTTCATAAGATTATGTAGGAGAGAAAAAAGTTAACTTTAGACATGAAGAGGTTAGGATTGTAGTCATCAGTGAAGGAGGACCTCCTCCTCAGGAGTCAGTTGCACAAAGTAGCAGCTCTTGGGAAGAAACTGTCTTAGTGGAACTTCCTTTTTACTAAAAGAATACAAAAGGAATGAGATGTGGAAGTGATAAACATAGCATGACGGGTCTTAGCTGTGAGGGTCAGGATTGGTAGAAGTAAGGAATATAACTTGTCAGAACACTTGTTATGGAAATAAAGGCTTGGAGTGTTTTGTAAAATATAAGAAAAAATAGGATTCATAACTTTGTCAACAACAGCTTTGGCTGGAATTTGAACTTGGCCTGCCATTTCCATTTTTTACATCATTAACAATTATGCCACCTGAATATAAACAGTACTTGCTTTTGTATGAAAATTAAACATACAAAATACTTCTTGTTGTTGCCCCTTCTGACTAACTGAACTTCTGTCTCTTCTGTCATCACTACAGTTTTATTTTTACCTGCCAAATTAGGAATTTAATCAATCCATATATCACATTGAAATAGGGCACAAATTTGTACATGACTGTCATTTGTCACATACACATGAACACATAGATGTATGAAAATTTATCTCATTGTTATTGATGACATTTTTGTCATTACTAATTAACTGCCCAATCATTACTTTTAATTGCTATCCTAAATTCTCCTTTAATTAAGAGAATACTTGTAACTTGATTTGGATAAATATTGAACTCATCACAAGTGATTAACCCTAAATGTGCAAGTTCTCATTTAAGTGGTGTTAAGTTGTAATTACTTATTATTGATTAATTACTTGAGGAAACAAACAATTTGGACACTGTCATTCCTTAGAATGATTAGTTGATTAAATAGAGGGAGAGGAAAAACAAGGGTGAATTCCAGAAGTGACCAGGTTCAAGAGTTAGTGAAAGCCAATGGGTAATTCTTTGTTTGCTGTTCTGTTGGTGGTGGTATAAACATAACAAGAATAATGAGAATAATTATACTCTTTTATGATTAACCATTTCAGTGCCAAATATTACTTGAGTTGAATTTTGTTGTAGAATGATTCATGCATGCTTCTCTATTTTATTGCATTCAAATAGAAATATCCTTATTTTTTAATAAACAAGGAAAGTTGATCGCTATTTTCAATGATTTAATTGTTCTCTTAAACCCCCACATATCCATTAGTAGGGGTCCCAAAAATGATATTTACCTCTCCACCCCTAAGGTCTGTAAGACATTTAGTAGGGTTTAGAAATTACTTATGGGTTGATAATAATTGTTAACACAGAACCATATCAATATTCCATCATTTCATGCTTTGGTAGACTGACAGTGTAATTGCAATGGTTAAAATTTGTTTTCCTAAAAAACTGCAGCAGGTAGATACAGTAAGTCAAGACAATGTTTATTTTCACTTGAAAAGAATGAAGTAAGTTCCTCTCTTTTTTTAAAGGAAAAGTAAACAAGTTTCTTTTGTTTAATTGCGATATTCACTTACACACCTTATGAAAGGTATAAATTTACATCTTCTCTCTTCCAGCTATGGGTTAAGTAGTAGTAGGACTTTTATCAGTAAATCATTATCATATGATTTTACTTTAATTTTCATTAATGACCTTTCCAATGACATCAGCTCTCAGCTTGGTGTCTATGCTGATGACATATCCATTTACTCCTATCTCAATAGTAAATCTGATCAGCTTGATAAGGTTAAATTGGCAGCTATCTCTTGTTAACTGGATAAAGGATGGCTTGTTAATGTTAAAACCTCCAAAACTAAACTGCTTCCTCTTAATCATATGAAAGACACCTTTCTGCCTTCTATCGCACATGGCTGATGTTAACCTCCAGGAGAGTGACTTGTTCCTTCTTGGGTTAACATTCTTGGCTGACATGAAGTTGAAAAACTATTTTGAATCCATTGATAGGTCAGCTTCTAAGAAAGTTGGTTCACTGTATTGTGCTAGACAATTTTTTTATCCAGAATATATCTTACATATGTATAAGTCTGCCATTCGTCCAGGCTTAGAATATTGTTGCCACATATGGTCTGATGTTCCTGCTATATACCTAGAGATCCTCGATAAAATCCAAAGAAGAATCAGCAATATTATTGGTTCTGATCTGGCATCTTGGCTTCAGTTGTTTTCCCACTGCTGTAAGGTTGCCTCTCATGGTAATTGTTTGCATGTGTTCTTTGCTAAGGTACCTAGACTTCATAAGTGCAGTACTAGATTGGTGACAAGGTCTCATCATCAATTTACATTTAAGTTAGTGAGATTCAACTGGAAGTTCTATGCTAACAGTTTCATCTCTCAAAGTTCTCACTTGCGGAACTCCCTTCTGGCTCCATGCTTTCCAGTAAACTTTATTCTTTAAAAATTTAAATGCAATGTCAATTGCTATTGACTGTCCTCCTGATTACTCTTCTTTTGTTCTCACTTCATACTAATGTTACTGTTTTCTAATTCTTCTATACCCAGTAACCTCTTGAGTTTTCGTGGCTTGCTTGGGGTAAACTTGCTTTAATACCCCCCCCCCCAAATTCTTACAATCTAAAAATACCTCCTGGCTTTAAATAACCTGCAGGTTGATAAGCCATAAAAAACAATTCAATCAATCCATCTTCTGTATCTGTCTATATTTCTGAGATGAGGTATTATGTGCACTATTACATTATTCAGACTATTGTCCTCATCTTTGTTGCTATATTTATCACAACGAGTGAAATAAAGGGTTCAGTTCAACATTCCAATGACGTGAAGAAGGCCGGAGTATACAATGGCCAAAATGTTGTGATAAGTATGGCAACAAAGATGAAGACAATAGTCCAAATAATGTAAATAGTGTACAATCAATCTTCTGTTTTACTGTTTACACACACACACACAAACATATATATATATATATATATATATAATGGAAAATGTGAGCAAAGTTTAAAGAAACAGGAATGTTAGAGACAAAGAAAAGAGAGCTGAACTGCTATGTAATATCAATCCTGAATGCTGGACAATTTCCTCACAGATGTGAAGAGGAAACTAGAGACAACAGATATGTGGTTCAAAAGTAGGAAAATACCATGTACAGAGCACATAAGCAACAAAGATGTGTTATGGAAACAAAAAGCACATTTATACTCTGAATAAAAAAAGAGTTTGTAGAAATTTCTTGGATATATGCAAAAGGAGGCCTTGGAGAATTTCACACTCACAGGACACATTAAAGAAAAGTGAAACAGGTAGCAACAGTGGGCCACATACCTGACAAGGTTCTTTGAATAGATGGTTGGAACAGGTCAGGAGGATTGGCAAAGAGGCAATGAGTAGGAGGCTGTGGAGAGTTATGATCGCCCACATCTTAACGCAATATGGCATTTAGAATTTTTTCATTATTAAGGGATTTTATAATAAATATATAGCAAAAATACAAAAACAATGCAAATGATATAGTGTTCACTTTGAAAAAAAAAATCTATTTTTGCCTATACATTCTTGTTTTGTGTTTAAACATAATTCATCTGCTAATCATCTGATGAATTAAACTAAAATAAAATTACATTCTCTCCATAAACAATTTTAAAACCAGGGCAACACTCAGTAACCTTGCTAGTCTATTGTAAATTGCTTGACTATACACAGCTGGAGATAGTCAAGTAGACAAGCGTTTATCTGGCATCCTTGTGTTTCTGAACTTAAGGAAGTTGTCACAAATGTGTCAGTGCTTATTTTTCAGCAGAACACAGTGAATTTTTGTACAAAAGACAGAATACTGTTCCAGAAGGTCAGTATGTCATGAAAAGTAAGAATATAAACGACAAGAGACATTGCATTACTGAGGCTACTGGAATTATTAATGGACCCCACCCTCCCCACATTCCATACGTATACACTCTGTACATTGTTCTACAAGCAGCTGTCATAGGTAAATAATGGTACTAAAGCAGCAGCTGATATCTTCATCTTTTATTACCTTCATCTTGTGCAGCTGTTTACTAGACATTTTATGTGAGTGTAAATGCATCAAAATGATTCCACTCAAACTCCTGAATTATTAATAAACAAGTCGAGCGTGTATGCAAAGTGTTGCAGAGAGAAAGTGAGGATGTTGTATCAGTTTTATTTTGATGAAAGACAAATGTTATAGTATCAGTATGCTTACATCTCAGACATTTCTAAACTTTATCACTTGAGGAACTTTTGCACTGATCAGCCCCCACTGTCAAAATTAGTAATTTTTAAGTCTGGACCCCCATTGTCAGCACAGTATAAACCATACACTTATTTTTCTATTTCATTTTTGCTACTGATTTTCTTAATTGTATTTCTGATGAAGGGCCCTGCTTCACAATTTAAAGATTTAAATGTTTTACATTTTAAGATTTTAGGCAAAGTAAGTGGAATCAGCGTGTGGGGTTCAAATTCCAGCTTACTCTTCTATGTTCATTTTCACACTAATGCGCTTTGGGAAATACATAAATCTATTTCTTCTCCTTTCATCTGTGACCAAGTAGACTGGGCTCTCTAGCCTTGGGTGGCAGCTCGATGAAAAGGACTTCTCTGAATTCAAAACTTGGTGATGGTATTGGAAAACCTCTCTATTATCTTTTCCAAGAAGTTATGGTAATTTACGCATATTTAATAAAAGGAAAGTGTGGAGAGTCATGATTGCATACACCTCAAACAGACATGGCATTTAAAAAAATTTACATTTTATAATCTTGGATTTAATGTTATTTATCCATGGTCTTGTATGAAAACTGAACTCCAAATTTCGAATTAATTTACAAAATGTTGTTCATTAAAACTGGCATTTGATATAATATTCAGTAACTCATAAATTTTGCTTAATTGTACATAAGTTGTTCTCTTCCCCAGATATTATCTCCTCCATGATTCTCTCCTCTCCTCCATGATTCTCACACGATCCCCCTCCTCCATGATTCTCACACGATCCTCCTCCTCCATGATTCTCACACGATCCCCCCACATCCATGATTCTCACACGATCCCCCTCCTCCATGATTCTCACACGATCATCCCCTCCATGATTCTCACACGATTCTCTCCTCCCCTACAAGAAGCAGTAGTATATTTACACCAAATTATTATTTGTACAATATTAATTTAACATTTGTTATATTATTAATATTGCTAGGAAAAATATCTTAAACGTTCAGTTTTTAAATTTCTTTCACAACGAAGTAATACAACAATCCTACAAAATAAATGAAAATAATATCAAATAAATAAACCTATCAGACATTAAAAGCATGTTAATAATTAATGAGAAATTATAAGTAAAGTTGATAAAAGAAAAAAGTAAATATAGGCATGTTTCTAACATAAAAGATGAACCTATTTCTTTGTCATCCAATCTTAGTTCAGTTGAAGACAATATCACATGTTGTTGAATTGAATATCCTTTGTATACTTCTGTTTTGTCTGAATGAGTCTCCTTGTAGCTGAGAAGCTAGTCTCTTAGAAATTGGTTGAAAGAAATGGTAGAAGCACTTTCAAAGCAATTTCAGTAACTGCAGGATATTCTGCTTTTACTCTTATCCAATATATCTTTAGAGAATCATCTCTCTTTTTTTTCTTTTTTTTTTTTTAGTTGTCTATGGTTCGTATACTCAGACCAACACATGAACCATTGACTTTGACTCGCACTGAGCTATTGCATTATAAGAATAAAGGCCTCTTTGCTTGTATCATTAAGTAACTCTTATTAAAAATAAAATAAAGCAAATCTAGTTTATTAAATTTAAAATAATGAATAATACAGAGTTTACATGTTTTTGTTTGATTATTTTTAATAAAATTCACTGGACTGTAAAAATCACCTATTTGTTGATGTTGGTTACAATAAATATAGAATGGACATTATTTATCTTATTGACTAAAATCAACTTTTGTTTTTGATCCTACATGGTCATTTTAAGCCTGTGATTTATCATAGTATCTATGAGTTAAAGAATGGCTGATACAAAAATCAGAATTCTCTTTCATGTTCAGAAGTCTTTCCTTGAGTAAGCTTTTGGTATAGAACCTCACACGTAGTTCCTCAGTTCTATTAACTGAGCCATATCTCAAAGTAATAAATATACAGAATATTCAAGTCCTTAGTTTTTATTAAGATATTTAAAAGTATTTAAAGAATATTGTTTGAATATGTACATATATGCACACAAAAATATTATTCTAGACACCTTGAAGGATATAGAACAATACACACACTTGTTGATATACCATTGCATATCAGGTAAAGGACTAAGGGAATGGTGATCATTAGCTCAATAAAGAAATTATGGATACTTTTATTCTTGCTCATTTTAATTGAAAATAAGTTTGTTGATGATCAAGTCATTTTTTTCATAATAATGTATTTTGCTACAGAGCAAAGTGTGTTAAAGCCTTTTCTTCAACAAAGATTTATCAACTTAATGACATGGCCAGCAAACAGTTTGGATCTCAATATGAATGAAACTTAGAAACTGGTTTGTGACAAAACTCCATCCTGTACAGCTGATCTGTCACTTGCTACTCAAGAAAGTTTCAGCTTTTTATTAGAAAGTTCTTCTTTCAAAGAATTTTGGTTGTCATAAAAACTGGAAAAGGACTAGCAAAGTACTAATTGTAATTTATTTAGTGATTTCATCATTTTTCTACTTCTCTTTTTTCATTTCATAATTTTTTTCTTTGGTTTTATCTAGAAAATTTGTTGAGGTTTACAAGGTCTGATCAAAAAGTGTTGGGACAGGTGCTATACTACAAACTACAACACATATCAATTCAGCATTTAATTGCTTTCAAAGTAGTCCCATTCTGAAACAATATGTTTTATCCAGCATTGTTCCCATTGATAAAAGCATTCCTGGAACTCCATTTTTTAGTGGGGACAGTGAGCAATTGACTTATTGCATTCTCATTGATTTCCCAAACATCTTGAAATCGTGTTCATTTCATATGGAATTTGATTTTTGGAAAGAGAAAAAAGTCACAAGGTCTGACATCTGGGGAATTTGCTTGGCCAAAAATTGCTATATAAGCTGCACTGAGTAGGCAGGTGCATTGTCATGGTGGAGTTGCCACTTACAAGGCACATGCAATTCTGTCGTTTTTTGATAAATAGCATCCTGCAAACATTGCAACACGTCACAGTAGTACTCTTTGTTTATCGTCTGACCAGGTGGCACATACTCATGATGAACAATGCCCTTGGAATCAAAGAAAACTGCCAACAGTGTCTTCACTTTGCTTCAACTCATTCATGCTTTCTTCAGTCTCAGAGATGTTGGGGTCTTTTACTGCAAAGAGTAAGAGTTGGTTTTGGAGTCATAGCCATAGATCCACAATTTGTCACATGTTATTCTCTGTTCAGTTTTCTCTGCCATGGTCACTGATGGAACCTCTGTGGTGTAAGGAGATGGCCACACTCTACACACTTTCCTTCCAAGTGCTGCTATAAACAACATAAGTGAGTGAGAACATTATAACAATGTGCATGTACAACAGAAGTTATGGTCAATCTGTGCCAAGTGGCTTTACTTACCATAGCAACAGTCCTAATACTTTTTGATTAGACTTTGTATTTTATGAAGCTTTAATGTTCGGCTACTAAACAAATATTGTTTTGTTTCATTATTTATGATTTTGTTTATTTGCTACAAAATATAAAAATACATAAACATTTGAATGTGATAATTTCCTAATTTTTACCAGAAGTCTCTCTCCCTCACACACACACACACACACAAAAGATGTTTTATCTAATCTTAACTGTGTTATTGACTAGCCATTTTTGCTTTTGCAAGTTTTGGCAATTGCACAATTATCAGCTAGATAAAGTATTGGCAAAACCTGCATTTGTGATCCTACAAAGCCTGTCAAATGAATGCATTTAAAGTGACACAATAATTAAAAAGAAAATCCAATAAATGACAGAAAAACTGAGTAAAAAAGGAAAATGAAACATAGGTAACAAAAACAGATGCAAGGACAGACATTTACCTACACAATTATAGAAAGTTTTCAGTGTCCAAACCAACTAAGACAGAGAAAACTGCTAACTGGTGACACTACACACAAAAAAAAAGACAACCTGATGATCATGTTTGCATAAAACTTGAGTAGCAATTTGAAGTGTGTGTAGTTCAGAACTAGGCCAAGTGGAAGAAAATAGAGGTTAGTAATATTGTGTTGCACCCATCTTCCAAGGGAAGAAATTTTGCCTCCCTTGAAAAATCAATATTTACAATTCAGGTTGATAGACTGACCACTCATGCTGGTGGAAAATATACACTTACCCCAACCACTAATCAGACCCTATATATATATATATATATATAAGCACTTACTAGAATGTAGTGGTTTGAGAGATAATCTCCTGAGACACTTCTAGTAAATTTATTCCTCACTAGCTGTCAAAGTTGGCTTAGTTTGACAATTATCTATCTAAGTTTATTGTCATGTATAGAAATGTGGCCATTGACTTGATCAGAACTTAATAGACGCTGATCTCTGATGCAGGAATCCTTATTTTTAGATAATGGAGAATTGTAGTTCTCCAGATCAGCTCACTGCCTACATCAGGCAGGTTAAATCAGCCATAATAATGCAATTTCCTTCATACATTTTTTTTTCTTTAGTTATTTTCTTATATAAAAATCCATTATATCTGTATTAGCACTCTTCTCAGAACTATCATCCACCTTTCAGAACATTTGGAAGAACTTGAATTGTTTTTTTTTTTATTTCTATTTTTTTATATCTTTATTAAGATTGGTTGGTAATGTTTATGGTGGTAGATATAGAAAATATCTGAGAAAAGAGAAAATAAATTAGTTGTTGGAAAGTTTGGGGAACTAAAACTTTATTTAGATGAAAAGGTAAGTAGATGTGGCCTATAGAATGTGAAATGATGCAATAAATGGCACATAAATGGTGTGCCTGAAAATCATGAATGTCATTTTGCAATGATGCCAACTTAATGGATAAATACAGAGACAAGAAGTCTCTTCTTAAAGAGGATTATACCAATTCTATTTTGGGTTTTGAAGCTAAGTGTTCTCTGTCAGAATTCCCTGCAAATTCACTTTCCAGAAAAAAAATCTTTTCCGTGTGGTTAGTGTCAGAATTTTGACAAAATTTTATTATATTTTTTGTTTATTTTTTTCCTATACATTTAAACTTTTTTTTTTTCTGCTGATATTGTAATAGTTACTTATAAGGTAAATGTATCCAATACTTAAAGAATAAATTTAACTAACATTACAAACTGACACTTTAATTGTATTTATACCTTTTACCAACTGGACCCAGAACTTTCACCAATAATGGTGAATGAATGTTCCTTCAGGAAGGCTCTGTGCTTTGAGTGCTTATTGGGACTTAAACTCAACCCAGACCTCAAGTAGAACTTGTACACACGATCCATTGCTAAAGATTCTGGGAAAATGGTTAGATCCCTCTATCACTCCAGCAAGTACCTGACCAGGCCTAAAATAGAGTACTGCTGCCATACATGGGCAGGAGCTTCCCAGTCTTCACTTTCTACTCTTGATAGTCTAAAAGCATCTCCACATCCTTGTAGGCCACAAATTATTATCCACTCTGCAATCCCTTTCCTACAGACAAGACATTGTAAGTCTCTCACTGATTTATCACTATTTCCATGGTGAGTGTTCAAATCAACTATACTCCATAGTTCCACTAGTCCTAACCTTCACAGTTAAATATTCCATTATGATGAACCACCTTCATCCCCTTCATACCCCCCCCCTTGTGAAATGTAAGTTCCACTCAAGCAGCTTCATCCCATGAACTGCTGCTTTGTGAAACTGACTTCAAAGAGGCTGTTTCTCTGATCACCACAATCTTAACCTGTTCAAGTCTAGGGTTAACAGTTATCTTCTGCACATATCCACATGAGTTATACTGCTTACTCTGTAATCCTTTACCTTGAGTGACCCCAGGGCCTTGTACAGGGTGAACACCACTGAAAAAAATAGAAAAAAATTGCTAAGTATATACTGCTCATGTTTGATGAGGACTAATTTAACTGACTAATTTGTAGAGTATAGAGCCACAGACACACCAGACGAGGTGCAGCTATGGTTTTCATAATAAGTAGGTTTTTAAAAGTTGAATCTTACTCCAGAAGGAAATCAAATTTATTTTTCTATAATCATTGTATTTAAATGTTACTACATCATTATATTAAAACATTATTTTCAAATATCCTAAATTTTGAACACTGAATCAATACAAAACAAATACTTGGAAGAATTTTGATAATTTTATACAAATTATCCATGTTAACCCTGTAAACTAACCTGTGGAGTATGATAACCATGATGCTAAGTACACAAGTTGAAGCATTCTTCTTCTACATAACATATCCTTTCAGGACATGGGCAATCATGGTTCTCTATAACTTTCTATATCTTGTAACCTTTCATAACATTTGTCCCTTTGCTAAACCACCTGTTCTACCATCCATCCATTCAGTCAGTTAGGTGACCTGCTGCTTTTCTCTTCAATATGCTCTGTGTGTATCAAATTCTCCAAGCCTAATATGTCTAAGAAAATTCAGCTGACTCTTTCTGATTGTTTTTTTTTTCTGTTTTCCTTAAAACTTCTTCATTGCTTACTCTCTTTGTCTCAGTATCCTTCTGTAGAATCACTTTTCTACTGCCTGCAGTTTTGTCTTCACCTGTGAGTTGATTGTCTAGTGTTCACTGCCATACAAGAGGATTGATATTATATAGCAGTTCAACACTCTTTTCTTTTTCTAATGAAATTTTGATGTTTCTTAGTACTTGGTTTAGCTTTTCAAATGAATCTTTTGTTAATTCAATATGCATTCGGATTTCTGTTAAAATACTTCCCAGATATTTAAACTTCTTTCTGACATCTCCAATTTGTAGTTTGTGTCTTGGCTTTTTTCTTTTGCTGGCTGATACATTAGTAATCATAAAATCAAGAACTGTGAATAGGCTAATTAAAAAATTTTCTCTTTGCAGAATTAACTTTGGTGACTTCGGATTGAAAAAAGTTAGTGTAAAAGGAAATTTAAAAAAATAAATCTAGTTTGTCATTTAACATGTCCAACAGTTGGCATCTTCAGTGTATTTCCTTTAAAGGTGCATGACTGGTATTTGTCCGGAACTATTCACCTGTAGTGTATGCACTCAGTGACATTGTTACTACTAATATTTCTTCACAAAGATAATCGCTATCTTTTCTAAAAGTCAAATGGAACAAAAAGTAGGGAAAAAAAATCATGAATATTAAAAGAAAGATGAAAAGATTAGATTTGATATTTATACACGTGTTTCTGACTTTTATTTAATTTGGAATTTTTATTGAAAATTTTTAATTCATATTTTATTGAAAATTTTTAATTATATTTCCAATAAACTGTATAGGTCGCCATTTTCAAAAAAAATATTACAAGAAAAACTAAGAAGAAAGTAAAAAGTATCCAATCTTAATGTGATTATATTTAATCCACAAATGAAAAACTGTTATGGCATCCAGCAGACTTGGATTCTTGTAGCTGATAAAATAACTGTAAGCTATGAATGTAAAAATTATATTAAATACCAAATGTCTTAAGTCAAAACAAGTTTTTTCTTTATTCCATAGGCAGAGTCCAAAAATAGATTTTTATATCACTATTATAGCTCAGTAGTTAGAGCATTGATCTACAGATTACAGGGTTGGTATTCGTTTTTTAACTTAATGTATCCATTATTTATTTGCAGTGACAAAGGACCATTTATCCTTTTTAATAACAAATTGGATATTTTAGTACTTCCATTTTCTTTGAAGGTAGAAAAAGGCAATATTGAATTAAAAATTTTTTTAAATGTACTGTTATGTCTGCTTCAGGCAAATTGGAATCTGAAGATGGTGCTAATAAATAT
Source organism: Acanthosepion pharaonis (assembly GCA_903632075.3). Lineage (NCBI taxonomy): Eukaryota > Metazoa > Mollusca > Cephalopoda > Sepiida > Sepiidae > Acanthosepion > Acanthosepion pharaonis. Next base: position 434,050 of record CAHIKZ030000385.1, on the reverse strand, counting down.
CAAAATATGAGCAACCAGCAAAATGTGGTCAATTATGTCCCTTGCCAATAACAGTATTTAAAAGAAAAATCATCATCTTAACAATTTTTGGGTCTTTTTTTTTTTTTTTGGTTATGATAAACTTTAATGTTAGTTGTATATTATCCATTGAAAGAAGTGGTTGATATTCAAGTTCAGATATAGAGCTGGGATTGTGAATGCTGATTTTTAAGATAGATAGATTTCTTTCACTTGGATGATGGGTGTGATATAATCTTCTGTTCTTAATTTTCTTCTTCCCTTGACCCTGTACCGCATTTAGTTATGTTTGAGTGTGGTACAGTAATACCTTGAAAAGTCATTGGTTCTGTTAAGATTTTGATGTATTTTTATGTTTTTCAGGGCAGTAACTGATAACAATATTAATAAATATTGTCATTTCATTGTTTGTCAAGCAAATATTAGGTTGAAGTTTATTTTTTTTGGCATTACCATCATTATTTTAGTTTATAATGTCAAAAACATGATGTTGTTAATATTGGTAAGAGATGTCTGAATATGTATTTGGTAGTACATATTGTCTTGCTCAAATGTACTTTATGACAGCATTAAGTAATAGCAATTGTTAGTCATGAGTACTATGGCTGAGTTAGGCAGAAATCATTGATTAATAGAAGTTTTATCTCTAAAAGGTAGGCGTGCCAATCAAAATTCACAGATGTATGAAAGCAATGAATCATTGCAAGTACTCAAACAATTCATATGCAGAATAATGTCTGGAATGCAAGGTTACATTGCAATTATCAAATGGCGCAAACAGTGAGAAGTTTGAATTTTGCATTTGTTGCACATATTCTGTGCAGCTTTGATGTTGGTACAATCAGACTTCTGGTTGTTCCAGAAATTGAAAGTGGTGATCTAAGGTTATTACTTTTCATCTGTTGCCTAAGGTCATTCAAAAATTGAATTAAAAATTAAAAAACAAAAACCCCCATCTTGAATAGAGAGAAGTGGATAGAATGTTTAGAAATACAGTGGGGGGGGGGGGAAACAAATACAAATTACAAATATTCATACGCATTTTTATTTATATAATTTTTAATGTATTTCTAACTAATGAATAAACATACTTTTCATATAATTAACTGTACACTAATGCATAATAACTAAATATGCATAGAAAACAGAAAAAAAATTGCATTTAATAGAAATAAATCCCATTTATCCATTTTAATGGGTGAAAAAATATTTATAGAATATAAAAAAGAATACATAATCTTCATTTAATACTTTGTAGAATAGCCATTATTCACTTCCACAGCAACCAACCTCTTCTTGTAGTTCTTAATTAATGATTTGCAAATTTTAGTTAGTATTTTGTTCCATTCTTCTTCGAATATAGTCTTCAGATATGTGATGTTTGTTGGAGCTCTTGATTGGATTTGAATTGTCAAAAAATGTCAAAGATTCTCGATTGGGTTTAAATCTGGGGACTGACTTGACCATTTCAGGATATTTACATTATTTTCAACAAGCCATTTCTTTGTTGATTTTGCAGAATGTTTAGGATCATTATCTTGCTGAAAAATCCACTCCAGTTCAAAATTTTCAACCAAAATCATTAAATTTGCTTTCAAAATATTTTGATATGCTGTGGCATTCCTTCTACCATCTGTAACTAATATGTTACCAGTAGCTTTTGTAGAAAAACATCCCCAAACCATGATGCTGCTGCCACCACCAAATTTCTCTACTAGAACTGTGTTCTTTTGTTTGAAGGTATCACCATCTTTTCTTCGTACATGATTTCTAGAATTATATCCAAACAACTCCATTTTGATTTTGTCTGTCCACAATACTTTTTTCCAATATGATTTTTCCTTTTCCTTATCTTTATGTTCACAAATGAATTTTAATCTGGCATCTCTGTGTCTTTTCAGTAACAGTGGCATTTTCCTAGGGAAGTGTGACTTTAGATGGTTCTTATGAATATCATTGCTTATTGTCCGTTTAGTAACACAGATTCCTGATGAAAGCAAATCATCCTACAAATCTTGACAAGTAACCATTGGACTTTGTTTAATTTGATACATTAATTTCCTTGAAGATCTTGAAGAAATCTTCTGTGGGGCACCTGTTCTTCTTTGGTTTTCAACAGTTTTGAGTTTTTATACCTTGCAATGAATGAACTAATGGTAGTAAGTGGAATATTCAGGTTTTCTGAGATTTTCCTGTAACTTTTACATTCTTTTCAGAGATTAACAGTCAGTCCTTTTTGCAAATTTGTCAATCTTTCTCCCCTGGTCATGATGATAACCTTCTTGCACGAATATCAATTACAGAATGTTATGTTTGTATTTTTAGGCTAAAAATAACTACTGATAACATTATTAGAACTTTCTAGAATATTCCACTTGAATAATTTAGAGTAGTAAAGCAATTTAAGTCTTAAAATCTGAAATTTGCATTGTATGAATACTTTTTTCACCCATTAAAATGGATAAATGGGATTTATTTCTATTAAATCAAAAATTTTTCTGTTTTCTGTGTATATTTAGTTATTATGCATCTGTGTTCAGTTAATTATATGAAAAGTATGTTTATTCATTAGTTGGAAATACAATAAATTAAAAATTTGTATGTGTACGAATAGTTGTTTCTCCCCACTGTATAACAGCACTAAAACTGTCAATGCATTGAAAAATAAACTTGTAATTTCAAAGAGAAATGCATTTAGTTGATTTTGATATCAATTTTGCTATTCTGTTTGCTTTGAAACCGGTTTTATAGAAACATTGAACACTTCTAAATTAGTCCTCATAATTTTGAAGAAAAATATATTAACTTTATTTAGATATTAGTTTCATTATTTAGTCTAAAACAAATCCCATAAAAGGATTGGAAACGTTGTTTACCAATCAGCCTTTGTATGTCTGAAGGGCAAATTATTTTTCTTAATTGAATAGATATTTCAATTAAATATTCATTAAATTTGCAATGTAAATCTCTATTAATAATATAAAAAGACATTTTGAAAATAAAATTTTTATCAAACATTATTATTTGTATATTTCTTAGTTTTGCAAAAATTTATTCTCAAGGATTTCATTAAACAGCAGCATTTATACATGGTATTGATCGATTCAAAGCTCAGTAATTAGAGAGGTGGTTGTGAGGTTTTTTTCTAATTAGTTATAAGACATGAATCAATAAAACACAGTCAATTTTTGGAGTCAGTAAATCTTGTATTTGGTTGCATAAGATTTAATAATAAAAAGCATTTGAGTTCAAAGTGAAATTTTAATTATTTTTGAGAAGACTTGGCTTTTTTCAACAAATAAAATATGACACAACTGTATTATTTTATCATTGATAGAATTCTTCTCTCATACTTTTTGCTTATGGAACTCTCTTCCAGCCTCTTGTTTTCCAGTCAACCTTGTTAGGGTGAAATGATTAAAAAAAAGTTAAAATGAGATATCAATAACTTCATGATGACATGCATATAATATGAATAACCCTTGAGTTATATAATAAAATCTTATGCCATCAAATAAGTTATAAATATTTTTAATAGAAATAGGTATTATCAGCTGAAATATCCAGGATTTATTTATAATATAAATATATCCTGAAAATTTTACCAACATTGAATATACAAATTTTGTGAAAACATCAATGTATATAGTGAAATCAGAATACACTGTGCATTTTATACAAATAAAATTCATTAACTCCAAATTAAAAGAGCAAAAGCTTATGTTCCATAGAGTTTACAAGCATGTAAATATGTAGAAATCTTACTTTTGTTTGGCACCAGTGAGGCCAGAGCTTTATCATCCCCACTTGATAATCAATTTTTAAATTTATTTTTTCATGTGATGTCGTTTCAATATGTAGGCAGTCATAATTCTTTATAACTATGCTTTAATATCTGTAAATTATGAAATGCCATGATTGTTTTTGGTAAAGATAATGAATTAGTTTCCTGTTGCAACCACCATGGTTTTGATTTCTGACTGGTTGCAAAACAAGATTAGAAGGAGTCTAGTTTACCTTACTATTTTACCCATAGCTGAAGTAAGGTGATATGGTTTCATGCCTTTCCCAGAGGCATCATTGCAAAGGGAATACAAACTATCTTGGTTGCAATTTGAACTTGGTTTGCCAATTCCATTTTGCATGCTGCTAACTGTTAATTCACTTCCTGATTAATCAAGATCATTCTATAAAGTGAAAATGTTATTTACACTGTCATAATATCACTGAGTAGATTGATAAGTCTGTAGCCTCATATGTAGTTATTTGAACAATCTACCCCGTAGATTGAATAAAGGGTTCAGTTTGAAATTCCAGCGTATATCACCTGAAGACGGTCAGAGCATACATGGCCAAAATGTTGTGAATATGGTAATGAAGATGAGGAGAACAGTCCGAATAATGCAAATAGTGTAAATCATCTCAGAAATATAGCAGATGTAGTTATTAGTTGAAAATATTTGATCTTGGCAATTAATGGAGTTATTTAAGTGCATTGACAAGGAAGGAGATTATTTTGAAAAATAAATATTTGTGTAAACTTATTGATATTATCACCAATCCCATAATTGTGTGTGGTCATGGATTTGCTATACAGCTGCATGCTTGATTATTTTCATTCACATATCTGCATTGAAAGCCAGGGAAGTATTTATTCATGTATAACGTATTTTGGGTAGGTAGACCTGGCAAAGACCATTCCTCTCCAGGTCAAACCACAGATCAAGTTCTTGATGTTTTGTATTTCATTTATATCCGGTACATGGATGGAGCAGTAGGTACATGAATAGGTGCAAATATTTAACAGAAAAATGCTTGGTTGTATTTGAATGTGTTTTATTTGACTGGTATAAAATTTTTAATAACTTAATGGCTAAAACTTTGCAGGTTAATAATTTGATATGAATATTTTTAAATACTGTGAATTTTTATCATTCTCTATAAATTACAAGTTAATTAAATTTTAAGTTAATATCCATTTAGTAGGGATTAATGGATCAATTAATAGAAAATATAGTAATGATGTGACTGTTGAAAGTTGAATCTGTCGAAGTTGTTTGTTTTACTAAATCTTAATTTATATAGATGTTTAAAGTTTTTCTTCCCAAACACCACAGTATCTAATTTTCTTCACTATATTGTTTATGAATTGCTATGTTAGATATGGCTCAATGCAAAAAATAATCTAATTTAGAATACAGAAAATCTTAGAAATCAGATTAACTTAATAAAATATAAATAAAACTTGTTAGGTAATTCTAAAAGGGGCAAACAGAAATTCTCAAAAAGTTGAGAGATTTTCTCCACTTGTTTACTAATAGTATTTACTGCCCCTCCCATGGTGATAGGATGTGGCACAAGGATGTTTTAAAGTGGGAAGCCCAAATGTATGCATCTGGGCTAAGTCCAAAAAGTGCCTGTTCTCCTGCACTGGTGTCGATATTTCACTGACCTTGCTGCCACAGGATTTGAATCCGTGGGACCAAGCATCTCTCTTTAATTTGTTGTGCTTTGTCCAAAGACAATTTTAGAGATATAAATGTAGTTACCAACCCAAAGATGAGATGCTTAGCTTATGATTGGCCAGTTCTTTAGAACAATCTACTCAACTCCTGATGCTTACTCCACTTGCTATTGGCCAGAAGTGAAACAAATCTGCATTTAAAATATGTCTACTCAACTCTTGATGCTTATGTTTGGCCAGGAGTGAAATTAATTTGCATATTCTTCAAAAGTTGTCTACTCATTTAGCTTGCACACCCTGTTTTCCCATTGACCAGGGGTGAAACACATTGGCATGTTCATTGACCTACAATACTGTGGCTTCATCCAGTGGTGAGGCCTGCCTTTTTTTTAATTTTTTTTTATTTCAAAAACAGCATGCAACATATTGGAGGGAAAGGGAATGGTTTGTTTGACAAGGTAAATCACCATTTTCTTCTGAATAGCAATAGATATACAAAAGATTTTCAAACAATGAGTGAGTCATACAGGTTTTTAAAAATATTTGAGGACTTTCTTGATGAACAATTGAAGCATTATTGAAGGGGTGCATTTGTATTGATATTACCTGACATGATAACATTCATCAATGCATGATAGCTAAATGCTTTCCTGTAAGTAGGAAAACTTTCTTTGGTTTTTCATTCAAGAAAGAGAAGAAAGATTTTAATTCTAGTAAATAATTGTCTTGAAACAACTAAACCAATCACCATTTTATTTCTTTCATGAAAGAATTTGATGAAAAGATTAAAAATGTGTCTTAAAGAGGAAATAAAATAATGTCTGTGATTTGTGAAGAGTTTCCAAGTCATTAGACTAGGCAAATTCATTTAAAGGAATTTTATCAGCAATCCACTGAAATTTGTGTTGCTTTTGTTAAAAGTATTTGAAGGTATAGTTCTGTTTTAATGGCAGATGAATCATTTTGAATATAATGTGGGTGATCTGTTTTACTTCATCAAAAACTAGTATTCCAAGTCTGAATACATGGCCCAGTGGATAAAAGTGTTGGTTGGATCCAGTAACTTGAACCAAAGAGTTGTGAGTTCAGTACCTGGCTACTGCAGTGGAAAGTTGAGTTAAAGGAAGATAACTGGCACGTGGAACTAGAACAATCTACCCTGGTGGACAAAATAAAGAGTTCAGTTTGAAATTCCAATCGCCTGAAGATGGCCGGAGTGTACAACAGCCAAAATGACGTGAATATGGCAATAAAGTTGAGGACAACAATGTAAATAAGGTAAATAATTACAATACCTCATCTCAGAAATATAGACAGATATCTGAAAATAGAGTTCTTAAAAAATGTCCTTAATGGTATTGTAGGAGATGTGGTTGTTTTTGAAAATAAATGTATTCAACATGTGAAGGAGATTTATGGACATATTTTTATAAAGAACAACATCTCACAAAAGAAAGAGAAAAATACAGTATGTCCACTAATTTTATAGTTCTGAACAGAACACCACCTAGCAGGCATCATGGCAGACAAAGTGATGTAATTCCCCACAGTATCTACTGACATCAAATTTAACAAGTTGCACTCATTCATCCCTTGTTATGCAGTTTTCTTTAACCAAGGTTTTGCAGTCCTGATAAAATTCCATACCATCAAATACTTCAGCTTTTAAAGGCAACTACAGGTTGACTGATCCAAAACAATTCCAGCGCCTTGAAACTTTGAATTTTTAAATTTTGAGTTCCTTATCTATTGCTTCCTTGCCCATATTCTGGGTTTCTTATTCATGGTTTCTTTAGAAATTTTTACCATTATTTCAAGCAATAGAATATGAGAATTCAGTGTTAGAATTTTCACTGTGTATAGAGAAAATATCATTGCTGTTGCAAGAAAAATATTTTCATATTAGAGAAAAGAGAAAACCAAAAAGTTCAGGCTATTTTTGTGGGTTATCTTAAATTTTCCTCTTTCATTTCAAACCCCAGCTATAAAATATGCTAATTAGGTATAGCAATGACTCCATGAGGGCAAATGTTTAATCTGTAGAAAATGTGATCTGAAAAATTCACTTATAAACTGGTAATTATTAGAAATTTTTAATAATTTAAAAGTGGTAAAAACTTTTGTACAATTCTGTATTTGTATAAATGAAGGTGATTCAGATTTAAATTTACTGTGCAAATTTTAAATTTCATTGGCAATAAGTTCTCACCACATTCTTTAAAAATGTGACCTTGTGTCAGAATTGGTTTTGTTCAATAAATATAGTCAAGATAGTGGATTGGAAGTTTATTAATTCTAGTGAGATAAAACATTTTTCTAAATTATAAAAAAAATACTTGAAAGGATTGAATTTATTGCTAAATCTCGCTGTCCCTTTCATAAACATAAAACCAATTTTGTATTGCTTCAAAACATATTTATAGCTAAAAAAACTATTAGTTATATAATGTTTAAAAACAAAACTGTTCAGTCATATTATGGCAGAATCTTTTTTTTTTTTTTTTTTTTTGAGAAAGATTCGTTTTTTGAGACTTGGAATAATAAACCATTGTTGTCTGTGAACGTTGGAAGCTCATCTTTTCCTTTCTGAGAAAATGAAGACAGAAACTTGATAAACTATTTGAAAGTATGCCACTGGTGTCAGCTGATGTATTAATCATTGTAGAAAGACTTGTAAATCTATAAATCAGCCTCAGTTTGGAACAATTTTTGATGAAAAGCTCTTGGTATAACAGTATAGCATTTTATGAAACTATCAGATAGCTCCAAATGTGATAATGACAAATCACAAGAGACTATAGAATACAATGACATAAATAATGAGATTCTATTCACCACTATAGAATTTATATACAACATAAGTTTGTCTCTACTGTCAACCAAACAACATTTTGAGTATTTTTTCCAGTTTAAAAGTTTAATGAACCATTTTAAGCATAAATTGCGTTAGACCCTCTTTACTTCAGTGTATACATGTCCAGATAACCTTATTCAATGTATGTTTTCTATTATTACTAACAGAAATGCATGCAATTAAATAACAAAATGAAAAAATATCTTATATTTTGGTCTACATTTCTTCAGGATAAATGATTTTATTGATAGAATCACATGTAACCACATTTGACACATATGCGCATAGACATGTACAGACATAAAAAAAAGTGAAAAAAATCAACCAAATACCAATAAATTTATTTTTAATTTAGTATAAAAATAATGAGAAAATCTGCAGTCAATTGCTGATGAGTGGACTGAATGATTACAAAAAGGTTTGTCGATGAAACTATAGAGTCGAGGTGTTGAATATAACATCAATCAGCAAAGTGACTAATTTTATTTGTATTCTTCCTAGAATCTATTATGCCATAAATAGAAAAGTTTGACACACACATAAAAAATATGTTACAGTTTATTCTAGAGAAATAATATAGAAAATGGTTGAGAACACAGACTAATGTAATAAACAGTTAATCATTAATCCCTCAATAAGAGAAAAAGTGCTGTTTAAATAATCATCTTGTGGGGGTGTTCAGCTACTCCACAACACCTCTCTTTTTTGAATTGACAACTTCCTCTGGAATTCATACTTTTTCTTTTTTGGGTTTATCCCTATAGCCCCTGTAAATTTTATTTTCCATTTACTCAAACTTTTCTCCTCAGGGGATACTAACAGCATCAGCATAAGTCATAATAACCCTTACCGGTTCTTTCTTCTAGTTATTTATATCCTTCGAGTACCTCTTCCTTATTTGGTTGTGATGTCTTTTAATAGACTTTTTTGGGCCTTTGAACACATCTTATTTTTCTTATGAACATTAACTCTGCAAGTGACAACTCTGAATTAGTACTTGGGTTTGGTGTCACACAATATACCCTTAAAAATTGTAGGAGATTGTCAACTGATCTGTTTTCACCTGACTTTTTAAGGCTTGCTTGAAAGTGTGTTATGGGATCTTATCCATAATAATAATAATGGACTATTCCATACTTAATAAATACTGTGCCTCAGGAGTAGGCAGGGAGTCAGTAGTTCAAGTCAAGTCAAGAGTTTAGTCAGAGACAGTCCGAAATAGTCGCGTTCAGACAATTACTGCAAGACATTGGAATAGTGATACTGGTCGAGACTATATTGTTCTCTCTACTAAACCTGATTGTTCATACTAACACTTCTACTTCTCTGTATATATTCCTGTTTGTAATATATCTGTGTTATTCCATACCTGTGTTCGAGTTCATCTTTATTGGTTCTACCTTGGACTATCACCGTAGTACAAGGAACCGGACCATAACAAAGTGTCTACAAATCTTTCAACATTTGCCAAATGTGTCATAAATAGGAAAGGTTGACAAACATATAGAAAATAAGAAGTATTTTATTCTGGAGAATAATATGGTACACAGTTAAGAACACAGACTAATGTAATAAACAGTTTATCGTTAACAGCTCTCCGTCAGTAAGAGAGAGTGCTGTTTAAATAATCTTAGTTCAGCTACTCTACAACAGAATCTTATGTGGAAGGAAGAAAGGAATGAAATATATGCCATTTACAATTCTACATTAAAAGAATGCTGAATACATAGGGAAGTGTAATTTGCAATTTAAAATTAGTAAGATGTATTTTATTCTTGTGGCATTCTAGGCATGTTGATGTCCAATTTGAAATGTCTGATGTCATGTTTGACCAAGCAAAATGTTCACTTATGATTTTTAAAAATTTTTTGAAAGATTATGTTAGTATTGGAATATTTGTTTCCTCAGTGTCAGTGGGGAATGTATGGTCTATAGTTGGTCAATGTAGTGTCACAAAGGGTTTTGTTGCTGAAAGAAACTGGAAATTGTTTCAACCTTAAAGAGGTGTTTCATACTATTTTTGTTAGTGTAGAGTCAGGTTTCTCTTCATCAGAAATTAAAATGACTTAATATATCATTGGTGATTGTTGTTATATCTGTGCATGACTATATCAGCTATTTTATTGTCCTTTAATATAATGAATATCTGTTGTGTAATGAGAGATAAAATCTAAATATCTAATTTTTCTTGCGGTTTGTTTGTCTATACTGTAGTTCATAGCATAAGTGAGAGGTTTGTGATCTGTGTATATTACAAAGTTTCTACCTTCAAGTATACGTCTAAATTGTTTAATTGCTAAATATATAGCCAACAATTCTCTGGAAATGGTGCTATAATTTGTTTGAGTTTTGGTAAATTTTACTGAGAAAAAGGAAATAGGTTTTCTTACCAAATCAATTTCCTGTTCAATTACAGCTTCTATTGCCATGTTGTATGCATCCATAATGAGGAAGATGCATGTGTTTTCGCTATTGCTGATGTGTGAGAGTTCAGTGAAGTTTGCAAGGGTGGATTTGGCTGTATCGAAGGCATGGAGGGCATCCTGTTGTAAAGTGTTTTTGTTTTTCTCTTTAATAGATTGGTTCATGGTAAAAGTATAAATGATAGATTAGGGATGAAATGACAATAATTTATCAGCCTGATGAACCTTAACTGTTGGATGGAAGTAGATACAGGGAAATTCTCAACTGCTTCCACTTTTCCTGGTATGGATGAAATCTCATTTTGGTCTACCATATGTCCAAGAAATTTAACTTGAGTGGTGCCCAAAGTACATCTGATCTAAATTGATTTTTAATTCAAATTCAGATAATATCTGAAAAACTTGATGCATGTGGTCTTTGTGTTCTTCAATATTTTTGTTTGCAATGAGGATATCAATGTAAGCCTATATAAATAGTAATCCTCTCAGGACTTGATTAATTTGTCTTTGAAATGATTGGGTGGTGTTCCTAAGACCAAATACCATCTGAACAAACTTGTATAGCCCGAATGGAGTTTTCCCCTATGTTTTGGGAATATCCTCCTCTGCTACCAGGAACTGGAAGTAAGCATTTGCTAGATTAATCTTTGAGAATATATGTGATCTGCATAACCCAAGTGTGAAGTCATGTATATGAGGAACTAGGTAACAATCAGGGACAGTGGATACATTTAATGTATGGAAGTGCACACAAGGTCAAAATCCCTTATTGTTTGGTGTTGGAACAAGGTGTAAGGGGATACATAAGGGCTTTCAAATGGGCAGATTATCCCTTCCTGTAGTATTTTTATTTTGTTAAATTCATTTTTGGTATATTCATATGTGTATAAATGATAGATTAGGGATGAAATGATGATAATAATTTATCAGTCCAATAAATGTTCTTAACTGTCAGATGGAAGTAAGTACAGGGAAATTTTCAACTGCTTCCACCTTTCCTGATAAGGGAGAAATCCCATTTTGGTCTATGATGTGTTCAAGAAATCTAACCTGAGTGGTGCCAAAAGTACACTTATCTAAATTGATTTTTAATCCAAATTGATATGGGTGGTCTTTGTGTTCTTCAGTATTTTTGCTTGCAATGGGGATATTGTCGATGTAAGCATATACAAATGGTAATCCTCTCAGGATTTGGTCAATTAGTCTTTGAAATGCTTGGGCAGCATTCCTAAGACCTAATGGCATCTGGACAAACTCTTATAGCCTGAACAGAGTTGTCATTGTTATTTTGTGACTATCCTCTTTCATTACCAAGATCTGGAAGTAAGCTTTTGTTAGATGAATCTTTGAGAATATAAATATTCCATATAACCCGAGGGTGAAATCATGTATATGCAAAAATGGATAATTTGTTTTTGGTGTATTCATATGTATATGGATGTAGTCATTGTAGGTATAAAAATACTGGCTGTCCAGTAGTTTTTATCCAGTGTTTTTGTTTCATGTTGTCAGTATTTTTAAAAAGTTTCATAATATCCTTATATTTGTTCAAAATTTCTAGGAATTCTGTGCTTATGGTAAGTTGTTGCACTGGAGCTGAATGATGTGTATTGTCTATGAATTCTTGTAATATGAATGTGTCATTTGCAGCTAGTTTGAGAAGACTTGGATTGGGTTCATGTGATGATGGAATGACACTGACAGCTGATCCAGTATCCACTAGGAATTTATAAATATATAGCTGTTATTTTTGTCAACTATGTAAAATAAGCGACTTTTTTTATGTGTACCAGTAGAGTTAGTTGCAATCACTTGCCAGTTTGTTCATTTCCCTGGTGTCTGTTGGTGTTATGATGACAAGGGTGGGTACATTTTCTGAACATGTGGTGATATCAGAAAATGCCATTGAGATGTGTTCTTGTTCTTCTCCAGCTAAGACTTCTTTGGCTTGGAGGATGGTTGTGTCCATGTGAGGTATTTTTGAATCTCCATTGTTGCTGACTTAACAACAATTGTATTTCTTGCATTTACCTTTGTAAATCTTCAATTGCTTTATCAATGTATATGTCTTTAGCACTGCAATTGTCATCCTGTTTAGGAGTGAGTGCTTTCAGTCTTTGGTTGTATGACACAAATTTTTATTGGTGATATCAGCCAGTTTGTCGAGTGGTGTGTTGTCTGTTATAGGCATTAGTATTTGTACTATGGTGGTTGGCAATTTATCCAGTCATAAATGACATAAGATTGACTCTGACGTGTTCTTCTCTCTGAGGTGACTTTTCATGTGTCTGAGGGGGTTGGGTGGGTCTTCTGTCACTGATATTTATAATGTTAAATAGTTCTCTCAACATTTGTTCATCTGAGTGACTTGTCTTTTTAATGATGGCAGCTTTAAGGACAGTGTCTGGAACATGTTCCAATAGACCAGCGACTTCATTGACTACATCAGAAGGCCAGGCTTGGACAACACTTGCAAATTTTATTTTTTGTGATTGTCTCACTCTGGCAGTGAAAAAGAGGAACTAATTCTTTGTGTTTGTGACATTGTATTGTGGTAATTGAAGGACTGATGAATTTATGTCTAAAGGTACTTCTAACGTGTCTTCATGTTGAACTAATTGCGTATTTACTGGAGTTTCTGCGTATTTCTTGATGAGGCTGCTATGGCTTGAATGTCAGGGTTACTACTTGTTGCAGTGGTGGAAATGAAGATAGAACATTGTTGTTGCTTGTACTGTTGTGGAGGTTAATTCCTTCTCCACTTCGGCAAAAGTAAATCCAAGCATCAAACAAAAGAAGACATTGAGTAGGGGAAATTAAATGTATAATTTATTTACTTATATACAAAAACTGGTAACTTCTATCTGTTGCTGTTGCTAAGAAAACAGGGAGATAGTGGGGAAATTAGAAGCTGTTATTGTTGGTGGCATCTCTCTCAGCATGTTGGTGTTGACATCAAATGCTTATCTGTGTCAGGACTCTTTGAATTTTGGTATATATAGTTTTTAGTTGACTCAATTAAGGTTTTGGTTTTTTGAGTGGTAGTGGCTTTGACTGTTCATAATATATTATTAATTTTGTTTTGGTTAAATTGGATGTATGTATTGAGACAATGCCCAGAAAATGTATATATGCAGTCTGTTTTGGGTTGTTGAATGGTCAACATCTGGTTTGTGTAGAAGATATAGGAGGCACAACAGTTTAAAACTGATATGTATAATTTATTTAAATTTTAATACCTTTCAACTAACACAGAAATTATTTTTAAATGCTAAGTCATATGTTTGCAACTACATCTGTGCAAATTATATACAAAAGATATAGCTCAAAAGAAAATGGGGAAAAGGAGAGATTCATTTCCTGCCTTTCAAGAGTTGACTACCGTTCAACCAAATCAAATTAGTAGATTTTTTAGTTATTCAGCAAGAAGATATCTCATTTTTATTTCCTGTTCAGTTACTTTTCACTCTTTAACCTTATAAAAAAATGCTATTTTCATTACACACACACACACACACACACACACACACACATATATATATATATATATATATATATATATATATATATAAACACAAAAAAGATTGTATGCATAAGAATTTATCAAATGCATTAGTCATACATAAAATAAATAGAAATAAATTCAACTGCAACTTCAGTCTAGAGAATGCCGCACTTATTAAAAGTGAAAGTAAACTACTTAGGCAGAGTGTTGCTATAAAATCTTACCAAGATATAAATCTGCACCCCAGATATTTTCAAATATCTCCTTTCCTGAAAGAAAAACTTCTTTCTCAAGCAGAGTTCTGGCAAAGATGTCAGAAGAACAGAGTTGAATGAACCAGGAACCCAATTCTAAACATGAAACAAGGGATAAACTTCTATTCCTGTTCAAAACATCGGGGAGGAGTATGAACCGGATGGTAGGCAAACCTATCTACTCCTAGTACTGTTGTATTGGTTTATTAATACAACACTGACAACTAATCACCACAGTACCTCAAAGTGCATAGCCCCAGTTTTAGAGTTTATAAAATAGCTTGAAAAAATGTATCTGGTGTAATGTTATTCTATACACTTAGGAATGAGGTAAATTTAATGGCTGAACCCTTTGTTTTCATATTTAGGCAAATAATTAATAATTAATTTTTGTGTCTGTACAAAAATAGATTAAGATTCTAATAAAATTGTGTCTGAATTTTTGGAATGAGGAGTTATTATTATTTAGACTATTGTCAACAATAGCAAAGATGAGGATAATAGTCTAAATATAAATAGTGTAAATAATCAAGTTTTGTCAGCTATATATATATATATATATATATATATATATAAACACAAAAAAGATTGTATACATAAGAATTTATGATAAAGTTAATAGTAGCAATATATTATCTAAACAAAATATGGATATTGCCACTATTAACTTTATCTGAAACAAAGATCATCCTGTTAGTTTGACTGGATTACCAAAAAGAATTACACAACCTACATGTAAGTAGAATAAAACAGTTCATTTCTATATTTCTGAGTTGAAGTATTGTAATTATTTGCATTGTTGCCCTCATCTTCATTGCCATATTCACAATGTTTCGGCTGTTGTGAGTTCAATACCTGTCTAAAGCTGAGGTGAACAAAATCTTGGAGAGTTGAGTTAAAGGGAGATAACTGATACTGAGACACCTGGAAGAGGCATGGCATGTGGAACTAGAACAATCTACCTTGGTGGATGAAATAAGCGGTTCAGTTTGAAATTACAATTAACTGAAAAGGGCTGGAACGTACAATTACTGAAATGTTGCGAATATGGAAACAAAAGATGAGGACAACAGTCTGAACAATGTAAATAATGTGAATCTGTTCTTATGAGCAACTATGTACTTGACATTGGCTTCTCTTCATTGCTACTTTGTTGCATTACACAGGCAATTCTGAAATTAATCATAATATTTGTTTTAAATTTAAGTAAATTTTTGATGAATTGAATCATTTTATTATGTATGGTATAGCACTGAGGAAAAAAAAACTGCCAAGTTTGGCTGTAAATTCCTTTTAGAATTCTACCAATCATTTATGTATTGAATATTGCTGCCACATCTGGTCTGCCACTTATGCTATGTATTTAAGGATTTTTGCTAAAATAGAATTTGCTATGTTATTGATACTGATCTGGCATCTTGGCATCAGTCACTTTCCTACTGCTGTAACAGAACTTTTCTGACTTTTCTAAAAATATTTCATGCTAATTGTTCAATGAGTTTTCCTCTTGGATACCAAGAATTTATGAATTTAAATGTACATAGCCTTTCACTTTCAATTTGAGAATAGTAACTTTCAAAATGGAATGATTTATTTTAAGTAAAAGAAAATTAACCAGACCAATTTGTTTTTTTTTTTATATAATTGAATTTCAAAGTTAAAATTGTTTTTAAAAACTTAATCTAGTTTAATAAAACACTAAATTATTTACCTTGGGATTTTCAAATATAATGAAATACTTTATCCAAAATTTTATGAATTTAAATTTATATGAAGTGAAAGCAAAACTTGTAACATTTGTAATCTATTTTTGTATAATATATAAAGGTTAAAAAATATATTCAACCAACTAAAACGTTACTTAAGATTCAATTCTATGGCAAGATCATACAACCAGACTGAAAATGACAAAAAGAAAATTCAAATTTTGGCTTTCTATGAATCAGATGGGTATTGGAGGTCAAAAGCTCAACAAATTGGAGTCCTTCAGGCAACTGCTTACAGGTAGATATCCCAAAGTGAAAAGGAAAACTCAAGAGATGGACAAAGGTTCAGAAAAGTGTCAAATGAGCAGAAAGATTTTATGCGAAACAAAATTGAAGAAAACCCCATGATAACGCTTAATGAGCTAGTTGACACCATTTACCATAAATTCAATTTAAAGTTGTTCAAGCAGATGTTACATTGCCACCTGGACATGCTTTTATATACTCTGAAAAATTTCAGATTTGAGCCAGAAACAGCAAACATGTTAGAAAATAAAGAAAAGAGAAAAAGATTTGTTGAGGAACTCCTTGCATTCCAAGGCCAGAACATGTCAATCCTCTTCTTGGATGAAACAAAGTTCAATATCCATATTTTAAGGAGTGAAAAGAGATCTGGTGCAGTACAATTGCAGCAACATCAAAAGGTGTTAACATACATATAATAGGCTGTATCAGCAACTTGGGCTTAATTTACAGTGAAGTCAGGCAGGGATAATACACAAGTAACTTGATGTGTGATTTTGGTAAAAAGGCCCTGCAGGTAGCCAAGGGAAAGTACAGTCAATCTGTTGTTCTTGTCATTGACAATGCACCTTGCCACTCGAAAATCAAATCAGATGGGGAGAATTTTTCCGATTGTCAAATTTTGATGCCAGGACCTTACAGCCCCATGTTCAATCCGATTGAGAATTTTCAAAGCTGAAGTAAAGTGGAAATTGGATGAAAATACCCAAGAAATTCTAATGAGAGAAGGGTTAACCTTGAGCATCAACGAGCATAGGCTCCAGACCCTAGAAAATTACATAAGTGCTGTCCTCGCAACAGTGACATTGGCACTGTGCTCAAATTTCATTGCAGGTATCCAAGGCAAAATCACAAACGATATCTGGAAGATATGACATTTTAATTAACATGCTTTATTTATGAAGATTCAATCATTTTCTTCTATAGAATTATTTTTTATTCACTTAGTTCAGATGTTACTATTTTCAAATTTAAAGTTAGTGTTCCATTTTGAAAGTTACTATTCTCAAATTGAATATGAAAAGATATAGACTAGCAACAAGGTCTCATCATCTTACAGTTGAAATGGCTAGATGGAACTGTAAGTTCTATGCTAACAGTTTCTTCTCTTGCACTTCTAGAGTGTGGAACTCTTATCTGGCTTCTTGCTTCCCAGTCAAATTTAATCTTCAAGAATCTAAATGTCAATTATTATATTTTGTCCCATTAATTCCTATTCTTCTATTGTTCTCTCTCCCTAATAATGCTTTTCTTTTATCATATTCTTTTGTACTCAACAACCCCTTGTGTCTTAGTTTCTTTATTGCCTTGCTTGGGTTGAAATGTTTCAGATGTTCTATGGTTCCTTTTATCAAGCTCTGCTGCATATTCAGGCATCATCACTTGCAAGCTGTTAGAATTTCTTTTGTGAAGTACTATTTATTTCAAATAAAAAATTTTATGTTCAGACAATTACAAATGAAATTGTGTTTGTGCTTGATGTCCCAGGAAAATAATTGCAGGATTTTTTTTATATATTAGCTGAATAAAAGAGTGGTGGAAGTTTTTTTTTTTTTTTAATGTTTATAGTGTATAAAAAAGAAAGTGATGAACTGATGTAAATTTGATTGCTAATATATGGATTGCCCCCAAAGTAATGGCTCCTATTTTTTTATTATGTTGGTCTACAATATAAGGAGTGGATGTTGGTGGTATGGCATTAGTGGTGTAAACCATCTTGCCAATAACCCATCATTTTTTTTTTATCTTATTGAAGATAGCAGCTGAGTGGTAGTCTGATACAAAAATGCATCTGAAGTAGAGGTGTTTGTTGAATTCTTTCATGTGGAAAAAAATGTACCTCTTGACATTTGTTGACAATTAGTGAATTTTTATGGAGACGAAACAGTGGATGTAAACACAGTTAAGCAGAAGGCAATGTTTAATTAATGGCAACAGCAATGTGTGTGAGAAAACATATTCTTGGTGGCTCTGCAAAGCTCTCAACCTGTAAGATAAAGAGCTCTTATTTATTGCAGATGAAAAGAAATAATGTGATAAAGATGATGTGGAAAAATAGTTTTTTGGAGTTGTTATTGTACTAGAAATTGCAGTTTGGGTGGAAATAAATAGTATGTATTACTTTTGGAGCACCTCTCAAATAATAATTTTTGTTTTATTTTATCAATCACTTTGAGTTTAACAGAAATGAGAATTCATGCAAAAAAGTAAAACGTTTCGAACATGACTATTTCAGTCACATCAGACTTTCTCAAATTTAGCCTTCTGTCATACCAAGATTAAACGCTAAGAATAACCATAGACAGTTTTTTTTTATTTTATTTTTATAGTTTTTCTCTGAGAGGCAAAAAAAACATATAAGGCAATAAAAGAAGTAAAATTAAAAAAAAAACAAAATAAAACGAGACTTGGGGTTGTGAAAGTCGTTGAAGCAAACATTAGAAAAAATGTCAATTTGTGATTCAAAAATCGGATCCTAATCTGACGTCTGATAAATAAGCAATTGAAACAAATGACGAAAGACAAGCGAGAAGAAACTTTTTATTTTAAAAAAAAGTCATTAAAAAAAATCAAGGGGAATCAGCAAGGAATTATGATCCGGAGTTACTTCCCTTGGAAAGCGTAAGGTTTAAAATTAAAAAAAAAGAGAAGAAAAATAGATAAAATTGGCGGCTCAAAGCAGCTAATAAACAAAATGATCGCCCAAAGTTACTGAAAAATATTGTGAGCATTCACTTGTAGTGATATTCCTTGAACGGATCTTTTATCTTGAATATTATTTTCGAGCAGCGGAAAGTAACTATAATAACAATAAAAACAAAAAATAAAAAATAAATAGGTCATTTAATTTTGATAAGGTAAAAAGAGCATGGAAATGAAACAGATTCTTTTTTTACGATACTTGTTAAATGTAAATATAAAATGTAAATTGGAAAACTAACCTGTATGTTTCTCTTTTTTTTCATTTTTTTAAGGAACCATAAAAATATACCTAATGGTTTCAAAAGAACATTCAGAATAAATTAAACATTTGACAAAAAGACTTTGCCACAGATGAGACAGAAATATGGTCTAAAAATAGAAGAAAATAGAATCAGTCATAAAGAATAATGTCTTTTTTAGTATTCTCTATATTATAGAAGTCGCCATATCATTTATTTAAGATTTTTTTTTTTTCATTGTACGTGAATTTGTTTTAATAATGCTGCTAAAATTATTATGCATGAATAAATTGGTTTTCTTTTAAGCTTAAAAACAAAGCACTATTATTGTTCTGTTAATTATTTAGGTACGTTTTTTTTTAAAACATGCTTACAGCTTACATTTTAAAAACTGTTCGAACTGAATTGTTGAGAAAGTAGACAAAACTGACAAAAATGCATTATAAGCTGGTAGACGACATAAACACTTTAAAAAACGGAGCGTCTATGCAAATACAAGTATCCACCAAAAATAACGTTTGAAGAAATAAAATATGTATATTTTGTGTGCGGAGAGAGAGAGAGAGTATGAAGAAATATAAGATAAACTTTGAAAAGTGCTTATGTAATCACTTTCAGCTATTTTGTACAAAAAAAATGTATCCACTTTAAATGCAAACTTTAACACTAAATTTTAAATTGATTATTTACAAGATTAATCAATCAGACAATTTGACATTATCTGATGTTTGTTGTAATTTTTTTAATCATTTCACCTCAAGCAAAGCAATAATGCCACTGCAATGCAAGTGGTTACTGAGAATAAAAGAAAATGAGATGATATTTTTGAGGAGAAAAGACAATAAAACAACAGGATTCAAAAAGGCAGAAGATGGTGATTTATACTGCATTCAAATTTTTGAAGAACATAGGTGTCAGAGAAGCAAGAAACCAGGAAAGCAAGAGTTTTGCAGGTGAGCAGTGTGAGAAAAGCAACTATTAGAATACAATTTACTGTTACATCTGTTTTAACAATAAAATGATAAGACCCAGTTTATAATCTAGTAGTATGCTTAAATTTATGCAGTCAATGTACCAAGGAGGAAAGCTAATTAGAACAATTGCCATGTAAATACATAGAAAAGATTCCAGAAAGATATGTCATGTTGGTGGGAGCCTGACTGAACTAGAGATTCTGGTCAGGTCAGGACCGATAACTTTACAGACCCTTCTTTGGATTTTGTTGCGAATCTCTAGATATATCGCAGGAGCACTAGACCATATATGTCAGCAATATTCAATGCATGAATGGTAGATTTATAAACATGCAAAATGATTTTTAGTAAGAAAAATTATCTGATATGATACAGGGAACTAACTTAGCTAGCAGTAGATCTAGCAATTGATTCAATATAATTTTTCCACTTCATGTCAGTGGAAAACATGAGACGAGGAAGGTACAAAGAGTTGCTCTCCTGGAGGGTAGCATCAGCCATACTCATAAAAGGTAAAAATAGTTCTCTATGATGACTAAAAGATAGCAATTTCATTTTGGAGGTGTAAAAATTAACAAGC
Organism: Acanthosepion pharaonis; assembly: GCA_903632075.3. Taxonomy (NCBI): domain Eukaryota; kingdom Metazoa; phylum Mollusca; class Cephalopoda; order Sepiida; family Sepiidae; genus Acanthosepion; species Acanthosepion pharaonis. The sequence goes on along the minus strand of CAHIKZ030000385.1, from coordinate 413,027 downwards.
CATTTCTTGCCCCAGTTAACAACTGTTTAGAGGTAATTTCTTGAGATCAGCTGATAGTTTTACTTTATTGGACCTATTGGATGTACTATTAAGACCAGAATAAATACTTGCCATTAGCATAAATACCGAGTTGGAAACTGATAGTATTGGCAAGGTCATTGAAGGTAACATAGGTCTTAGGATGGAGCTTCTCATTAATGTGAAAGAATCTAGAAGAGTGGCTGTTCAACATGACCCTCATTACACAATTTGTTAAAAGATTATATCAAGTTAAATATTTGACCAAAGACACAGCTGGCCCTTCAGCATAGGAAAAAGGCCAGCATACGAAATCCTGTCAAACACTTTTGAGATATCAGGTTGAGCCTTGCCACTATTATCCAAAGCTTGATAGACAAATTCCTTAATGATAGTGAACACATTGGTGGTTGACCTGAAAAGTGAAATCTGTATTGTTTATCAAAAAAAGTCTGTATGATGTGAAATACTTTACCAAATCAGAGTTGATCAGAGCCTTTGTGATTTATAGTTACAAATTAGTTTTCTTCATCAAGTGTATATACCACAAAGGATAAAAATATTTAAAAATTTCTAAAGGATCTGCTATTATACAGTAGAGGTAATCTTGCAAGCTATTGACATTCATGCTTGATATGTATAGATCTGGTCTACATTTGGAATTGCTTAACAAATATTATAAACTAAAACTTGAAGATTTGAAATATGTGTGTATGTGTTGCCAAAAATGTTCATGCAAAAAAAGAAAATACAAAATGTCTTTAAATGCTACAGAAATTCAATTTAAAATCTATACTTTTGTTTATGTATCTATGTATTGGTATAATTACAAAATTTATGTATGAATTCACTGAAGATTGAATTGCTATGGAAAATAATGTAATTAAAAAACATGAAAAGGAAATAAAACTTACTATTTTTGTTTCAGCTGTAACTGTCTTACAATTTGGTGAAGCATGGTCTCTACTTACATTATGTATCTGTACTATGCTCATGTTCAAATGACAAGACCCATTGATCTAATTTTTGGCAGGAAGACGTACATGATATCTATATGAGATTGCCCTTGGAAGTCATTTGGAGTCACCAGAGGTCATGAAAGCACATAATATGCCATTGTTAACCAAAGGCATCAATTTCTAGCTAAATGAACCTGATATATTAATTTTTTATGAAGAACAAAAGTTTTTTTGACCTCACAAATGTTAGGGGAATAAGATCAAATTTAACCTCCAAAGTTACCAGAGATCATTAACAATAGAATCAATTTGTGGTCATTATGATCTACATTGCAACCAAATAATTATATTCTTGGAAGTAAATTGGAGGTAACTTGAGCAGAAAAGAGGATAAGTGGTAATTATTGGAGGTCAGCAGAAGTAACTTTTGGATTAAAATAACTTCTTGTCAACTTAAAAAAAGAACATAAGGGACTAAAAAAATTAATTTTTTTTTCTGTTTTGTTTGTAAAATGTGTAACCCAGAAAATGTTTCCAGAGAAAAATTCTAAAATATTCCAGATTGAAGTTGATATTTTTCAGCTTTCATATATGTAATAGCTTCAAACTGCAGAAACTAAGAATGATTTTATGAATATGGCATATCTCATTTTTAAGAATAATGCAATCAAAGAGATAAATTTAAAGCTGGAGAGGTTTGTCTGTACACAGTTTTGATACTCTTGAAACAATTCAAAACACAACTAAATTCTTCAACTCTTGAGCTGCCTGGTGTTTCTCCCTACAGGCTTCAAGTGAAAGTTGGAATGTCCATCATACTTCTTAGAAATCTTAACCTTCTGAAATTGTGCAATGAAATTCCCCACCTGCCAAGCAGTTTCTCTCCTAAGTTATCAAGGCAGCTATTTTAAATGCAATAGACAAATTTCTCTTTTGAATATAAGTGGATTTAATTCCCAATGGTGTTTAGCTTTGCCATGATTATCAACAAAATATAAGGTCAATCTCTCAATAGCTATGATCTCAAATTGACTGTTCCATGCTTTTCCCATAGCCATCTTTATGTTGGTTACTTTAAGATGAGATTCAAACAACCTTTTCATACCTGCATCTGGTGGAAGAATCAATAATGTGCAGCCAGAAGTCATTTCAAACTTTGGTACTACATCTTTTGCTTTGTTCTGGGTATTAGAATATTTTTTTAATAACAGTGACTTTTTTTCTGTGCAAATAACATCAATAATTCTTTTTCATTTGTTGTGTAAGTAGAAACATATTAATATTTTTCCTGGCATATTTTGAGTAATTTTTTTCTTTGGGCAATGATAAGTATCCCTGCTAGTATAATAATAGAATTTATACATGAAATGAACTGAAATCATGAAAGACTTGGTAAAAATGCCTATTTTCAGTTTGAAATGCTAATAAATGAAATCAATGACAGTAGAGATAAATTAGAATACCTAAGCAGATTTATTTTCATAGCACTGCCTAAAAAAACAGGTGCAAACAAATGTAAACTCCACTGAACAATCAGCCTAATGAGCCACATAACAAAACTCATCATCTGAATTCTGATAAATAGAGCATGCAGCAGAATCAGGCCAAAGATAGAACAACAACAGTGGGTGTTCGTTAAAGACACCAGTTCAAGGAACACAATATTTATGCTCAGAATGTTATCAGAAAGAGCAACACAAATGCAGAAGGACGTGTACCTTTGTTTTATAGATTATGCAAAGGTGTTTGATAAAGTATGCCACAAAGATCTGTTAGAGTTGCTCTGCAATCTTGATATATTCAGGAAAAACATTAGAATAATCAAGAATCTGTACTGGCAGCAAACCGCCTGCATACAGACAGAAAATGAGTTTAGCAGATATACAAAAATAGAAAGGGATGTAAGACAAGAATGTGTATCAGACTTATTCAACCTATGCAGTGAGGCAATTCTGAAAGAACTGGAAATCCTAGCATGATTCATCATTGGTGGCCACAATCTTAACAATATAAGATATGCAGTGTTGATAGTAGACACAGAAAGGAAACTACGAAACTTCCTACAGAAGGTAGTGAAGGAGAGTGAGAAGAAGGGATTAAGCATAAACTAAAAGAAAACAGAATGAATGGTCATCAGCAAAAGGGTGAGCCCAAAATGTGAATTACAGGTTGGGATAGTAAAATCAAGCAGATACAGAAATTTAAATATCTGGGAAGTGTTCTAACAGAGGATGGAAACTGCAACACTAAGACTATTGAGATGGCCAAAGATGCATTCTAAAAACTAAGCAGAGTATTAAGAAACAGGAAGATTTCATTAGAAACAGTGAAAGGAAGATGTGGAGCACAATGATCGCCTACATCCTGAAGGGAGATGACACATAAAAGAGGAAGGAATGCTAATTTTGTGTCCTGCTATTTGTTTATAACTAGTTTTCATAACACTGTATTGAAAAGTTAGTTATAAATGAAATACTTCAGTTGTCATGATTAAATGTGAATACTCTACTGAATCTGACCTTCAATTATATAACTTCATTCTTTCTCTTAATTTCCTTTTTTCACAATTAAAATTTTCAAAATGAGTCACCTGACTGAAACATACAAAATATATAAGAGTTGAACAGAACTCTGATGCATGAAATTAATTTCCAAAATGTAAATAAGAAAAAGGAGAATATATAAGAGTTTTTCATACAAAAGGAACAGGTGCATTTCAAAATGTAAATAAGAAAAAGGAGAATATATAAGAGTTGAACAAAATGAACAGGTCAAAATGTAAATAAGAAAAAGAGAACTCTGATGCTGAAACATACAAAATATACAGGTGTTTCCAAAATGTAAATAAGAAAAAGGAGAATATATAAGAGTTGAACAGAACTCTGATGCATGAAATTCATACAAAAGGGAACAGGTGCATTTCCAAAATGTAAATAAGAAAAAAGAGAGAACTCAAAGAAAAAAAAAAAAATTATTTAACAGAACTTGATGCAAAAAATTCATACAAAAACAGCATTTAAAATTCTAAGAAAAAAGGAGAATCAAAGAGAAAAGAAAAAAAAATTATTTATATTACAAAACAACTGTGAAAAGCATTTATTCTGGCCTAATTGTTAATAAACTGTAAGTGAATTCTGTCCTCAAGAGATGCTTTGGAATGATGGTTCTACCCAAGTAAACCAAGTCTTAGAAACTTTTATTAGATAATTGAAAATGAAGCATGGTTTACACAGTAGTTTAGAAAATACTTGAAATGAGGCTACTACACATGTGAGTGTCTTGAGGCTTACCTTTATGTTTCCTTAGTGAATTAATTCATAATAAACCCTCACTTTTTTGGGGTTGTGTTTCTGATTCTTGACTTTTTCATTAGATTGAGAAACTTGTTACTGAATTCAAGGAAAAGATAAGCTAATTTCAAAATTTCAGCCTTAATGTCAAGTAATACTTTATTAATTCTTTAGTTTTTTAATAACTTTCTAAACTTCCTCATTAGTTGGTTCATATTTTTATTTTTAGCCTGCACATGTATAACATCTGTAATATTGCTGGTAATATTTTTAATTTTTGTTGATGACAATAAAATAAACAGGAAAAGTTTCTTTTTGTAATATTTTCTTTTGTTTTCTTATTTATTATTTATGCTACATTTCAGAAAAGAAAAAATAATGTCTAAAATTGTAAGGAATAATTAGATAAATATGTTATGGTGGTATATTGGCCTGCAAACATATTGAATGACAGAACATAACAACAAACAACGTGAAGACTTGAGTAAAAAAAAAAAATATTGCTAAGTTTATTTTTGTCAGAAAAAATTCATTGACAAAACTAAGATTACAATTCACAAGGCAAAAAATATCTGTATATTCATATTGAGGCTGAGAAGAGCATTGTCCTGAAAAGGACAGTTTTGTGGCTATTAGGAATTGTTCTGAAAAGGACAGTTTTGTAATCATTGAAGAGTGTTGTCCTGAAAAGGACAGTTTATCACATATCTTTGCTGCTGGTGAGGATGGCTGGCTGGTGCTGGAGGCCTGCTAGAGATGACTGGTTAGCTGCAGCTGATGATAATAGCTGGAGCCATCGGCCGGCTGGTTGCTACTACTGGAATATGGAATGCTACTTTTTGAGCTTTGAGGCTATTTTATGTCATGAATTAGTTTTACAATAATCACTGAGCCTGAAAAGTTAAACTTCTTCTTCCAGTTGGTTTTTAAAAATGTGGGAGTGCTGACAGGATACAACAAATCTAATAAAACATATATCCAGTCAGATGATGGCATTGGGGTCAGACATAGTTTCATGTCTGTATCATGACCAATAACCCATGTAACTCCAGCAATACCTCACAATACCATCAGAATTTTTTTTTTTTTTTGTTGGAATGCTAGATCCATGTAGATGCAACCATTGCACAATCTTGAAGTTTCTTAATATATTTTCTTTTTTTGATCTCTTGATAAAAATCTGAATTTAGTCAGGTATGTTGAGGTTGTGTTAGCAATAAAATATTGGTATCCAACTTTCATAGGAAATATATTGGTTGTTCAGTCATTTTTTTATGTATGACTCTCTCAGAGCTTTTTACTTTTCTTATTTATATTATTCAAAATGAACCATTAATTCAATGGTGTAAACATTTTTGAAATATCACAAGATCAAGACCATAAGTGGTTAATGTAATCTAAACTGGAATGGTGATTTGGTATTCTAAATATAGCTTAATGGTTTAATCCTTGGAATCATCAAATAATCAGGAGTTGTATATTTTTAAAAGTAATTCTCAGAATATTTTCTTTTTTTTTTTTTTTTTACAAAATTTATTTTCACACAACAGTTCAGATAGATTTAATTTTTAACTTTGACATATCAGCCTCCATGTACTGTTCTCTTTGTAACTGTTCATTACACACAGATGTCAATATGTCTATGTAGTTTTTCTTCCCCAGATGGTCAGAAAAATGTAATTTTAAATGCATTTCTGGTATTGATTGTATTGTCTTTGTTAAATGTGATAATTGTCAGAATTAACCCATATGAATGTTTAATCAGATTTTGATTATGGTAAATGACATCTTTCAAGCATAGCAGACTACACATGAAAGAAAAAGGAAGATCACTTTCTCCCTGGAACAAAGTTACTATAATTGAAAAATAACTCACAGGTAAAATATAGAAATTAAAGATTTGGCACATATAGTATAATCAAAAAATCCTATTAGTAAGCTAAGTATTTGAACTGATGTCATATGCAAGTCAATAACATTATAAAAAACTCCCCAAGAACTTAAACACAAGCAATATCTAGATGTATTTAAAAAAATTACACTATTTATAACATCTCACAATGCAGCCTACAACTGACCAAATACAGACCTTGGATAAAATTTTTACATGAATCAGCATAGAGAATGATAAAATTATAACAGTCGAAAATATTCACCAAATGCAAAGAATACTTTAAGCATTGTTGCAGATATGGGTAACCTTTTTAGAGCAGTGGGCTGCTTGTTCTATGGCTCATCAAAAGGCAGGGTGCACTACTAAAAAAGATTCAAGGTAATTTTTCATAGTAGGTACCTCAGTTATTTTCATTACAGAAAAAAATAATTTCAGATATAATAGAATAAGTAAGAGAACAGGAGCCATATAGCTTATATATCAGGCATGGGCAACCTTTCTCAACCAGTGGGTCACATGACATATGGCTCATCAAAAGGTGGGCTGCACTATTAAAAAAGATTCAAGGTAATTTTTTGTAGTAGGTACCTCAGCTATTTTCATTACAGAAAACCATATACACAAGCAAATACCTTAGAAATGTGTGCAAAAGTTTGTTTTTGGCAGTTTGGTTTGTTTTTGTTTTTTTTTCTTTGGGAGAAATGAATTTTCTATAACCAAAAAATTGAAGTCTTGGTATAATATTATCACTAATAATGTGTGATTAACACATGTGATTTATTTCTAATTTAATCATTTGAAAATAAAAATAGTATATTTCTTCTACAGAGAAAAAAATCTTATAAATGTTTCCAGTTTCAAAACAAAGTATGTTTACATTTATGATCTTCCTTAGTGAAAATTACCAATGGTTTAAAATGATGAAAATGTTACTTTCGCCAAAAAGTTTACAAAATTCAACAAACATTCAAGAATCTTTGTTTATGTATGTATGTATGTATGTATGTATGTATGTATATATTGTGAGTGATCAAGAAGGAAACAAAACAAAATTTTAAGAAAGGTTATTTCACTTATGAAATTACATGTGCCATTATGAAAGAGCAAATGAACAGCAGATTGCCCGTGACTGCTTTATAGCATAAATCATCTTTCAGGTGTGTAATTTTTTTCTTTTAAATTTTGATTCACTTTTCATATTCACAAAATTTATAAAATTAAATAAACTTCCGATGACTTTTGATCTGGTCAGAAAGTTTGAATTTGTTTATATTATTTTGATGAATTCCAATTGTGCCGCTAAATGAAATAGAAACATCCAAAAGTGATTGTGTGCATGCATGCAGATTACATTGGTTACTCCATTGCATGGTTTTGATCTCAATGTTTGGCACTGAATGTAATGATGGCGACAATGTTCTTAACCCATGGAGAGAACTTGTTTCAAACACTGAGCAAATCATCTCCGGGGGGTAAATGTTATAGCGTGGGCCTGGGTGTTTGATCAAGTTCAATTCAGTTATAAACTGAAAACTGCCAACAATATGTTGTCTCTGCTTGTTTCTGAATATCGGTACATCACTCATAGCAAACACTCTGTGGTTAAGAGCAGATGCGGAGAGAGCAGGTACACATATTGGCATGAAGAGTAGTCAATCAGACATGATGTCTTTGGAGTTAGAACTGACCAATTCCATGTAATCAAGATTTGGCATAATTCCTCACAATTCCTTTTGCTAGATGTTATGAGCTGCATTTTGCCTTTGTAAAATTTTGGTGTTTACAAGTGATACTTTTTGTTTTTTCTTAGCATCAGCTTCATTTATTGTTACTTCTTGATTCACAAAGTATTTTAGTTGTCTGTCGGTCTGTCATTGTGTGATTCTAGAGTTATGACTACCAAGTTTTCTCTGGTTACTAATGAGATACAAAAACATTTTTGTAACATATTAGCTTTTGAAAATTCTGAAACCTTTAACATTTTTAGTGAGGGGTTTTATTTATGATGTCAATATAATGTTAAACTTATTTTGTCTCCATCAGGTCAGCAAAACTTTTGTTTAACTTCTCACCTGTAGAACTCTCTTCCAGGTTTTTGCTTCTCTGTTACCTACAATTTTCAAAAATTTAAATGCAACCTCTATCACTATCTTTTGTCTTTCTGAATTCTGTTCTCTTTTTGTCCTTTCTTCTCACGAATGTCTTCTCATTTTCTTTCACTCTCAGTAACCCCTTGCATCCAAGTAGCATTATTAACTTGCTTGGGGTGAAATGATCAAAAAAATATACTAAACTGGACCTTTACTTTGTATCTATCAGGTGAGCTTGTAGCGGGCGGTCCAGTGGCCCCGTTTCACAGAAAGGGGTGAACGAGGTCACAAGAGGCCCGCTGACATTTTTGACGCGATTAAATCTGACGGTGAAACAATATGGACGACAGAACGAGGATATGTATGATATATAGAAGTTTATTCTAAAAGGAAAAGGAAATGAAGATAGTCGGAAACGGTGGAGGTGCTGGAAGCTGCAGAAGTGCTGGATACTGCAGGAGTGAGCCGGATGCTGCAGGAGTGCTGGATACTGCAGGAGTGAGCCGGATGCTGCAGGCATTGATGGTCGAGGTTGGCGTTGGTAGTTGCTAGGATCATCGTTGTTTGGGGGTAAAGCTGATGTGGGTTGTTGCCAGGATGATCGCTTGGTGGTTGTTGATGTTGAGTGATGCCAGGATGATCTTTGTTGGTTGTTGAAGCTGAGTCGTTGCCGGGGTGCCAACTAGTTGCTGCAGTTCGTGTTGCCAACTCGTTGTTTGTCATTGCCGGGATGCCAACTTGACGTGTTGGGAAGGAGAGAGAGAGAGAGAGAAAGAAAGAAAGTTCCCAACTATTGTCAAGTTGGCAGACAAAAAAAAGTGGGAGCGTAACTTAATACACAGCCCGTAGATCGCGTAGACGACCGTTGTGGCCGCCGACAGCCTCCTAGAATCTAGGGAGAAATCACTGTCTTGTGTCGAGGGGGACCAGCAAGAGAAATTGGCTGAGCTAACCAAAAAGTCTCTATAATAAAATACTACGATGTTAGTTAGAGAGAACTAATGTCTAAAAATGACTAGTAGTATATTACAACTAGGTTTGTAATATAGCTTAACTAAAAAGGGGATTTGCTAGTCCCTCCGACGTGTTAACAGTGTGTAAGGAGCATGAATGAGAGGTCAAGGTCGAAATGACCTGTTCCTCTGCTGGTTCAAGGACAGAAGGAGGAGGTAACTCCGACAGCTAAACCAATTCCATATGTAATTGAGTTGTTAGCAGAAATCCATAAAATCAAAATTGTGACATTTTTTCTTTACTTCTTTCTGGTCACTGAAAATCAAATGTTTACCTTTGTATTAGGAACAGTAGCTGCCAGGCAGCCATATACCTCCTCACAAAAGCATAGATCAATATTCTGCCTGTTTATTGCTTCAATAAAAAATAAGCTGGATGAATTTATTGTCAGTTGGGTACTTGTGAAATTCTCCCTCACCAGATATTTAAATTAAATGTGTTCCAAGAGTGATATGAGTCAATAAGTACAAAGGTCAAATCCAGGATTTCTTATTGGGGTCAAAGAGCTATTTTAATACTTCTGATAAAACTAATTAATATCATACTGGCATAGTGTATTTTCAGCTTGTTTGTTTTTGAATTTACCAATTTCTCACCTTCTCTCCTTTAATTTTTTTATCTGATCTTATTTCATGTCTGCATGGTATTGGATAGAAATTTTTAACAATACATCAACTCTATTATATTTTAGATTATTATCAACTTTACTATTGCAAGTGTCATTATTCTTCTGATATTGAATACAGAATGGATCTCTCTCTCTAAATATTATTTTTGTTTTTTTTTAATCAGTATCACTACAAGCAAGGCAGTACAACCACTAACATGCAAGGGGTTACAGGGTGTGGAGGAATTAGTAATGAGTAGAAAGAGAAAAGAGCAATCAGAACGATAGTAGATAGCGATTGACACTGCATTTAAGTTTGTGTAGATTAAAATTGGTTGGAAAGCATGCAGCTGGAAGGGTGTTCCACAAATGAGAGGTGTGAGAAAAGAAACTGTCAGCATAAAAGTTATGGCTACATTTAGCTAACTCAGCTGTAAATTGATGAAATCTCACCACCAGTCTCGTATTGCACTTGAATTCATACAGTCTAGGTATCGTAGTGAAGAGCTCATCTGAACAATTATCATGAAAGTATTTATGGCAGTGGGCAAGTGACTGAAGCCAAGCCACCAGATCAGGACCAATAATATTGCTAATTCTTTTTTGGATTTTATCAAGGAGCTTGAGGTAAACAGCAGGGGCACTGGACCATATGTGGCAGCAATATTTTAACTACAGATGAATGGTAGATTTATAGATATGCAAAATAGATTCCGGAGAGAAAAATTGTCTCACCCGTAATGGTGAACTGACTTTATAGATTCAATATAATCTTTTCACTTAATGTCAGCTGAGAAAATTAGCCTAAGAATCACTTAGATGATTAATGGAGAGAAGTTTGATTTGTTATGTGTCTGTTTCTTAACATGAGGATTCATTATAATTATTTCTACACTTTAATATCTAATTATATGTAAAGTTGTTTGATACTTGCCTTAATTTCTGATCAAGACAAATCTTTCTTAAAAAAATCTACCCCGCAAAAAAAGTAGGGGTCAACTTATACTCCAGGTCTAAAATGTGAACCTGAAATCATGTGGTTTATGGTAAGTTGTTAGTATGGGAGATGTGTGTCTCAACAAGTCATTTAAAGATTGCATTTGATAAGAGTGGAACAAGTGGAGTTTTAGCAGGGAAAAGTAATTCCAGCTACCATAATAGTCTACTGAAAACACAGCACCCACTCATGAGGTATTGTAGATTATGATAGTTAAGTGACAATATCTCACCACTGGTTTTTGATTAGAATTTTAGTGAAAAAGTATATGCTGACTGATTTTTTCTTAATAAATTCAGTACATTTTAAAATACAATTTTGGGTGGGGGTCATCTTGTACAACAACTATAGCCTGAAACTTACATTTTAACTAGAAAATTTGGGTGTCATCTTATATGTCCATTTACCTTGTATGTCAACATATATGGTAATTGTGATTATTTTTAAAAAAATTTTCCTTGCTGCTACATTTTACAATACAATGAATGTGTATTTGCTTCTGAGTATGCTTGTCTACTTGCATAGCTAGCTAATTTGAGATGCCTGCTCAGGCAAACTTGGGTTTTATTGATGTTTACAGTGTCAAACTGTGGTTTATATTCTGGCATCATCAGTAATTGAACAAAGACAGTAAGCTTAAACCCTCATTCCTGATGACTTGTGGCTTCATGGTAACACAATCATTGATAGATTCCAAACAGTTTTGTCTCCCCAATTTCACTCACAATGATTGCATCAATCCTGAGTATAGTTTCCAGAGACTTTCCAATTGTACCACTTGTTGGCATTGTCTCCTCCAGGATGGGATTGTTTCTTCCAGGCAGATATTATCAAGAAGTCATCTCACTGACAAATCAACCATTGTGAAATTTGAACCAGGGTTTCATGGTTACAATGTTAAGATTCTAACCTGTTGATCATGCACACATTTAGAATTCCCCATGATGCTATTTTAACTACAAAGATGTTTTTACATATTTGTTCAATAAATCATGTTTATACTGAATGAGCTGAAATACATGAGCTCAGGTAAAGAGAAAGAGATTTAATTGTAATGAATTTAATGCTAACCCTTAACATCACAATGGGATATAGATGTCTCAAGGAAATTTTACTTGTTCATTTCTGTAAATATCCTAATTTTTTGTTGCATATTAATGCTGTTTGAATATTTTTATCTCATCCTTAAAAAGTGTATTTTTAATAAATACACTGGATCTAAATCCTAGTACTCATGTAAGTCTTATAAATTTATCAATCTAAAAGAATTGTTTGTTCAGAAGTTGTACTGAAATAGTTAAAATAACTTTGAAAATATTGTTGTTTTATATATGAGAAAAAATAATTGATGTCATGAACAATTTATAAACTTTGTGAAAAAGACTTAAGAATGTTTCTTTTATTTTCTACTTCCTTACTTTTTGTTTCTCAACTAACTTCTGCCATTTCTTTTCCGTTTTGGGTACTTGGAACTCAGTTGCATCTTTTTCACCTTTTCAATTTGTAAATATTGAAATTTCAAATACAACAGTTATACTTATGTTTGAATTGCTGAGATGAAGCATTGGTATTAATTTTTGATAAGATGAAAAAATAACTGGTCAAAAATGGATAATGAAATGCTTTGTGTTAGAAATTTAGGCACCTTGTGACTATTTCTGTCTGAAATCCTAGGATGAGGAGTTATTATTTACAATGAACCATTATCTGAAATGTCTGTGATAACAAAGATGAGGTAATAGTCTGGATGTAAATAATATAAATTATTAACTAGAATTCTTTGTATAGTAAGTATAAGCAAAAGAAAATTGATTTCCAATAAGTCTAGCAAGCTACTGTCACTGGTTCCCAAACTGCATGAATTTAAGTGTGCTACTAGGTCCCACCCTTTCACTGTTGAAACTGTTAAATGTAGCCATCTCTTCTACTCCAACAGCTTCTTCTCTCACACTTCCCATCAGTAGAACTCCTTTCCTCTTACTTGCTTCCCTGATAGCTATAATCTTCAAATATTTAAATGTAATGTCAATTGACATCTGCTGCTACTTTGATCTTGATCCCCATTCTTCTCTTTATCCTTTCCCCAAACATCTCTCTTTACTCTTGCTCTCCCTCTCTGTAACCCCTTTCATGCTAGTGGCACTCCTACTTTACTTGGGGTGATATGCTTAAAAAAAAAAACATTAAAGTAATTAGGATGTGCATCTAGTATAACATGTACCAGCACAGAAAGTGGCATCTGTGAGTCTTTTCAATTTCTGAGTTAGTCTATTGCATTAATTTTTATACAAATGGAAATGCTATTAGCTGTTTCCTTATAAGGAAACATTTGGCATTCACTGACAGAGAAGCCAGTGCCACTTTTGATTGAAATTTATAAAATCTTTCTATTAAAACAATTTTCCAAGAAAATAGGTTTCTCATGTCCAGCAGCTGCTATCACACTTTACCATATTTTTTTTTATTAAGCATTTCATCCCAAGCAAAGTGGGAGTGCCACTAGCATGCAAGGGGATGATGGGGTTTTCCTTCCTAATCTTTTGTTTGAAGCAGTGTGGAATGTCAACCTCTTGATTGTCATCATTCTCTGTTCAAGTTATATGTGCTATCCATTTTAGTTGTTGCTGCTGTTGAAAATCCTCAAGTGATGTGCTTTCTCTTCTGGTATAATTCTTTGTTTATGATTCTGTAATGCTTGTCAACAAGGTTTGAAGAAGGATGGTCCTTGCTAAGTCTTAATTGGCTTCAATTGCTTAAAGCCATTTTTAATCATCAATCTGAGAAAGCAGTTGTATATAGCTGATATTTCTGAAAGGGTTTGTCACCATGCATGGTATCCATATGAAAGTCTCAATCTAACAAGACGATGACTCAAATTATTAGGTTAATGTTTTGGTTTTATTGCAACTTGTGATGGTAGGTAAAACTACCCCTAGCACAGCCATTTCTATGTTCAATTTCCCTATTTCCTATACTAAGTTGGTTATAACTGATCCATACACTGAGATATTTGAAGTATTTGGTATTTACTAATTTCACATCCTAAATTTTTATGATGGTTTTGGGGTATGTGTCATCCCTCCTTTAATTCCAATTCCAGATCAGTTTCTGTTTTAGAAAGAGTTATTGTGAGTCCTATATCTTGGAACACTTGGTAGAGGATGTTGGTCTTTTTTTTATTCAAAGCATGAGTCTCTTCTACTGCCAGCTATGAGTTGAATAGCAGAAAAAACTGGGCTTTCTAGCCTTGGATGGCTGCCAGTCTAAGAGAAGAAAAACTGTAGAGATTCATGATCACCTACACTCTGAAGAGATTTTCTTAATTACTTTAGTATTTGTAGAATTTGTGATATCTCTGTGGTATGAATGGATAGAGAAAGAGGAAGATTTGTTGGATGTACTTTTGGAATTTTTGCAGCAAAAGTTGCTTATATTTATTTATTTATTATTTAGGGTACAGTTTGAAGATTATTTTAGAATTTTCTCTTCTTTCTCAAAGTTTTAACGTGAAGAGGATAAAATGATTTAAAATAATTTTTGTTGTTCTTTTTCAACCCTATCTACTTAAGTATATTCAGTATTGATAAATGCTTTCCCCTGATACAGCTATCTCTGGCATATCAACACCAGAAGAGCAAAAACTGCACAAAGAAGAGAAGGTACAAATTATAAAATAGAAAAGTAAAATGAATCATGAAAAGAAATTGCTGAAGATGGGGTTTTGTGAAATATTTTCTGATTTCAACAAGAGATAAGTTATTATAGATTGGATGGTCAACTGTGTCTCCCACACCTGACCCCAATCTGCTCCCTTGTTTTCCAATGATGCAAAAAGGATAACAAGCAAGGCAACCTTGATGCAGAAATATTTGCTGTTTAGATCTTTTATCTGATTGGATAAATCTTTCAAACTCTGCCCTCAACACAACATTTCAACTGTTACCATCACCATTATCAACACACTCATACCTTCATGACAAAACATTCTCACACTTTCATACTATACTTTTCTCTTTCCGTCATTTCCTTTCTTTTTCTCTATCTTCATTTTCCTTTCTTTCTTTTTTTCATTTTCTTTCATTTTCTCTTCTCTTCTCTATTTTTCCCCCCCTTTGTCTTTCTCTTTCACTTTCATATAAAAAGACAGACCTGCAGAAGTGACTTGAGAATGAAAAAATGTATTATAATTGAATTTTCATATATTTTCCGAGAACAAGCAAACATACAATCATTTTTATCTGGAACATTTTGCTGAACCTTAATTCTGCTTATGATGTAGATAATTTTAATCTTAGACAATAAATAAATGACACACGCACACACCGACATTAACTGAATCAGTCATAAGAAAATAGAATCAAAAGTGCCAACTCTCAAATCTCTCTAAATATCTGACAATTGATAGCATTTATTGAATGGGGTTTTTCCTAGATTAGCAATGCACTTCAGTTGACAGGCTCAGGCTAACAGTTTGGTCTTGTGGTAGCAAACTTAAAGTGTCCCTTCTCTGATTTTTCAGTTCATTGCCTACTCTTGTATGTACAGGCAGACTTCTTCATAAATCAAAAAAAAAAAAGAGACTTATGGTATATTTATTGAGATATGTCTATCATAAATCTCTACTTTTTTCTCTGCAAAAGGGATAAATTTTCAAACTTGTTTATCATTTTATTTAAAATTAAATAGAAGCACACAACTTTATAATTGTTATTTCATTGTTTATTTCCTTATCTTGGAGATCAGATCACTTGCTTAGAACATGTTTCTCTTTGCAAATTTTTCTCTTCAAAAGTGAAAGCAACAAATGCTGAACAGAGATACTTAGGAATTAAACTGCTTATAAAACTTTTATAATTTGTTCTGGAAATATTAATCATTTAAAATGAGAATATGTAGAATAAGTCTAATAACACACACACACACACACGCACATATATATATATATAATGAAGTTAAATATTATTAAATTAAAATGTTAAAAACATTTTACTATAGCATTAAATGTAAATATACATTTTGATGTAAGTTAGCAGTATCTACATAGATACATCACTAAGAATAATGATGGAAAAAGTATTCATTTCCAAGGAAAATATATCCATTTTTAAATAATCTTCTTCTTTGTCAATGCACTTAATTCAGTAGTGAATATTTATGGAGGTAATAAGGTTATCAGTTATGGATGAGTGGTTTATCTTATGACAATGTCCCTAACTACCATATATCAGTATATTTAGTTTGAGTGTAGGTTGGGTTTGTGCAATGATTAAACAAAATGCAAAAGTATTGAAAAATGCAAAATAAACCTTAATATATACGCAATAAAATAATGAAGAAGGATAAGGTGAAAGTTGAAGTTTCAAGAGTTGGTGCAATTCACACACACACACACACACACACACACACACACACATATATATATATAAGCAAGTGTAAATGGATATAAATCCGACAGAATGAAGAAAAATTTTGAAAACAAACAAAAATCCGGCGTGACCATGTTAGACGGAAGGCTGATCATTTTAAAAATTTTCAGTTATCTGTTTTGAATAAGACTTGTGTTTTATGTCCATTCTTTGTTAAATTGAACTGAATTGTATTTTAATGAATATTTTCTTGAAAAAGGTTTATTAAACCGAAACGTCAGACGTTGACATTTCTTTCATTTTAACTACATTTAAGGATTTTTGTTTGTTTTTTTCAAAATTTTTCTTCATATATATATATATATATATATATATATATAATAATATATATATATATAAGATAAAAATAATGGAAGCCTTAATAATAAAAAAGAAAAAGCCAACACTTAATATTTTTAACTATGAACATGGCCACAATGTGCTGTGTTCAGAAAATAAAATATCCCTACAACTCAAAAAAAAAAAAAAAAAAAAAAAAACATACACACAACCCATACACCCAATTAAAAAGCAAAAATAAAATCATCCTTGATAATGGCTAAAAGTATAGCCGAAAGCCCTCAGAATTATAGAAGATTTGGACAATTTCAACACACTCTGTGTCCAAAAAAGAAAACACAAGAAAAATTAAATTAAAAGCTTAATCGTAGTACCTTGTTTGTCATCTTTAATGAAACATGTATAAATGAAGGATTGTTGTCTTTTATATATGTACATATATAAAGGTTTAAGGTATGCTATATTTATGGGTTAAAGTGCTCAATATCAGGGATAGAGTATATGTAAATATAAAAGTAGATATTGAAGTCAACACCCAATGGCAAAAGTCTGTCTTATGCTAAATACAATCATCATGCTATAACATTTACATTTAGCATGAAACAGACTGTTGCCTCTGGGTGTTGACTTCAATGTCCACTTGTACATACATACATAACACACACACACACACACACACACACACACATATATATATATATATATATATATATATATATATATATATATATATATATATATGGTTGAAATGATGGGAAACATTTTAAGTGATATAGAGTACCAAAATATATTTATTACATAACTGATATACAAGAGTTCAACATATTATCTAAGATTTTACTATTTCCTACAGGTATCTGACATCTCTTTTGCTGACTGTGGACCATCATAATATCTGTATTTGTAATGAGAGAATGCAATCATGCATGTTCACTTTCTGGTGGTGACCATCTCAGGGATGTAATATTCAATTCTTAGATAATATGTTGGACTCTTGTATATCTCTTATGTAATAAATATATTTGGTACTCTGTCATTTTTATAATCCAAGATACTTGTTTTTTAAAATGTATCGTTATGGGACATCATACATACATATATATATATATATATATATATATATATATATATATATATATATATATATATATATAAAATGACTTAAAAGCTAATATTCCATGGTTATAACTTATTACATTGGAATCGTAATTACGATCCAATTCATCAGACCTACAAATTCAAAAAGCTATTTTTTGAATTTGTAGGTCTGATGAATGGGATCATAATTACGATTCCAATATAATAAATTATAACCATGGAATATTAGTATTTAAGCCTTTTTATTATATTCTTACTCTGTCCTGGACATTGACTTCTACCTGGATTCTATCCTCTTGGAAATATATATATATATATATACATACACAAGTAAGAGAATTTTGTGGATTTAGACAAATCATTATAGTAATTCATCGACATACCAACTGTACCAATGGGCCTCAGTGATGAAGAAGAAACTGAATAGACTCAATATATTTCAGCTACTGACAAATTCCATGGTGGTACTCATCCAAGTGTTTGTCACCCAATGGATTGTGCTCCAAGAGCCATGTCTTTCCTTTCTCCCAAAGCACTCCATCACAGCTGGGTCAAGCAAGTATATACAATAGAATTTTGAGGATTTAGATAAGTTATTATAATAATTCAATGAGTCTAAAAGAATCCTCAACAGAATGCAGAAAGCATTGGACGGCTGTTTCATCCTATTTTGTGACTCATCAGCAGTGTGCATCTACTAGAAAGATTCAAACCTGGACTGCTTTGATACAATGCACAATCCATTTGGCTATGTAGGCCGAACTCATTATAGGAATGATAGTTTGTGAAACAAGCTTTTTAACTCTTTCCTCTCATCCCCAAATAATCTTTATTATTTATATATTAAAATTAATCTATCATAATAAGACCAAAATATTGCTACCTGATGTAGATGTATTCACTTGACTTATAAATTGGTTTCTTGGAAGTTAATGGTAATGGTGAGATTAGCCGTTTTTATACAGGAAACATTCAGTGTTCATTGAACAAACAGTTAGTGTTGCTTTAAGTTGAAATTTATGAAATCTTTTTCTGAAAAGTTTCAGGATATTTAGATTTCTCAAGTTCACTAACTTGCTGTCATACTTTCTAGTGCAGAAAGTCAACATTTTGATTATTTTCCCTTCCAGTTACATGTGCTATCCATTTTAGTTGTTGCTGCTGACAGTCTTCAAGTGATTGTTTGTGATTCTGTAGCACTCATCTGTAAGAGCTGATGAAGGTTTGTCTTTAAGACCTAAACGATTCATTTGTTTGAAACCATTTTTTTAATCATTTATCTGAGAAAATGGTTGTATACAGCTAACCATTTAGATATTTCTGAACAGGTTTGGTACCCTGCATGACATCCATATAAGAGTCTACATTTGATGAGGCTATTTAACTTGACTAATTTTCTAAGTTTTTTTTTGAGTGATTTGTCAAATTTTCAAGGTTTATATGAACTGTACATTTTTTTCCACTCATACTTTTTGTCAATTTTTAGGAAGATCTTTTATCTGATATTTCTCACTATTAATTTTATCTGTCAAAATTCAAGGCAGAAAATGCAGAAATTTTATCTTATAAAGGCAGTCTTACTGTTAGTAAAAAAAAAAAAAAAAACTAAGTGAAAGTCACAAAACAACAGATGGAGATAAGATGTGGTTGAAATGAATAAAATTTTTATTTCCCTGTGATTTACAAGGTTTGATTGCTTGTTTGTTTATGAGCTATCATATATCAGTTGTGGTAGACTGAGAGTTTATTAGGGGTATAACATAAGGTAGTAGTCGAGATAGACATGTGAAGAAAATCAACACCCATATGTAGTTAAGTGAGATAGACTCATTGGAGAAATAGCAACTCATATGTATTGAGTATTAGTCTTTACTGTAGATAGTTTTGTTGTTGGACAGAGACATCATTGTTGATGGCTGTGGCTTGGTTAAGCTTGCCTGTCAAAGGTGTCCATCACTAATGCTAGCCTGGTCAGATCTGTATTTGTGAGTGAAGCCAGCTACTCAGTGGCTCAGAAATGGCTGCTGTGAAAACTCTGGTGACTTTTTCTGATTGGTCAGAAAATGTTTTTATTTATTTTTGAACAGTATTCCAAAAGTGGGTATGTGGGTCTGGATGAAATTAAGTTCTGTTTTTATTATATGAACTATGAATGTTGAAGTGAGTAATTCCATTTGAATTAAAAATTCTTTAGAGAAAAAAAAAGAGTTGTTTCTTTTAAATATTATTCTGTGGATTATAATTCATGAAATTGACATAGATAATTAGTCATTTAATTTTAAATAAGTGTGACCATAAATAATTTTTACTTAATTTGATTAGTAATAAAAAAAACTTACCATAAAAAATCAAAAATATTAGTCTATTTACAGAAGGTAAGATATTGTTTGTTCCTGTACAATTTATGAGAAGATGCTTAATTGTAAATTTAGTTTTATTTTAGAAACTGTTTTCCTAAATTTGTTTCTGATGATGTGAAAGTTACCTAAATGTATAAGAAAATATCAGAAATTTCCTGGACCAGAATCTTCAAATAGATTCCGTAACTAATTCCAGTCATGTGATAGATTGTTTGGCAAAAGTCCTCATTGATAAGTTCACAAATTCATTCCATAGTTTTGTTTAGTGACTAGTAACCCAAAATACTCATTATCTTGAATTTTCAAAAGAATATTCAGTCAAAGCCTGACAAAACTTTTTGAGGATCTTAGTAAAAAATTTACTGAGCTTCATGTAAAAATTTAATGGAATCATGTTGATCAAATTTATCAGGCATTGTAAAGATTGCAGAGCCATTCTACTATAACATTACAAAACATTTCATGATAACTAAGCAGAAAGACTATTGGTAAACTGATTCAGTAGGTTAGGTACAAATTAGCATTAGCTGTACATGATTTCCATTGAACAGTACAATCATAGCATATACAGATCGGGAGCTTTACAATAGCATCTTGTATGTTCTTGTTCAAAGGACAATAAATAAGTTACTCACAATATGAATTCTGGTAAAAACTTGTTCCTGTAACATTTAAAGGAAATATTGAAAATGAAATCATAAAACTGAAGGATTAAATACTGATGTTTTCTATTATCAGGGGAATACATTTTTTATTGTTTCAATACAGTACTTGTCAAAATAATTTGACACACTGGCTTTGATGAGTCTGCCAATACTAGTTTTTTTTTTCATGGATTATGAGAAAACTAGGTTCTTGTTTTATCAGATCCTTAACAAAATAAATTCTAATTATTTTATTGCTTGATAATTTATTGAACTTTTCCTCACCAACTTGCATTCAATTCTTTTTATCACATTAATTTTTATTAGATGAATTTGTATAAATTTTCATGTTGAGTTCATAGATTCAAACATGTATATATGTTGACATCAATTTATATACCCAAGGGCTAGTTTTATCAGAATCAGTATACATTTACTAAATTAGATGCTTGGTATTGATAAGGTTTTTTTGATAAAAATAAATTAAATGTTCATTTCATTAAGCACCTTCAGATTCTCAATGACAAGTAAAATTTGTGATGAATACAGTTTGTTTTTTTCTTTTCACACTAAGGAAAATATACATTGTGAGTGGATGCTGAAAATTCCTGCTAGATGAAGAAGAGATTATAGGCAAAAAATTCTGATGTTTGGTTATTTTGTCAGATTTGGTGAAGTGGGTCAGCCAAAAACTTTTCAACAGCCACTTTCCAGCATATTCTGATTTTATTGTATGCTATTTTATTGAATTTTCTCACAATCAATATTTGAAACTTGAATAACAAAAACAACAACATCGATGCTTCAAAGGTGAAAATCATCAATCATATAGAAATTGAATGTAGCAAATGAGCTAAGGAGGAGAACAAAAGTAAACATGAGTGAGTAGGAAGAGTGATCTTCCAAGAATTGTACAAATCACTGAGATTTGGCTGGGGAAAATCAGTGGTATATGAACAAACCAGAAGCTTTCCAAGAGAATAAAAAACACACTCTCCAACAGAACTTCTCAATTCAACTAGGTTTTCTCAATTCAGGTGAGGAGACCAGATCTAATTTTTGTAAACAAAGAGACAATGTTGCTGTTCCAGAAAATCAAAAAGTAAAGATGAAAAAAAAAAAAAGAAAAGTTATAAAAATATCGAGAACTTGCCAAAGGAATAGAAAAATTGTGTAAAATAAAGTTGATGATCATACCCATCATTACCAGCATACTTGAAACAATCCCAAACTTTCAGAGAGGGTGGAAGGCTTGGAATGACTATGAGAACAGCACATTACTAAAATTAGAATGCTGATAAGAGGGCTGGTGTATTGAGGATACTTGGTGTCACTTTGATTCAAGTGAAAACCATCAGATATGTCTGGTGTGAAAATGTATTTATACATGATATTTTATTGTCAATATGAAAAGAAGTTCCCTACTGTTTAGTCTTTGTAGGGAATTCTGAAAAGGTTGAAGAGAGAATATTTTTCTAATAAAAAGAAAAAATTCTGATTAAGTCAAATATCAAAATTATCAATTATTAAACACTGTCATTAAAAATATTGACCCCAAAGCCTCACTGTAGGTGTGTCCTTTGAATTATAATGGAAAAATAGACATTAAAATGATATGACAGTGATGAGTCAATTGTTTTTAAATTGTCTGAAATAACTTCAAAGAGAACTATCACTGCAGGGTGTCAATAACCTAACGGTGTTCAAACCCAATAATAATGATACAATAATGTTTCACAAAGCTCCAAGGGAGAATGAATTTTATAGCTGTATCATATCAATAATATTAGTTCCTCCCTGATTGCAAATTGAAGCAGAAGCGTAGTAGAATAGATCCTTTGGAAGAGAGTTGAAGTTGGAAATAAAAATTCACATTCTTAATTCCAATACTAGAATCAAGAAGGTGAGTCTTTTGTATTCACTTTTGCAGTAATTTCCTTGGAAAAGGCATGAATCCATTCAAGGAAAACAAACTGAGTTGATGACGTTTACAACATAATAGCAAGTCGAGGCATAAAAAAAACATTTTTTTTTACTTTTACTGTTTTACTCAAATTAAGGAGTGACCAACACTGGCAACTGCTAGTCGAAATATTTCCATAAAAAATAAATCATTTCAATAAAAGATTTATTTCCTGTTTCATCTGTTTTAACATATTTAAAATGTTTTTCTTTCTCAGATTTCTCACTAGTAGGCCCTATAGCCCCCCCTCCTTTTGAGTCTCATAGGCATACAATCAAGGAGTTGGCCCAGCGCATTACCAAACATTACCAAACCTCTGCATGTCACTGACTAGCATGAAGTCACAAATCATTGTGAATAAGGGTTTGAGTGAAGTAGCCTTGTTCAAACTGATGATTATGTCAGATTATATGATCTCTCACAGAAACTAACGAAGATCTGCTCAGCAGTATAAACCACAGGTTTGCTCTGTGAGTGTTGAACAAACACAAATCTTTCTGAGCCAGTGTCTGCAACAGGGATTAGCTAGCTACCAAATGAGCAATCAGCTATTATATAAAAGTGTTTACTACTTACCTGATTGTTATTTCAAAGGACATGTTTACCCTTTTCAACTGATCTTTTGCCTGTTATATAGAGTTTGAATCTAAAACCTTCCTGAAACTGGGATGACAAATCATAAAATTATTATTTTTTTAGTTTTAGCAGAGCATTAATTTCATCATCCTCAGTCCCATGACCCATGGTCATCAGGTTGCTGCCCAGCACACAATTAGATCCCTTCACATATTTGGGTTGAAACCCTGAGAGGGATTTATTCATGCATAGTGTGTCTTGAGTAAGTAGACCTGGTAGAGTTTATCCCACTCTGGCTGAGCCCTGTCAGCTGAGGCTGTAGAATATGCTGACTGCACCTCAGCAGAGGGGTAAGACCCCCCCACCTCAATGGGGCGTCCTGAGTATGACAATAAACTACACCCACGTCCAGGGTAAGACGATAAACTATGTCCAACAGCAAGGCCTCTGATCAGGAAGGTTTGAGGAGTGTAGAACCACCTCTTAATTGCTGGTGTTCCCAGGTCCACCTAGATCCAGGGTGGTAGCATCTGTTAGGGTCCCAGCTATGGACAAATAGTTAACCCAGAAACTAAGGTAAAAGGCATTATAAAAGTGTAAAAATAGGTTTTAATAGCAGAAATACTTTGTAAAAAATTATTACCAGAAATAAATTTTTGAAAAAAAAAATATTACCAGCAATATGTTTTAAAAAAAAAATATTACCAGCAATATGTTTTTGAAAAAAACTATTACCAGTAATACATTTTTGAAAAAATATTACCAGCTATACGTTTTTGAAAAAATAATATTACCAGCTGTATGTTTCTGGAAAAATAATATTACCAGCTATACGTTTTTGAAAAAAAAAAAATATTACCAGCTATACGTTTTTGAAAAAAAATAATATTACCAGCTATACGTTTTTGAAAAAAAAAAATATTACCAGCTATACGTTTTTGAAAAAAAATAATATTACCAGCTGTACGTTTTTGAAAAAATAATATTACCAGCTATATGTATTTGTAAAAATAATATTACCAGCTATACATTTTTGAGGAAAAAAATATTAACAGAAATAGATTTTTGACAAAACAAAAATATTACCAGAAAAAAATATTAACAGAAATAGATTTTTGACAAAACAAAAATATTACCAGAAAAAAAAAAAAACCTTGTCAGCATTAAATGACCCATTGAGGTTGATATGCCATAAAACAAAAGAAATCAAACCAAACCCACTCTGGCTGATATTCTCTAACTTGAATGCTTACCTTGATCATGAACACATCATTCTTGGTTCCATCAAGGGAACCTATCTACTCTGATTGTTGTCTTTAGTCTAGGAAGCCTTCCAGCCAGTGATGCAATGTCATCACTGCACTTGCTGCATACATCACTATTGCAACCAGTTTACCCAATTATGCAAGACCCTATAAAAGTTTTCATCATTCTTTTGAAAGGTCTTGTATTTAATCTGATTGGCCACATTCCTCACCAGAAGACCTTAATTTAGATGCTGTTGACCTGATCATGTGACAGGTTAAATAGTACATGCAGCCTTTCATAGAGTGACCTGACTGGCATAAAATTTCAGGTAACTTATAAAAATTCTAATTTGTATATATACAAATTAATAATTGAACATAAAGGAACTCATACAATTTAATAAAAAAAATCATAATTGCAGAAATGAATCCTGGGTTAACCATTGTTAAAAATTATTTATATTTGATAAAAAAATGGCAATATCTTTAAAATGTCAAAAATTTAATGAAAAATATTTTTCTTTTTCTACTCTTAATCATTCTATTACTTTAGTTGATATATTTCACAATATAAAAAAGCAATATAAAATTGTTTGTGGTTAAATACTGGTTGTGACATTTATTTTCTAAGCTTGAAGACATAATTATTGTTAAAGTGTCTTGATTTTAATCTGTGGGAATAACTGTTAAGAATATATCCTCACTAAATTTATAAACAAATCCTTTATGCTGGAATTTCTAATTAATAAAAATCAACAATTCTTGGTCTCATCCTCCACATTTTTGTTCTAGCCTTGAAGTCAGAACGTTATAACCACTTGACTGTATCCCTTTTTGTATGTGATCACAATTCTTATTTAGTGAACTTATTTGTATCTTTTTTTACTTCCATTATATATACATTGTTTGCTGATTATTGTTTTGACCTGTTCTCTTTATTGTTTATTGAGAACATTGTTAATTCTGCTTGTGGAGGATTTTGTCAATTATATTTAATCATGGCCAATTATTCCACAAAGAGAAAAGATTTTAGTCACATCACATTAATGAATTTGTGGA
Organism: Acanthosepion pharaonis; assembly: GCA_903632075.3. NCBI lineage: Eukaryota > Metazoa > Mollusca > Cephalopoda > Sepiida > Sepiidae > Acanthosepion > Acanthosepion pharaonis. The sequence goes on along the minus strand of CAHIKZ030000385.1, from coordinate 387,506 downwards.
TTATATGGTGACATGGGACAATTTTATGGGAAAATGTAGAAATAATATAATTATTACATAAATTGGACTAATCCATTTTTTTTTTGTTTTTATTATAGCATTTTTCAGTTTCTGCATTCTTTGAAGAAACTTGGGTGTGTCCTTCATTTGCTTTAAAAGATGTCCTAAGTTGAAGATAGATAATCTTTGAAAGAGTCTAAAAAGTCCTGTGATATAACTGAATAGAACAACATATATTTTGTTCACATGTTAAATACATTAGTTCTTGTCGGATAGCCAAAGTTAAACAGTCAAATCTGATTAGATAGGTAACCATTTATAAACATTATGTAAAGTGTACTGTACCTTGTGCTAAACAGTCAAAATTTGTGAAAAATCTAGAACAATTCAAATTCTCCAACGGGAATCAATCTTCTCTCCCTCCAGCTATGGGTTAAATAGTAGGACTTGTATCTGTAAAAATTATTGTTATTCTCAAAGAAAATTGTTAATGCAATATTCACTCAGAAATATTTAAATCCAAAATATGTTTTGGCTCTAAATAACCTCAAATAGATTAATAAATCATTAAAAAAAAACAAAAAAAAAACTATGATTTATTTTGAAAATTAATGACAATAATGATTTTAGACAAATGACACAACTCAGTTAAATAGTATTGTCATAGATTGAGTCCAAGGAGACAAATTTAGTTTTTTGTTAAGTTCTCAGTTCCAGGAAAATGTGTGTGTGTGTTGCGGGGAAGATACTGGAGAACCTAGTGCTGTGGATGGAAGAAGAATCAAAAGAAAGAGGTTTTCTGATTATTTTTTTTCCCCTTTTGAGAATATTATGCCTGGTCATGACCAGATTATATCTATGATAAAACATAATTGGTGGATGTAAAACCAAGCAAAAAATTGAGAGGGGATAGAGGTTTAAATCATGGAAATTGTACTTTTTCATGGAACAGGTTGTCAATATAAAGCACTTTTATTTTATCTATGTTCCAGAAGGTTCAAAATTGTCTAAATCCATTCACTTGCCACACACAGCTGTCACTCAGGCTTTTGAAGCTTCAAGAAAATGTGTCTCTCTTAACATCTGCTATGAGGTGAATTGCGTAAAGTCATAAGTAAATTACTGAATTTCTCAGTAATAAAATTATTTTGTATTTACGATATAAAGAGCAATTTTAATTATATACTGTGTCACTAAATTAAAAGCAGTAAGTCATGTCTTACTTAGGAGACACCACAGTCAGTCTATGCTTGTTGTCATCAATCAGATCTTGTGTACACAGTCATGATGAGCCCAAACTGTGAATTACATTTTGACAGTAAAAGGGTGGGACCATGATGCCAACCTAGTAGCACACTTAAATTCATGCAGTTTGGGAACCAGTGAAAGTAGCTCATTGAAATGCTATTATAATAAACAACAAAGATAGGCATAGTAGTTCAAATAATTTATGTAAAATTTTTTTCCTTCTTCCATTTTATCATAAAACTCTCATTGTTCCAAGGAATTAAGATAAACCTTTCTAAAACATAACCCATGATCTGGAATTGGAATGAAAACTAATAAATCCATCATAAAAATGATGGAATTATTAAATATTAAAGACTTTAAATAATTGTGTATGGATCAGTTATAACAAAGTTAGTATAGTAGATAAGGAAATTGAACATAGCTGTGCTAAGGATAGTTTGACACATCACCAGTTGCCTCAGAACCAAAACATTAACCTAAAACTGTGAGTCATTTTCTTGTCAGTTTAAGACTTTCATAAGAATGACATGCATGACATCAAAATTTTTCAGAAGTATCTAAACTCTCAGCTGTATACAACTTCTTAAATTGATTTTTAAAAATGGCATCAGCATTATCGAGATTGATATAGCTTCAACTTGTTAAGTAAATATTCATATGACTATCTGTAGAAATGGATAATAGAAGAATTAGATTTCTTCCTTTTTCAGGCACATAAACTAGAAAATGATAATAATTGCAAGAATTTATATAGTTTGTAGTGATAGACAAATAAAGAAATAATAACAAGGAGATCAAAATTTGGCCATCTCTAAAAATAGATGTATATTCAGAATTGTTAGGCCATAAAGTCATACTTCGACCAACCAATCAGAAATCATACCAACCCAGATATAAACATCATAGTGTAGCGAGTGAATCAGAAACAAGATCTATTCTCAACCATGATCAATACTTGTGGACCAATCGGCAGTTTCAAAGCAGATGTTTGCCTTATTATGGGATGGACAGTCAAACTAAATCAGAATTGATGAATTAATTTTTGCAATTCTTTGATGCTGATGTCATCTTAACATACCCAGATCTGAGATACAACACTTACGCATAACTCGTACAGTCTTTCATCGACACATACAATACCTATCTCCTACCATTTACGCTAGTGATGAAGATGTCTACATAGTCCTATTTGAAACTAAAACATACATATTTCATACATTTACACAGGCAACTACTACTGAATATATATATGAATATGCATATATATATATATATATATATATGCATTTTTCGTTTTTTGCTTTGATAAAGTCCACATTGGACAAAATGCGTCAGCAATAACTACAGTTTTCCTATTGTCATTTATTTTTGTAAATATATATATATATACACACACACACACACACACACACATGTACATACATTACCTGAACTCTCTCTCCTGTATGCACCAGGACATTTATATTTGAACTCATGAACCTCCAACTCATTACACTATCCTTCTGAGATATATATATATATATATATATTGTGTTATATAAAAATTTATTTTGTATATATTAACTTTTTGTGCATTTTCTTTCAATCCTTACACAAGGCCATATAGTTCTATGATGGGAAAGGACATTGTCATAAGATAACCTCTACCGCCTGCCATAAGTTTTCTGAATGGAAAAACATTATCTTGACTTTGTTAGGTTAATGTGTAATCTATAGAACTGTCTTAGATGAGAACCACACTCTAAAATTATTTAAGCTGAAGGAATTATTATAACTGGTGCTGTTGGTGTAAATCAAATGATCCAGCAAAGAAGTATAAAAAGGAGGCCAGAATTCACAAAGACAAAGTAACTCCACAGAAAGTGTAGCACAACTAAGATATATAGCTTAGTACCTGGCTGAGTTATCAACAAAAAATATCTATTTAATGTTAGATTCATTTGAGAAAGGCCAGAGAGGCAAACAAGGAAAATGAGTGGTCAGGGTTTGAGAGATTAAGCTATTTCCCCAGTTATGCTAGATAAAGAAAGAAAGAAATAAAGAAAAATAAGAAATACTATATCAGAATCTCTCTTCAAGAGACAGTAAATCAGCAACCTTTGGAACCAACTTAGTGTACCAAGATATGATCACAAAAATCAATTTGTTAAAAAAAACTATAAAAGAAACAAGCCTGAAAAGATACAATGAAAACAAAGCTATGATTCTCTCCTTTATGACGACTGATAGCATCGTACAAGTGGGAGTAAATTTACTTATAAAATATCGGATAATTACTTTACAGATTACCTATAATGTGAAATAATAGCTAAAGAAGATTCAACTAGTAGCAGAACAAAAGTTGGTGAAAAGAAGACAGAAGAGAAAAAGGAAAGAAATAAACTAAAAGCTGAAAAGTTAACAAAAAAAAAAAAATAAACATTGCAATACATACTTGTACATACTATGGTTAATTTGCACTTGCATTTTAGGCAAAGTGTGTCGTTTTGTGAATGAACTCAAACGTGGAGAAGAGATAAGAGTTAGAGATAGGAAAGCATGGAAGAACTAAAAAGAAAAAAAAAATGGAAGACTGTGAAAAGAAGATAAAGAGAGAGAAATAAAGATGAAAGATGATAGGATGAAATTATGAGGCCATAAAATGGAACAAATGTTATCTGAGGTAGTTAAGCAAAAAAAGAAAAAGAAATGGCAAACAGTTTCCGTCTCAGTGAATAGCAAGAAGCAACTTGGCTTTGTTCACCATGTTGTATATGGATGTGAATTTATAGATTTCGTACTGTTCAGTATAACAAAGCAGCATCCGTGTATGACTGTATGCATTCATAAGAATAGTGAATACATTGAACTGTTATTACTGATTAATTTGCATTTCTGATTTTTTTATATTTTTATTTTGGTATATTTAAATATCTATGTATATAGCACACATTTATGTGTCTACATTAATATATATGTATGTAAATATAATGAGACAAAGTGAAAAACTTTTTACAAAGTATTTTGTCTATGTGGTAGGTATTTTCAGATCAGCATGAAAGACAAACCTGTGTGTAAAGGTGTGCATGTATTTGTATATATGTATATGACTCTCCCATCATATTCAACATATGAGGGTCAAGAAGCTCAGTTCCTAGGAACTGAAAACTCAGACACCAGCACATGATTTGATTATCGTGGTGAAGGCTTTGTGCAGAACCAACCACACTTCTTCAAGGGCTGAATACAGAGACATGGTGCACGATGTGCCACAAGATCCGCAAACGTTTTGAATTCAGAGTTGTCCTTCTCCTAGACCAGTTACCATCCAAGGCTATAGAACCCAGTCTGTCTTGCTATTTACCCATAGCTGGAGGGAGAAGAAGAGGATTAATACCTTTCCCAAGGGTATTAGTGCGTAAGTGAATGTAATGGATTTGACTGGAATTTGAATTCAGCTTTCCGATTCCTCAATCTGGTCTTATATATATATATATATATATATATATAGTTTCATAGATGGACCCTCCACAAATCACTTGGTCTACTCATCAGAAGATATCAGTAATTGACTGTTTATTTTCTCATTTTTATTTTGTATATATACTTTTCATTGGTGCAAGGTTGATTTTTGTTGTTGTTTGGTCAGGGGTGTACAAAGATTAGTTTTGGAAATTTTAGTTTTTTTTTTTTTTTTTTTTTCAGTGAAAAGCACATTGATTTGGAAATCCTTGCAAAAATCAAATAATTATCAGATTTTAATGAAACTTTCAGGACTTATTCAGAAACAAATGAAATTATTTCAGAAATGCTTCATTTTTAAAAAATCCTGGTAAGATTTTTTTTCATCCGTTACCCTCCTGCCACTTACTTGGTTTTATGAAATTTCAAGAAATTAATTTTTATATTAATTTTTATATCAATATTTATATTAGTTATATACAGAAGATATGGAGAATTTAAACAGGAATCCTTGTTACTGAAAATCTGCTCAGAAATGTAAAATAAAAAATTCAATAAAACTAAGACACTATTAAATTAGAAAAGCTTTTAATTGCTTTTATCAATAAGATATATCATGGACGTTACTGACTTAGTCTTTTTGATGAATAATGAATTTTTAAAAGAATTGTTTTCATGTTTTTAAATTTTAATTGGAATAATTTATAAAGTTTTAAATATTTAAAATTTCTGTATTAATTTGTATCAGTTAGGTGATATTGTTGTTAAGTAAAAGCTATATTTACTAATCATGAATGGAAAGGCTTACTACAATTCAGTGAACATCAATATTTTAAAAAGAATTTGGAAATTATTTTTTGCTTGTATAAACATGCTAATTTTTGTAAATACATATGTCCATATACGACATTATCAGAAAATAAGAGTGATAACTATAGTAAATTTAAAGCCAAAGTAACCAAAATTCAATAAAACATTAGATTAAGGAGAATATTTTCCTAAATTTTAAAGATTACTGGGTAGTTAAAAATTATATAAAAAAGATGCTCATGTTATATTTTTCAACTAATTTTTATTGATATGTCCAACATAGAAGAAAATTAAGTAAACTTCAGTCTCTTTGTCAAGCTGTCAACACCTTAAATAAATACCTACCCCCATGTTGAAAATGCATTTCAGTGATATTTTAAACTAAAATTAAGTAATATTTGTTTCATATCAGATTAATTAAATTTTAAATCAGCTAATATTTCTCAAAGTTTCAGAAAAGTATATTTTACTTTTGAAAGATTAAAAAATCTTTAAAAAAACAAACACTTATTTACATTGTGCTAACAAATAGTTAAAAATGGCGCAGTGATTTTTAGTGATTGTGAAACAAAAACTCCTCACAGTCAATTTAAATTAGTTTTGAAATACAGTAAAGTATTTTACTTACTGGAAATATTAAATTTAATCTATTAGCTTGAAATTAAAACTAAAATAAAAGCTTCAAGAAAGATTTTTAATTTTGAAAGATTCATTTAAATGCTGAGACATCGTGAATCTGTAAATGTATCTATATATAATCCTTATGATATAAGGATGAATAATGAAATATAACTGATATAGAATCTCAAAAGTTTTTAGTTTGATTTAAGATAGCATATTTGAGAAAGTCATATATATATATATAAAGAAAGAACAGTAAGATATATAATCTGGTGTTCTTATTGATATTTTTACTTTTACAAAATAGTGCTCAATGTAAATTTACAGAGCATTATCCTGTATCCTTGGAAACAGTGAAATGTGAATTTTCTGTGTTTTTAAAACTCAGTAAATTTAAAAAATAAGTTGTCCAAAATTCGCTTGAGGATGAAATGGAACTAATGTTTTTAATTTAATTACAAAATTAAATTTGAAGCTTTTCGCTTCCATTTTTTAAACATGGTTATTACTGTATAGTGAAAAAAACATATTTTAAACTAGTTAATTTATAATATATATACATCTTTTGGGTTTGAAGGTCTGATGAATTGTGGCCATTTTTATGACCATAATGAAATAAATTATTACCTCATGAAGTTTTATTGTTTTTTAAGAATATATATATATATATATATATATATATATATATATATATATATATATATATATATAAAAAGTGAACATTGATGTAAACACTCAGAGGAGACAGGCTGTTTCATGCTAGATGCAATTCTCAGGTCACCTGATGATTGTGTCTAGCATGAAACAGCCTGTCGCCTCTGAGTGTTGACTGCAATGTTCACTTTTATATTTATATACACTCTGATATTGAGCACTTTCTCCCATAAATATGGCACACCTTAAAACTATATTTCTTCATATATATATGTGTGTGTGTGTGTATTTGGGCAGCAAGCTTTCTTTCAAGCATGTTTCTTTGAAAAGGGCTGTCAAGGAAGATTAATCTTTTATTGAGTTTTTCCAGCATTCTAATATTTTTTTCATTTTTCAGGGGTTAAAGAGTAAAGGAATTGTCCATAGTTAGAATTGTTCCAAGCACTTTTGGTTAGTTCTATAGCTCTTATCAAGGATGTTGTTTTTAACATCAGGAAGAGACAGTTGAGATTTCTGTGGTATATAATGATGAAGGAGGGCTTGGAAAATCTGATACTCATGGGACAGATAGTTGGAAAGAGGTAAACAACATATACTTAATGAGCTTGAGTAAATGGATGGTGCAACAAGGCTTAGGAGAAATTAGAAGACAAAGTTTATTAAGAGCTACAAGAGACAGTAAGTTGCAGAAAGCCATGATCGCCTAAGTTCTGAGGTGATATGTCACATAAAGAAGAAGCATGGGTTTTATGTTGGTGGTCATTACCCTGCTGAAACATCTCCCTCTTCGAGGAATGGAAACAGAAATGGTTAAACAGTGTTCTGGACATACATGTTACTGTTCATTGTTCTCTCCACAAATGCCAAAAGATGATTGAGAATTTTAACTTATGGCACCCGACATTATAAGGCCAGTTATAGACATAATTTACTGTTATATATGATTTCCATTTTATAAAGAGATTTTCACATTTGCAATGTATTTTGATGTTTGTATATTTAGAGCTGAAGAAATTTTTAATGGTGATCTCAGATAATATTTTTGTGTGTGTGTGTGTGTAAAAACATCAAAAGGCAAAGATATTTTGTCTGCTTTGTATGTGTATAAAAAATTGTATATGTCTGCATGTGCAAAGATGCACATTTTGGTATGATTGTCTTGTGTAAAGATAGGTATTATTATTATTATGATGGTGTATGTCAATATGTATTTGTACACACACACAGGCACACATATATTCAGAAGAGTAGATTTTACAAGCATACACATCGATCTTCTATTCTAAAACATGATGCAGAAATGAAAATAGATTTATGGAATGCATAGAAGAAACTATATATATATATATATATATATATATATATATATATATATATATATATATATATATGATGTGCTGAAAAGTTCTGGGCCTAACCAAGAAGAAATACCAAATACATACTGATATTTTCTCATTTGGTCAAGTTTTGGTAAGTGAACTGAGCTGAAAATTTTCAGCCCCCCCTTACCTGGTATAACCAAGGATTTCCAGCCATCTATGGATAGGAAACCAATATGAATAAGAATTAGTTCTTGAAGATCTGTCTCCAAGTCAGCATCTTCCCATTGCGCAAAAAAAAGGTCAGAATAGAGGTTGATGACTGCGGCAAAAATTGATAGAGTAAAGAACTTTCTGACCATGCACATAATAAAATATGTGGGGGAAGTCATTCAAAAAATTTGTATCCTTTCCTGGATAGGAAGCAAATAAATCTTGGATCCAATCAGTCCTTCCGCTTGCCTGACAATCATCATTTAACAAATAGCATTTTAGATTTGAGATTGTAAGCCCCCCCACACTCCACTGTCTATTTTATTACCCATAGTTGTAAGGTAAAGTCCTTTCTTTTAAATTCAGAGATTTCCTAAAATGATTGCTAAGAAGGCTAACACACCCAATATATCTATATATATATATATATACTATTTTATTCATAGATGAAAATAAAGCATCGAAAAATTAATTCATACCTTTCTAAAGGGTATTATTGCAAAGTGAGTATAAACTGCTTCAGCCAGAATTTTAACTTGATTTTCTGATTCATTAATCATCCAGCCACCTACATCTCTGATTGCAAATGAGTATGTATACATATACTGTGTGTCTATGTACATATATACTGTGTGTGTGTGTGTATCTATTATAGCTAGACAAATAGATTTGTCACTGATAAATGGATGGTGTATACTGGACAAATTTTTTGTAATAATCTCCTCCATAGAAAACAGGTAAGATTGATAAGTAAATGGTTAAAAGATAGAGAAGTGGTAAGAGAAAACATTGAAAGAGGAGAATAAAAAGATAGATAAGAAAGTAAGCAAATATTGTTAGTTTTTGTTGGTTTTTTTTTATTTTTACTTGGCATTAATAGGAAGTTAGTAATATAAAACACATGTAGAAAAAGATATTTCTATGGTATTAGAGATTTTATGAGCATATGAATGTACTGATTGCTTACAGATGAAGAATGGCTTCTCTTAATTTCATGTTTTCCTACTTGGAAAACAAGCCTTTGTAATCTTTGCTTTTATCGAAGTAGTATCTAGAAGTTAATTCAATCTTGTTTCCAACACTACACAGGTAGAAGTATTCCATTGATAGATATTGATAGCGGTTCATATGAGGGGAGGATAATTTTGTACAAAGTTAGATGAAGAGCTACAACAAAGAAACAGAGAAGCATAAATTGCGATATAAATTGGGCTTTATTGAGTGAAGACGCTAATAAAGAAATAAAACATAGAAACATGCATCCATATGTTTGTATTCATGCTTCCCTTCCAAGAGGAATACAGACAAACACACACATTGTGTGTGTCTATCAATATGTATAAGCAGATTTAAATGTATGTATGTATGCAGCACCTTTGTAAAGTGCCTGAAAACTGTGCCATGGATTAATACAACCTTGTCAGTGAAATTGGGTAGACTGAGCTGTTTAAAGGTTGTTGATGATTGTACTAGTATAAAGTCACAAGTCATTATAGCCAAGGGTTTGAGTGTGCTGACCGTGTTCAAAAGCATTGTCATGCCAGATGATACACTCTTTCCCAGAAACTGTAACTAAGATCTGCTTAGCATAGTTGCAGTATAAACCGCACGTTGACTCTGTGGGTATTGAACAAACACAAATTTGTCAGAGTAGGTGTCTGCAAAAAGGATTCGCTAGCTGCCCTAGCAGGGGTGTGTGCTTATAATAAGTAACCAGCCATTATATGAGAAAGAAGGAATGAAAGACAAAGTTAATGGATGAAGTTGGTGTATGCTGAAATTTTCAGAATCTTTATTAAGAAATGATTGTTTTTCTAGTATATATTCAACCTCTTTACACTATTTTCATTGTTTGAACTGTTGTCTTTATCTTTATTGTCATATTCATGATGTTTCAGCTGTTGTATACTTCAGCCTTCTTCAGGACACATCGTTAAGTGGATAAAAGTATTGGTTCAAGTAATCCAGTGACTTGACCCAAAGAACTGTGAGTTCAATACCTGGCCACAGAGGTGGACAAAAACTTGAAGTTGAATTCTTAAAGGGAAATAATTGAAATTGAGATATTCAGAAATGGCATGGCATGTGGAACTAGAATAATCTACCCTGGTGGATGAAATAAAGGGTTCGGTTTGAAATTCCAATGTATATCACCTGAAGAAAGCTGGTGTATACAACAGCCAAAAACGTGAATATGACAGTAAAGATAAGGGCATCAGTCTGAACAATGTAAATAGTGACAATACCTCACCTCAGAAATATAGACAGATGTATTCAGTCTCTTGCTTTCCCAAACTAGGTGCTGAGAACTTTTGCAAACAGTGAATCAAAAAAGGTACGAGATAGTTGCTGAAGTAGTGGATTGATCAAAATTGACTGAATAAAATGATGGCATTCGGATTCAGAAAATAAAATGTTCAGATAAAACTGCATGAAATAGTCTGTGCAATTATATATTTCATAAATATTTTGTCTATTTTATACACACATACTCATATATATGTACACTACAGTTCAAAAGTTTGAATCCACCTCCAGAATTAGCATGGGATGACCTTGATAGAAGATTGAAAAAAAAAAAAAAAAAAAAAAAACACACAAGAAAAAGACCTCTTATAGTTATTGGAAAAAAATGGAATCAATTATCAACTTTGAGAAACTTTTGCAACAAATGTTAAAATTTTGTGCTGCAGTAATCAAAGCTAAAGGAGGATATTTTGATGAGAGCAAAATTTAATCATAAAATAATTTTTTTCTTTTTGTTATAATAAAATTTCTAATAAAAAGTATCTCTCAAGTTTTTTTTTTTTTAAACCATATATATTAACTTTCTTTTATTTAAAGTACAAAACTACTTTTTAGGCCAATTTAAAAAAGTTATCAAGGATGGCCTCACACTTTTTTGAGCTGTACACATATATATATATATATATATATATATATATATATATATATATAATAGACAGGATTTATATTCTTATAGTTTAAAAAAAATAGGGGTTAATGTTTTTATTTCATATTTAAAATAAACAGGGATTAATGGTATTTTCAAATAATATATGTATTAAAATAAACAGCCCTAAAAAATATTATTAAAAACAAAAATGAAAAGAAATTATTATCTAAATTAGACAGGAATTGTATTTTATATATATAAATTAAAATATAGAATTAACTATTAATAATTTATATCATTCAAATTCATAAGTTTGAAAGTCAGAAAATTCAAAATTCAAACATCAAATACAAAAACTGTACAATGCTTTCAAAGTATATTTGGTGATTAAAAAGCAATCATAAAATCCCATCTATTAAGTGGGAGATAATCACAAAAGCTAAGCCATGAATTTGAATTATATAGATTATTAATAGTTAATTCTATATTTTAAATAGACAAGTTTATACACCTAATTTTGAATCATCATCATCATGAGAACATTACAGATAACTGTTAAAATCCACATCTGAAAATTGCATTAACTGCATGAAACTCCAATGTTATCAACATTGGATATTATGTATATTCACTAATATATACTTATAGCTCTGTTTCATAACATTGAGCCCTGTATTTGTAACACCTGAAGAAGAAATATACTTACATACATGCAAGTATTTGTGCATGTATGTACACTTTTTCTCCTACCCATTCCTATATATACATATATATATATATATATATATATATATATATATATAAAAAGTGAACATAGAAGTCAACACTTAGAGGCGACAGTCTGTTTCATGCTATATGCAATCATCAGGCCACATATGCTGTTATTTTTCTCGACTATTTATATATATACGGGTTAGTGGTGCATTGTGGGTATTCTATTATGGCGGTTATTTTACTGGAAGTCGTTTGTTTATTTATTTGGGTCAAGTTATATTGCTCGTTTTTATTTTTGTTTCTTATTTTATTTATTTATTTATTATTAACGTAGTAAAAATTTGTTTATATCAATTATTTAACAGTTTTGTTTTGGTTTGAGAATTTAATTAAAGCTATTTGTTCAATTTTGGGGTTGGTTGTAATTCATTCTAACTATTATTTTGGCGGGTGTGTTGACTTCTATGTTCACTTTTATATTTACACATGCTCTATCTCTGATATTGAGCACTTTATTCCATAAATATAGCCCACCTTAAGACTATATTTCTTATATATATATATATATATATATATATATATAGTTTTAAGGCATGCTATATTTACAGGTTAAAGTGCTCAATATCAGGGATAGAGTATATGCAAATATAAAAGTGAACATTGTGCTCAACATCCAGTGGCAACACGTGGCCTGACGATTGTCTTTAAGAATGAAACACTGTTGATGCTGGGTGTCAAATGCTTAAAATAACTACTTGGTCCTAATAATCTATGGTTTAAGACAGAGTAGTGCCCTCTTCATATGTGCAGTCTCAACTGGCTCCAACCAAAATGTGTTACTACACATCCATCATGTAGAAAGTAACTGAATCAGTAAAGTGTGTAACACAGTACTGTGTATGTGTGTAGGAATGTTTGTGCATTAGTATAGCTGAGCAAAGTTATGCTGGCTGCTACAATTCAAGCATACTGTTTCCAAATGATCTGCGTGTGTGCATGTTGCCATTGAATTGATGTTTGTTTGTTTGATTATATCTCTACCTGATGATACACAGACAAATTGCAGGTATATTTGTTAGTGCAGTAAGCTAAACTATTTTGTATGTTTCAGCATATGTGTGTTTCTTAGTATTAATCAATATAAATCTCTTGCATTTTCTGTTTTTTACTTGTTTACCAGTATAATCAGCTTATATATTGTAACTGAGTCTAAAAAACACCTAGCTGAAAGGTGGTTCCCTCATTATAAGGGGGATGCCAATTTGAACCCTGCCAAAAGACACAATTACTTTATGAAGACACTTGATTGTCATGGCCGGTAGACATCAATTAAAAAAAAAAAAATAACCGGGGATGTTCACTCAAATACATCTCTCCACTAAATATAATGTTTATAGTATAAGATATCTATCTATCTATCTATCTATCTATCTATCTGATGGACTCTCCTGTTGTAAACAATGTATGAGGGTCAAGCAGCTAAGTTCATAGGAACCAACAGCCCAGACTCCAGCACATATGATTTGATTATAGTGGTGAAGGCTTTGTGCAGAACCAACCACACTTTTTGAAGAGCTGAATACAGAGACCTGGTGCACTATGCACCACAAGGACATACCACAAGGTTCCCAAATGACCCTTCACAGGTTTTGAATTCAGAGTTGTTCTTCTAGACCAGATGCATCCAAGGCTATAGAACCCAGTCTGTCCTGCTATTTAATCATAGTTGGAAGGAGAAGAAGAGGATTAATACCTTTCCTAAGAGTATTAGCACATAAGTGAATGTAATGAATTCGACTGGAATTAGAACTAGGCTCTCCGATTCCTCAATCCGAGCTGCTATCCACTACTCTATCGTGCCTCCATCCATCCATCCATCCATCCATCCATATATATATATATATATATATATATATATATATATATATATATATATATATATATATAATGTTGGACAAAATAATTGGAACAGTTGCAAAATCCACTCCTATATTCCAAAGACCTATTATATTAAGAACTTTAACAAAAACTTTATAATTGTAGGTTATATTTATTGTAAATACATTTATTTATCTAATTTACTGTCTTTGTCTTATTTATTTTTAGAATTTAGTAAAATTTAAGCTAGATGCGTGACCTCTCCGAGTTCGAAAAAGAGCAAATTTTTGGAGCTCGCATGGCAGGAGCCTCGATCACTAAGGTCGCTGAACTGTTTGGTTTTTCAAGAGCTACCATATCAAGAACACTGATGCAAGTCGAGAAACAGGGCAAGACCTCTAGCAGCCATAGCAATTCGGGCTGGACTTGCAAACTTACTGACAGGGACTGACGTCTATTGGAGCGCAATGTGGCAAAAAATCATCAGACAAATGCGGTCGAAGTGGCTGCTGAGTTGAATAACCATCTGAATAGTTCAGTTTCTACTAAAACTGTTCACTGTTAGCTCCATAAGACTGCATATCATGGAAGAGCCACTGTGAGGAAACCTCTTCTCTCCACTCGCAACATTCAAAAGAGATTGAAGTGGTGCAGAGATCACAATGCCTGGTCTGCAGACCAATGGAAGCAAGTCATATTCTCAAACAAGTCCAATTTTTCTCTTTTCCCAACTTCAGGGTGAGTTTATGTGTGGAGGCAGCCCAAAGAAGCTTACACCCCTGACTGTCTTCTTCCAAGGTGGATCAGTGATAGTTTGGGCCACCATATCATGGAAATGTCTCAGTCCAATAGTTGCCCTGAATGGTAGAATCAATAGCAAAGATTACCTGAACATTTTGGGAGATCATGTTCATCCAATGGCCCAGACTTTATTCCCTGATGGTGACTGCATCTTCCAAGACGATAATACTCCAATACATACCACGTGAGTGGTTAAGAATTGGTATGAAGAGCATAAAAGTGAGCTAGAACACATGGCCTCCCCAATCTCAAGATATCAATATTATTGAATATTTGTGGTGCATTTTGGAGCAACAAGTTAGGAGCCGCTATCCTCCACCGTTGTGTCGTAAAGAGCTGGAGAAGGTTTTAATGGAAGAATGACTGAAAATTCCTCTGGATGAAGTCAAGAAGCTGTACGATTCCATTCCTAGACGTATTAAAGCTGTCTGTAAGGCTAAAGGAGGACCAACTCCATATTAAATAAATTTTCTTTGAATTTAACAAGTGTTTCAATTATTTTGTACAACCCTATATATATATATATATATATATATATATATATATATATATATATATATATATATATATATATATATATAGACTTTCTGTTGATTTCAGTGCATAAGGGGACTAAGCAGAACTGAACCACCAAACTACATGTACATATGATATGATTTTTTTTTTTTTTTTTTTTTTTTTAAATGAATCCGTATCACCTCAAGCCAGGCAGTACAGTCACTAACACGAAAGGGTTACAAGGTGTGGAGGGATTAAGAACAGAAACATTAGTAATGAGGAGAAAGAGAAAAGAGCAATGAGGAAGACAGGAGAAATATGCATGTGTATATTAAAATTGTGCTATTATATGTATCTGTACAAGTGGGTAAAGATTTACACACTTGGTTATCAAAAAATCTGTTATAAGATTTTACTTTATTATATAAGGTTAGTTAGACATTGCTGTAGCACTGACCACTTTAGAAATGAGGTTAGTTTGTTTAAAATGGAAGGTACTTTATTGTAATACCTCTGTGTTAGGGCTTATGGTGACATTGTGTTAAAAAACATTGGTTCCTTTCTGATCACCAAATTTAAGCAATATTGAGCCTGATTGATACCTAGGTGGATAACTGCTTTGGAATACCAGGTGCTTTAAGCTTGGATGTGCAGGTGGTGTAAATGATAGTGGCTCAGAATTATTAATCAGAGAGCTGAGTTCCAATTCTAGTTAGTACATGCAAATATCCTTAGGAAAGATTTGAATCCACCACTTCTCCCCTCAGTTATGGGTTAATTAGTAAGACTTGTATCACTAAATTATTATTATCTCCTCCACCTAAATTCTTACAGTCTAAAATATTTTCTGGCTTTAAATAACCTGCAAAGGGTTGATAAGTGTAGAAAACAAATAAATCAATCAATATTAATATTCTGAGTAAATTATTAATATGATGTGAGCATTTAAAAATTGTTTGTATTAATCCATATCCTGTGTGTGTAAATAGATTGACAAATAGATTTATATGTTTCTCATCAATGTTAGTATCAATAAAAAGTTAATATCTTGCAATGATGTTTGTTTATATTGTATGTTAGTCTCATGTCAATATGTCTCTGTGTATTCGACCATATCCTGTGCAGAGAAGCATACATTTCTCCAACTTGGAAATATGAGGTCTGTATTTGTTTCTGTTAATATTATGATGGTGGGGAGTGGAAAGTTTTCAGACCATGACCCACTTATATAAATCAGTGTTTTAATGGCCATACTTCACAATTTTAGGGTGAAGGACATGCCAAATGTGATGAACGACAGGGTGAATATGTGGAATAACATGTACATTTTATGCCTATAGGTCATTCATTTTTGGTCAGACCAATAATTTTTCAGCACCTCCTCATATTTTAATTAACATTGTTTTTTTACAATGATGTTTATCCTATACAAAGCCTAGGAGCCACTCAAGGTAGAGGATTACAGGGTAAGAAACACAGTTGAGGCAGATATGTGGGGAAGATAACAGCTAACCCTAGACTTGAACAGGTTAAGGTTGCAGTTATCAGGGAAGCATCCTCTTGGGACTTGATTCCACAGAGCAGTAGTTTTTTGAATGAAGCTGCTCACAAGTGGAAAATGATGGTGATTCACTAGAATGTGGCATGGTGGGTCTTAACCATGAAGGTTAGAAGTGGTGGAACCAAGGAATGTAGTTCCTCTGAACACTTTCTATGGAAATAGTGATAGAGGCATGTGATGTTTTATCTATGAGAAATGGATTATAGGGAAGAAAATAATTCATCACCCACAAGGACGTGGAGATGTTTTTGGTCTTTATTGAGACTGGAAAGTGAAAAATGGGCAGCTCCTAGCCATATATAGTAGTAGTACTCCATTTTCAGCCTGATCTGATAGGATAGTGGGAGGAGTCAGGTGCTTACTGGAAAGATACAAGAAACATTGTAGTTAACATCTTGATATACAGAGATATATCAAAATCTAGCACAAGTTTACTACTGTAGTGAATGAACTGAATCTTACTCATTATCACTAATCCTTAGCAATAGTTTATTCATCTTTCTTTTTTTTTTTGCATACCATCTCCTTTCATGACATGGGCGATCATGGCTCTCCACAGCTTTCTCTAACTTTTGGCCATTTACCACCCCTCTTTGTACTTGTTTTACCATTCATTCACTTAAACTTACTAAATAGATTATTCATTGTTTTCTTGAGCTTCACTAGCTTTCAACATGACTTGTGAGTGTTAAATTCTTTAGGTTCTCTTTCCTCATAAAATGTCTCAAAGATTTCAGCTGTATCTTTCTGATTGTAAGTATGTTTCATTGTAGTTCCTCTTCTCCTTATAACTTCTTCATTGCTTACATGTTCTGTTATGTTCAGGTTGACCCTGACCTGAGGTGGTAGCAGCTATTAAGGTCCCAGCTATGGTCAAATAGCAAACCACTCACTAAAAAACAAAACACTATGAAAGTATAAAAATACATTTTTATAGCAAAAATATCAGCAATACATTTTTATATAATAAAATTACCAACAATACATTTTATAGCAAAATAACCAACAATATATTTTATCTGTGGTTGGAGGCATACAATTGCATTAAAAATACATTTAGTTGAAGCCATAAAATTGTGTTCAAAATATTTAGATTTCTGCTTCAAATAACCCATAGAGGTGTTGATATGCTGCTAAACAAAATCAACCAACCAACCTCTATATGTCTAACTGTATTCACATATATTTTATCAAAATCTCTCTGTACATATATGCTGATTAGATGTGGCACAAAGCCGAAACTATGGGGCACCCAGTGAGAAGCAAACTCACTACTCAGTTGTAATTGTTCTAATGAGACAAGTTTACTAACCATTATACCATGTCAAGGTACCCTTTTCTGTACACATATGTTTGATATTTAATATCAATATTTCTTTCACTGTACTCTGTATTTGTGACTGTGTTTGATATTTGTTTCATGTATGTATGAGAAAATGCATAATATTAAATATAGTTTAATCTTTAATGACTTTGCAATATGTGCATCTTAAGCTCTTGATGATTATTTGAGTAAGATTTAAATATTTATGCACAGACATGTGTGTATTTGTTATGCAGAGGGCAATTTAAAAGAATGAAAATAAACCTGCAAAACACATTTTTAGGTTATAAATATCTGATTAACCAATAGAGAAGTAATGTTAATTTTGTAAATATTTTGATGTTTATTCTAATTGTCCTCAGAACATAGCTTTTTATTTTTTGTTAAGAGTAATATTTGCATATTTGTTTTCTAATAGTCTGTTATGGACAGTTGTTTCCACAGTATCTGATAATACACTTGTGTGTTTGCTAGAGTTTGTGAATTGTTGATTAATGTACATATGTTTAACTGACATGGTGTGCCTGTTAAATTTATTCCAATAAATTGTATTTGGTAGTATGTAAGATGCACTTTTTATTTTTGGTGGCATATCAGAGGCACTATTTTTTTTGGGAGTGGGTGGCTTTTTTTTTTCTTTGTTGGAATGCCAGATGCACCTTTATGGTGGCATGTCTGATACACCTTATTTTTATGACATGTCAGCACACTTCCTTTTTTGGTGGTATGTCATATGCACCTTCTTTCTGCTGGTATGTCATATGCACCTTCTTTCTGCTGGTATGTCTTCCTTTTTCTGCTGGTATGTCATATGCACCTTCTTTCTGCTGGTATGTCATATGCACCTTCTTTCTGCTGGTATGTCAGTTGCATTTTATGGTGGTATGTGAAATTCACCTTTTTGATGGCATGTCAGATGCACCTTATTTTGGTGACATGTCAGATGCACCTTTTTTCTGCTGGTATGTCAGATGCACTTTTATGGTGGGATGTGATATATCAGACACACATTTTATTAGCATGTCTGATGCACATTATGGTGAAGCACTCCATTTTTTTTATACAAATATTCAAAATTTATTAATTTGTAATAGATGTACAAAAGAAACTTGTTTTGAATTGGATCAAATAGGGAACATGGATGAAGTTCCAGTAACATTCAGTCAACCATCCAACAATTTTCTTTTTCTTAAAATTCACCGCTGAAATGAATTGGACAATCTTGTATGCCATCAAATATTGTATAAGACACACTACTTCAGTTAACTTTTCCAGATGGAAAAAAAAGGAAAAATTTGGGGAGAAGTAGTTTTGTTGATTAGTATGCATTAGATCATCCTTTATCCACATTTGTCAGAGTAAAAAATATTTTTGTTTTTTAAAAATTTTGGAAAAGAGTGTGGGTCTTTTTGATAATATGAATACAGTGTCAAATTGATCACTGATTTCTTAAAGAGTTACCAGTACTAATGTCAAGTCTGTAACTTGTGTCATTGATAACTGCAAACTATTGATGTTGTTGTTTTCATAATAGTATGGAGTTATCAATGACATAAGCAGCTTCAAACTTGAGATTTGTAAATAAAACCAAGTACAAAGACTGAAGTGAAGACATTTTTATTGCTCAGTCAATTATATCTAACACTTAAAACCTTTACTGTTTTAGACATATTCTAATCATACTTACCTGTAATAGTTATTATCATGGGAAGTAGATTTGGTCATCTCACATTCCAGCTAAGCCACTTGCAATCATTTTTGGGGAAATGCACTTGGGAAAGATATGATTCCATCTCTTCTCCTAGCTATGGGTTAAATAACAAAATAGACTGGGCTTTCTAAGTCTTGAATGGCAGCCAGTCTAATAGAAAGAAAACTCTGAATTGCAAAACCTGAAGAAGGCAATGGGAAACCATTCCACTAGTTTTCTCAAGAAAGCCAGTTCACAGAAAGAAACTTTGAGGAAGACCATTAAAAGAACTTGGCATTTTTATAAAAAGTTCTGACAAAAACACCTACTCTCACCTGGAACAAATAACCTACAACTTATAAATCTTACTTTCTGGAATTAAACAGTAAACATTTGATGTTGTCAGTGTCAGTCATTGATCTATAATATACAAAACCTTAAATGCTTTGGAACTGTATAGATGTTTATAAATTTATCTATTAGATCATTACTATAGAGCAGGGGTTGGCAACTCATGGCCCCTGGGCCACATCCAGCTCATGAAGGATTTTTGTCTGGTGCACCAGCTTAATACCTGAACACTAATTATGTAATTAATTTGTGGAGCAAGTGGCAGAAAAATAGTTGGAGTTAATTGACTTGCAACATGATGGATTTTTTAATCAAAATTTAATTCCAAATCCACTGCTGACTTCTACAAGAAATATGTTTTGCCAAGAGGAAAATAGAAAAGCCAATTGAATAATGTGAAAATGACCATATCATTATTTGGAAATACATATGCTATAGAACAACTTTTTTTTGAAAATGAAATATACTGTTTTTAAGAACAAGGTTAAGTGATGACCTCCTGGATTATGTTTTGCTTGTGTCATTGACAAATATTTCCCTAGATGTGGGTAAGTTAGTGAACAATAAGCAGAAACAAGTCTCTTTAAATAATTTTCCATTTTTAACGGTATTTAGTTTGTAGTAAGGAATTTGTATTTTTTGTTGATTGAGTTAGTTATTATCTTGTTATTCCTGCAGTAAAATAAGGAACCTTGCTTAAATAATATGACATTAAATTTGTTGTTTTTCTTTAAACTTCCAGACCAAAGCAGCCTTCTGGACAGAGTAGTCTGAGATTGAGACAATTTGTTATAATACATTTGAGATCATGGCCCTCCTCCAAGACAATGCATGGCTTTCTGGCCCGCTCTCTCCAAAAGGTTGCTGACCCTTGCTATAGAGGATGGGTTTGATCAACACTGGGTGTCCCACATTTGTGTCTTTGTGTCAGAATTAAGCTGAACTTAAGAAATAAGGATGTCAAGGTATAATAGATAAAAGCTACTTTTGTTAATATATTAGTCTTAATGACTAATAAATTTGATGCTTGCTAGATGCCATTCATGTTTAGCCTTGTGTTTAAATATTAGATATACTTAGTAAATAAATACAGAACACTTCATCTCCTTGGAAAAATATTTGAATATTATGTTACCATGTTAGATTATATCTGTTTCAATATATATCTATTTAGAGATATGAAAATTTACCTGTGTACACAGGTATTTTGTATCTGTTTAATTTATTAACTGTATTTTTTGGGTATTTATATCTGTCACACAAGAAATACAATCTGAAGACATTAAATTTTAGAGGTAAATCTATTTAAATATTTTTTTTATTTAAAATGCATTTCTTCTTTATTTGGAGATGTTGCATTTTTTAAATTTAGGTTATAAGTTCTGCATTGAAACATACAATGTTTTCAATAAAATCCAGGTGAACATGAATTTTATCAATATCATTAAGGGAGAGAGAAGGAAAGCAGAAAGAAAAGGAGAGAGAGAGATAGAGAGAGAGAACTAGTTGATCTTTGATATTCATGATTTAAAAGCCTGTAAAATGGAGTGTTAAGGTAGCAGAACCTGACAGACCTCTCACCTGTATTGAGGTTTATTGTACTCCTTCTATCTTTCATGTTTAAACAATATCAGTGTTTAATGTTGATCATAGAAAATGAAATTTGCTAATAAAATATACCAGTAAATTTAAATATATTTTAACCAGGTAACACAAGGTAGTCTTGCTCATAATTGATAAAATAGTGAGAACATTTCAAAATATATGATGTGTACATATACGAAAGACCCCATGAAACTTATATCTATTCATTATATAAATAGTTCACTTCACCATACGATATACAAGTATTTGCTTGTGTGTGAAGCAGTCTGCCAATACACACTTGCGTGACACTGAATATGTGTTAAGGAAAGACTAGCTCCAACTACCGTTACTGTGGATGCATCCATCTGATTTTCATATGTGTATGATGCTATATCTGTGTAAAGATGGCATTATACAGTCTATATCCCCACCCCGCCCAACTTTTTACAGATCTTTTCCCAAAACTACCAACTCTGTTCTTCATGAGCCGCAAAAATCTATTCAGGAGAGAAAATACAGTTATAAACTTCTAGCTTCATGCACACTAAATTATAATTGCAATGTTTTACTGCTGACTGCTATAGCCATAACCATGGTGTGAAGAGATTATTGATATGATGTTGGTAGTATTTCTCTAAAAATGGTAATATTTGCAGAATGGATAGTGGAACCATAACTGTTTAAAAGCAGTCTAATTGTATGTTTATCTGTCAGTCTTTATCATTTTGCTGACCATATTCTATCACTCTTTATTCACATCAACTAAACACGCCTTGACTCTGTCAATCTGTTAGTAACAACATTTATTTCTCTGTTTCATGTATTTACCTACACTATTTAACTGAAGGGTTGCATATCTCTCTAACCACTTATAAATCTGTTGTCTTTAAAATTATAAGCAGATTATCATAAGTAATATCTATCTTGGCTCAATTTATATTTCTCCATCTATCTCAATTCATATCTATCAATATCAATGTATTAGTCTATCTATATCCTCCAATCAAGATATCATAAGAATTCTATCTATCTATCTATCTATCTATCATTATTATGACTAACAGTCTGTGGAAATTTATGTACCAACTTGTCCAAATCCATCTCTCTGTAAGTCTGTTTATCTATCTTATCAAATCTATTTGTTTAAAACTATCTATCTAAATCTGTTTCTATCTATCTATCTATCTATCTATCTATCTATCTATCTATCTATCTGTCTGAATCTAATTTTTTCTCTCCAGAAACTATCTTGCATATCTATAGGTCTACCATTCATCCATACTTAGAATATTGCTGCCATATATGTTCCAGCGTCCCTGATGTTTACCTGGAGCACCTTGATAAGATCCAAAGAAGAATCAGCAATATTATTGGTCTCGATCTGGTGGCTTGGCTTCTGTTACTTGTACACTGCCCTAAGCTTGTGTCTCTGTGCCATTTTTATAAATACTTTCATGGTAATTGTTCGGATGAGCTCTTTGCTACGGTACCTAGATTGTATGAATTTAAGTGCAGTACTAGACTGGTGGTGAGATCTCATCAATTTACAGTTGAGCTAGCTAGTGGTATTTACTTGACTCCCACGGGGTCAGGATGTGACACAAGGTCGGTTTAACGTGGGAGACCCGAGCGTTTCCACTCAAGGGCCACTGGTCCAAAAATGGTCATAGCATGTCCAAGCTGTTCAGAGATTACTCAAAGCTGGTCATGGCTTGTCTTAGCAAGTCCAGGCCGAAGCCGGTCATAACTAGTCGTAGCCATGATCGAATCTCAGCCAATGGCCGAGAAACGATCCTTAATTGTCAAAACTGGGCGAAATCCGCCAAAGCGGAAATCGCCACAAGTTTCAAGTGAGTTTCAGTTGAGCTAGCTAGTTGTAGCTGTAACTTCTATGCTGACAGTTTCTTTTCTCACACCTCTCATCTGTGGAACTCCCTTCTGGCTCTGTGCTTTCCAGCCAACTTTAATCTGTCAATTGCCTCCTGACTGCTCTTTTTTCTTTCTTATCATTGCTTTTCCTAATTCCTCCACACTCTGTGACCCCTTGTTTGTTAGTGGCTGTACTGCCTTGCTTGTGGTGATACTGATTTTAAAAAATCTGTCTGTCTAAAGCTATTGATCTATCTAAATATCTGTCTCTCTAAATTGATCTGTTTAAATCTATCTGTCTCTTTAAATCTATCTCTCTAAGTCTATCTTTCTCTCTAAATCTATCTGTCTGTCTAAATCTACTAATCTATCAATCCAAATCTATCTCACTTGATATTGATCAGACTAGAGTGCTAACTTTTCTGGCACATACGCAGCCCAGGCAGAAATTACAGAAAATGTTTTTAAAGTGAAGTGTACTTTAAGATTTAAAATTATATATCATTGAATGGCTCTAAAAATTTCTTTTTGCATTTTCCCCAAATTTACTTTCAACTTATGTTCTGATTGATCAATATTGATACATTTTTTGTGTAGTATTTATGAATTATAAAAAAAAAAGAAGCTATAAGTTAACAGCAGACAAAGTAAAATTTATTCGTGTCTGTATTAATAAAATATTTTTGTTTTCTTCCACTATCTTAATGGTACTCGTTTTTGGTATGCGGCAAGAAAATTGGTGTCCAATTATATTCCCTTAGTAATTTAATATTTTGGGTCAAATATTATAAGGAAAGCATAAATATGAGTGGATATATATGTGTTTGTGTGTGTGTGAGTATGATGATATGTGCATACATGTACATATACATTTATTACTTATATATATATATATATATGTGTGTGTGAATGTAAAAACAAAGATTGCAAATGTTGAATAATCTATAAAAGGTATTGGATAATATATGTTGGTTAATATCGAGATAACATCTATATAAATATAGTGACTTATAAAGTTTAGCTTATTCTGAAACAAGGCCTCGGTTCTGGAGTACTCAATGAAAATGAAACTCACTGTATGCGTGAAGTGATTTCAGAAATGAACTTGCTCTCAGTATACAGCAGCCACTCACACACACATATATATATATATATATATATATATATATATATTCCACAGTAGAGTAATAGATAGCAACTCAGATTGAGGAAACAGAGAGCTAAGTTTGAATTCCAGTTGGGTTTGTTACATTTACTTATGTGCAAATACCATCAGGAAAGGTATGAATCCATTTCTTCGCTGCCCAGCTATGGGTAAATAGCAGGACAGACTTGGTGCTATAGTCTTGTGTGGCAACAAATGTAGGAGAAGGACAACTCTTCTTTAAAAAACCTGAGGAGAATAGTTTGAGGACCTTGTGGCACATGTGCACCAGTTCTTTGTATTCGGCTCTGCCAAAAAATGTGGTTGGTTCTACACAAACCTCCACCACAATAATCAAATCACGTGTGGATAATCTGGCTATTTGGTTCAAGGAACAATGCTTATGGAACCTTGTACATTGAAAAATAGTGAGAAGCTCTCATATATATATATATATATATATATATGACAAAGTGGAAAAATTCTTTGTGTGACATCTTTCATCCCTTAGGATTTCATTGGACTAGATTTGTTTATGTTCAAGCATCTACACTTGAGGATGAGCAAGACACACTTGGAATTTTAAATTTAGAAAAAATATTTTTATGTGTTTTGAGCCAATTTCATTGAGATTCCTTTTCTTTTTGTTTCCATCATATTTGTTATTAAATATCTCACATTGTAATAACAGAAGTTCTGCCAAGAATGGTAAGAACCTGGACACAAATTGACTGGGGATGAACTGGTGATTAAAGCATTTTCTAAACATTTTTGTCTTAATGAATTATTTTCTCTTTTAATTAGAGTAGCAATTTTTTTTTATGTCAAATTGGGGTCAGTTTCATTATGGTGAGCTATTAATGTATTTACCATATTTAATGTGGTTAGGAAATTAATTCAAAATGAAAACAAATCATGGTATAGACCAGTAGAATATCACCTTAGAATACTCAAACTTCATAAATTTTCTAAGCTTAAAATTCCCAGCATCTCTTGCTCATATGCATGTATAGTTGCATCAGTGTAAACAAACCTAGTCTACTGAAGTCCTAAGAGATAAAATACACCACACAAAAACTTTTTCCACTTTGTCACACATCTTTCTTCCAAAACTGTTCTTTCTTCCGCAAATTGATATATTGCTACCCCATACATACATATATATATATATATATATATATATATATATATATATATATATACACGCAAGTATATGATTGGTGTATACGGAATAAATTCCAATAACCAACAATTACTATTCTTAAAAGAGTGCTCAATACAAAGTAGAGTGAATTTATTTATATATATATATATATAAAAGATATTTTCATATTAGAATGTATCAAAAGGTATATTTGCTTTTAAGCAGTGGAAATTTTTTCAAAATCTCCTGTACAATTTTAAACTTATATAATAGTCTACATATCTTGTGATGATTGTGGCTCTTCTGAAACTTTTTTTAATTATACTGATTGGGTTCATGCAGTTTAAAGCATTATAATCGATAACTGATGATTGACAATATTAAGCTTTGATTTTAGGCCTTCTTTCAAGAAAAAATTCACCCACCCACACAACCATTCAAATGCTTAAATCATTTTTAGTCAGTTTGGTCAAATATTATTGCATTTCCTTTCACTTCCATTCAAAAGCTATTTTCATAGGGAATTAGCCTTACAATTTTGCTAAACTTTATAACTCAATAATCACTTCTCTTATGTTATATTATCTTTATATAAACATTTTAATGTTATCCTTAGTGGTTTATTCTAACTTTAGGTATTGGTTAGTATTTGTAATTTACTGGTAGCAAATTACAAATGAATTGGCTTATTATTATTATTATTTTTTCACTTGGGGTATTGATCACAGTTTTTAATTTAAAATTAATTTATAAAAACCATATAAAAATTCAAAATTTATTTTGTATTCTAATTTATAATGTAAGGTTGGTATAGTTAAGTATAGTCTTTCTTCTTAAAGTGTCCTTTATTTATGTTCTATGTATAATTTTGTTTGAATATGTGATTTCATTAAAAATGCCATAAGATTTGAGACGTGACATTGTAGCTGTAATGTTTTACTGTCTTGTAGTGTTTCATTTCCGTTCAAATTTGAATTCTTCTTTTCACTGTGGTTTCATTGGCTTAAACTCGTATCAACAACTTCTCATTCTATTTTCTTAACTTTCCTCTTCCTTTGTATCTATGTAATTCTGAATATACTCTTCTCTTTCTTTTGCCTTTCTTTTCTTTCTATTCTCTTGGTAGTAGTGTTAATTACTTATGATTTCTTTTGCCGTTCTTTTCTTTCCTCTTTCTTTTCTTTTTATTGATTTCTTATTTTCTTTCTTTTTTTCTTTATATAAATCTTTTTTACCTTTTACAGAAAATTTTAAAAAAATGGAAAATGAACTGATGTTTCATCAATTGTAACTTTAAATAAAATTGTATATTACCATCATTGTTAACTACCTGATGAGATGTGTTTTAAATGTCGAAACAAAATGTACAATTTTGTAGTAGTAAATTTTGTTTAGTAACTTACATATTTTAATATAATATATATATTTTAATATATATATATATATATTCATCAAAAAATTTGCTGAAGATTAGATGTAAAAAATAACATGAAATTCTGAGTATTCATTTGAATAACTGAAAAGTTTAATTTTTTTTTAATTCAGTTCACCCCAAGCAAAGCAGTAAGTAAAGCCACTAAGACACAAAGGTTTACTGGGTGTGGAAGAATTAGTAAACAGAAAGCCTATTAAGAAGTGAGAGCAATATAAGTGTACTCAAGGAAGACAGTAGATAGTGATTGATATTGCATTTAAATTTTTGAAAATTAAAGTTGACTGGAAAGCATGGAGCTGAAAGGGAATTCCACAAGCAAGAAGTGTGAGATAAGAAACTGTTAGCATAGAGGTTATGGCTACATCTAGCTAGCTCAGTTGTAAATTGATGAGATCTCACTGCCAGTCTAGTAACTGCACTTAAATTCATACAGTCTAAGTACGATAGTGAAGAGCTCATATGAACAATTACCATGAAAGTATTTATAGAAAAGGCACAGGGAAGCAACTTTATGGGAAAGTGACTGAAGCTGAGATGCCAGATTAGGACTAATAATATTGCAGATTCTTTTTTGGATTTTATCAAGAATCTCTAAATATGTAGCAGGAGCATTGATTTTATTACTAATAATTATATATATATATTTTTCCTAAATCATTGTCTGTGAGGTAAAGCTACGAAGTGTGTGTGTGTGTGTTAAATAGTAAATAAACAAAAATAAAATGCTTAAACTTATCTGCTCCTCAGGATGTTTGATAAATTTATTAACAGATATCATGTACTGCTTAAAAGATGTTACATAAAAAAAACCTGTTTTTTTTTTAAATTTTGTATTTGTTCTTTCTTATAGAGAAAAAAATCTATGCATGCATGTATCTGTAAATATATGCTTTTCTGTATATATTGTATAAGTATCTGGATATATATATATATATATATATATAAAAAAAAGAACAAATAGGAAACATTTATCAATTTAATGAGTTTCACTTTTATTAAAGCTTCATCAGAGAAAAGAAGACAGAAATTTTGGTATTTTTTCTTTTGCATTGTTTGATTTTCATTGGTTAATCATTTTTCACATGCATTTGACTTGTTAAACAAATATTAGTATAATTTGTGATGTTCTGAATTCAAAGAGAGACAACTCATCTGTTTGAAATTTCAAGAAATCGATAGATTCAAAACTGCAAAAAATTGCTCTATGCATGTAAGTATATAATAATTGTAGTTAATCTTTGTGGGATTCAGATGATGACATATATTTGCAACTGTGTGTGAGTGTCTAGTTTGTTGGTTTTTCACATTCATTTGGGAACCTTTTTACATACATGCTGTTTGTTTTATATATATATATATATATATATATATATATATATATATATATATATAAAATGCACTGACATGTATACATATGTAGTTTTTCTTTGTATTTGCAACATAATTCATTTTTAGATAGACACATATGCATATATAACTGGACATTTTACTCTAATTCAAATTTCAAGCTTATTGAAAAAATCAGCCAAAAAATTCCTGCAAAGTGTGTGTTTTTTTATGCTTAACATTGGAAGTAGAATTTTAGAATCAAAAGTTTAATTGCTTGGCCATATATTTAAACAAATAATTTTTATTGCTGAATCCACTTTCATAAAATGAAAACCAAGATGAAATATAAATGTATTTAAACTTGCTTTTAAATGATTAAATTTTTTATTTATTAAATAACTGACTCAATTGGCTTGCATCATTTTTACAATGATAAATATTGAAATATTCTTCAAATATTGTTTTTAAAATTCGAACTGCTAAGATAATTGATAACGTAAATCCTTTTAATCTAGCTATGCCATGCATGGTGCCAAACCCATTCAGAAATTTCTAAACTGTCAGTCGTATACAACTGCGTTCTCAGATCAATGATTAAAACTGGCTCTGAGTGAATGAAACCTGTAGGTCTTAGTGAGGACCATTCTATTTTGAATACCGTGGACTGGTGCCCAAAAATCACTTACAAAGAACTGTACCAAAGAAAAGAAACTACATCACTTGAAGACTTTCAACAACAGCACCAACTAAAATGAACAGCACATGTAATTCAAAGAAAAAATGACATAATCAAGATGTTGACATTCCACACTGCATCAAAAAAGGTTAGGAAGTAAGTTTCCATCAATATCAGGAAAAATGATAACAACTACTGGACTTGAGAAACCTATTTTCCTGAAAAATTGTTTTAAGAAAAACATTTTATAAATATCTACAAATATATTTATCATAGATACATACATACATATATATATATATATATATATATATATATATATATATATTATAAATATACACATATACATATGCAATAATATATCTAAAATATATAAAAATATATATAAATACACAAACACACACACATACACACATATATATATATATATATATATATATATATATATATATATAAAAAAAATTACAAGAGGATTGAATCAAGGTAGAACTCAATGTTCAGGACAGAGTAAGGATATAATAAAAAGGCTTAAACACTAATATTAGTGTTTAAGACTTTTCATTATATATATATATATATATATATATATATACACACACACACACACACATACAGATGAGGATATTGATCTACCCTTCAGAAATATCTAAACTCTCTGCTGTTTTCAGATTAATGGTTAAAATGGCTTTGGACAAATGAAGCCTGTGGATGTTAGTGAAGACTGTGCTTCTGTGAACATCTTGACTTGGTGCTACAGAATCATAACTCAAAGAACTGTACCAGAAAATAGAAACCACTTCACTTAAGTACTTTCTGCAGCAGCAGCAGCAAGAACTAAAATGGTTATCACATGTAACTGAAAGTGAAAATAATGACACAAACAAGACGTTGATATTGAACACTACTCCAAATAAAAAGTTAGGAAGGAAACCCTCATCAGTACTGGAAAGAGCAATGACAGCTACTGGACTTGAGAAACATATTTTCCTGAAAAATTGTTTTAAGAAAAATATTTGATAAATTTCAACAAAGAGTAGCAATGGGTGCTTGGTCAGTGGATACTGAATGTTTCCTTATAAGGAAACATCTAATAGTTACTATTACCATTAGTTCCTTTAAATGGTTTGTTATGATTTCCAATAAAATAAAACATAGTAAATATAATTTTCTGACAGACTAGTTTTTACAGCCTGGAGAAACAGGTGGCATAAAGTTCTTAGTCTGACCAACATTAGATTAAAACAATCTGTTTTTGATCCTCTGATCTGATTTTAGGAAGTAGGTTGGACTGAGAACTTTTCAGTACCACCCTCATTTTATATGTCTGTAGAAAAGAAAAAACTGATTTAATGTGAAATCAAGGTAGTTTGATTTCCTATAAAGATATAAATATCTCCTATAAAACCTTTCTGCAAATATTTTCATGTCAGCAGTTCTGATTAGCTTTTTTCCTTAGTGTTTCAACTGCATGAATTTAAGTATGGTACTTGATTGGCAACTAGGTCTCATCATTTTGTTTTTGAACTAGCTAGATGCAACTGTCTCTTCTGTTTTAACAATTTCTTTTCTTGTACTTCTCCTTCTGATTTCTTGCTTCCCTGCAACCTATGATCTTCAAAAATTTAAATGCAACTTCAATCACCATCTTCTGTTTTTTGTGAACTCTGTGCCTTTATTGTCCTCTCCTCACTTGTCCTCATTAAAGTCTTCTTTTTCTACTTTACTCTTGATGTAGCAGAGAGCAATGATAATCCTTGAAATATTAATAATTACAGTAATATAGAATTTTGTTTATAGATGGGGAAAATAATTTGAGTGAAGTTTGTGCCCAGAGAATCTGTGCTTCGTCAGAATTATTAATATAAAATGTCAAAACAATAGTGTTTATATGAACTATGGAATACCAATTCAGAAGAAGAGACTGTTCAATTAATTGTGAAGGGGAGAGGTCAGTAATCAGGTTGTATTCTAAGTTAGCAACACCCCAAGGTTTTTTTCACTACGACTGCGTTTATTTAAGCCTGTGTTTGTGTGAAAACAGTCAAGTCAAAGTTGACAAGAGTAAGAGAGATAGGCAGTGAGAGTGAAAGTGTCCGTTTGTTGCTGTAATAAGGGAGGAAGTGAACTCCAGTTATCTGCAATATTGGTGCAATACTGCCAGTGAATCCCCTGATATCCTGATAGTGAATAATTATGGCAAATACCAAGAACAAAAAGAAAACTTGAGAACTACTTCTCTCCTTTCAGAATTATTTGCAATATTTGTTTTTTTTTCTGGACTTTATTTCATATACACTATTTTCTTGTAAAAGAAGCATTATTCTTTTTGTAGCAATTTCTTCCTTATATACATAAATTTTTTTTTGGATTTGAACCGACTTGTTCATATTTGATTTTTATGCTTGGCTGGATTCTTACCCCAGTGAACTTGCAGGTAGACCAGCTGAATCTTCTGGGATCTATGATTTGTTAATTGCTCTCCAGGGTCAAAAAGTCACAACGTGGTTGGAAAGGGAAATCAAATCAACATTGTGAATTGGAGACTTTGATTGAATCTGTAATACCAGACCAGGACAGAACCAATGGTCAGTCTTGTAGAGTACATTGATCCAGTGAGGTCAGGATAGGTGTTATACATGTAACTCCTGTATCCTTGTCACCTTGCTTGGACTGAAATGATTAAAAAAAAAAGACTTGTAAATATTTACATTATTTATACTTGGACTATTGTTGCTATCACAATGTTTCAGCCCTTGTGCTCCCCAACATCCATGCTTGTTGATCAGGGTAACATTCAGGGATTTTTGCACTGAACCTTTTATTTAATCTACAGGGAGGGGATTGTCTTTGTTGATCCATTGGTCATGTCTAGGGATATCTTCTCTTGTTCTTAATACTGCTCAGTTATTGTTTGCTCTATTTTTCTGTTGATTGAACTGGATAATGCAAACTTGAATTTGGTGGGAATGGGGTGGTCAATAACTAAGAAGTACAAATTAAGAACTAGAATAAAAAAGTCACATGAGACATCGTTAGGTGGGAAAGTCAATCTTCCTCTTTTTGCTCCTGGAAGTTACGGTGACAAGATTTACCATTTCAGGCTCGTGACAACCAAACAGATAAGTAGAAAATTTATGTTGTTTTTGGTATCCAAACTTTTGCAAGTAGATATATGTAAACCTTGTATTAATAATTTTGAATATAAAATATATGCATACAAGTGTTTTTATGCAGATACTTTTGTGTTTTTTTTTTTTTAACTTTTCATATATTTATGTTGTTGTATGTTTCCTACACTTTAAACATGGTCTATGCTAGATATTCCTGCTCAACATATTTGGTGACCACAACAGAAAGAACATTTTGGTAACCACATATTTGGTGACTCTGACAAAAAACACTTTTTGATAACCTGAAACAAAAGAAAAAACAAAGACAAATCCCTTAAAATATATTTGGTGAATTCATATATATATATATATATATATAAATAACACATAATACAAAAAAGAAACAAAATGATGCAAGAGTACCACAAGCTGTCTGTCCAACAAATAACAATTAAAACACCTGAGTTCATGCAAACTAACATTACGAGTTGGTCCCCAATTATTGAATCAATTCTATCTGAGAAACATAACTTTCCAAATCACCAAATTTTATAATGTTATTGTCTCTCCCTCTGGAAATAGTGGCAAAAATACCTGGCAACATTTTGGATACTCACAATTACAATCAGTTAAAAAAGACTTTAATTGAAGTTCCCGAACAAACAAAGCCAGAACTGCTAGATAAATTAACGTCCACCTCCATTATTAAAGGTTGAACATCAAATTACCTTCAGGAAATGTTGTTGATTGCAAAAATATTAGAGATAGGCAACAACATAGTTTTACACAAATTTTTACAAGCATTACTATCTTTTATTGCACCTGTGTTAGCAGCATTAAAAGATTTAGACCCAACCAGGCTGGGACAATTGGCAGATGAATTAATGTCTTTAATACAAGGCACTGGTAAAATAAGCATGTGTAACAAAATTCAGATGAAACAAATGCCTACTAAAATCTCAGCAGTACCTTACATTCTCAAACCTTTCCAAAAGAGATAATTTCAAAAAATATGTGGAGCACTCATTTTTTATATGAATGTAGCATGTTCATGTAAACAAATGTGCAAATGGCCAATCAAAAAAGAGACCTGATACAATTGCCAAATTTATGTCCATCTTCACCAGTGCCAAATGAAGTGGGAAGATGATAACCCCCCACCCAACCAATTCTGCCATTATTACAGATACCAGCAATGTTGGGGACAAAAATTTTTCATTCATAATAGATACCAGTGCAAGCTTATCTCTCATTCCACAAAGCTATGTGAACAGTTTATCAACAGAGCCAACACCAGTTTCTCTAACCACATCTACAGGCTCAGACATACACTGCTATGGGTAAATTAAAGCTGAGATAAGCCTACCAACCCTTCAACAATCTTTTCTGCAGACATTCATAATAGCAGATATTCAACAACCCTTACTAAGACTCAACTTCCTAAAATATTTTGGTTTATTGATAGATTTCCAGCAGAAGATGTTTATCAATCCCACAACAAATGTTCAAAGAAACTACAAACATTCAATGACTATCAACTTAGTTGTGAATAATATGCCTGATTTCATTAAAGTCTTTATGAAAATATATCCCAACATTATATCCCTACATGCCAACCCAGCAAGCACATATTCAGGAATATACCATAGAATTGATACAGGCAGTCATACTCTTACTTTTGCTAAGGCAAGACATCTATTAGAAGAGAAAACCCAGGCAGTAAAGAGGGAATTTTCAAAATTGCAGAGCAATACACTTTCTGGTAGTGATTGGGCTAGTTCCCTACACATTGTAAAAAAAAAAAAACAGATGGTAATTCCAGATAATGTGGTGATTACTGCACATTAAACATCATTACAAAAAGCAATAAATACCCCATCCTGAACATTAATTCAATTGCTGATAAACTAGCCAACAAAACAAGATTTAGCAAAATTGACCTGGTATCAACATGCCATCAAATCAAAATGCACCCACATGATAAAAAAAAAGAACATCATTTATTTCTCCTCTTGGATTGCATAAATACATGCCATTTGGACTAAAGAATACAGCATTCACTTTTCAAAGATACATGGATAAGATCTTTCAAAATGTTGACTGTGTATTTACATACATGAACAACATTCTTATTTTCAGCGATGATTCTTCAGCACACATAAAAGATGTTAAAAAACTACATGATAATGATCTAAAAATTTCAATAAGAAATGTCAACATTTGATGTGACTTCAGTCAATTTTGGGGGTTATAATATAATAATATGTAATATTAGCTCTGAAGGTATTAGACCTACACAAAATAATGTTAGTACATTACAGAATGTTTACCCTCCTAAGGACAATAAGAATCTTCATTGTTTCTTAGTCATGGTAAATTTTTATAGAAAATTAATCCCAAACTTTGCAGACATAGCCATGTCTTTAACAGAAAAAATATGTATATGCAGTAATACTACATTTATATTAAATGACTTGAAATTGCAATCATTTAACGATATCAAAAGCAGAATCAGTGAATTTCTGTCTTTAGCTCACTAATGGTCTGACTATACTAAATATCAGTTGATTACTGACAGCAGTAATTATGCAATTGCTGCAGCCCTATATCAAATATTTGAAGGAGCACTGATTCCATTAGGCTTCTTCACTAAAAAGTTAATTCAAACTAGGTATTTGAATTTTGATAAGGATTTTTTTGCAGCATATTCAACCACATTATATTTTAAACATATTATTGAAGGAAAACAAGTTTTATTATTAACTGACCATAAGCATTTGTGTGACACATTCTGTAGACTAAACTCTGCTAAATCAGATAGACAGCTGTGGCAATTAGCAATTCCCATAGAATATAGTGATTTTCTAAGTGCTGCTTAGATGTGGAACAAGGCTGGAAGTATGGAGCACCCAGTTAGGATCACACTCACTACTCAGTCATAATTGTTCTAGTGAGACAAGCTTGCTAACCGTTACACCACACCGAGGTGCCCAAATTCCCAGAGAATATATCTCAGATATAGACCACATAAAGTGTGATCAAAATGTTATAGCTGATTGCTTGTCTAGACCTACTCTAGCTGTCATGGTAGATCTGTGCCAGCTATAGTCTCTGCACAATTTAAGGAGTTACAAAAATTTCCAAACTTAATAAAAAAATACAATTTTAGTACTGATAATAATAGTTCCATAGGTTGTGTTACCATTCTTCCATTCTTCCCAGATCATATATACCTGGTGAATTATGAAAATCTATTTTCAATAGTATTTCACATCCAGGAATTAAGACCTTTTGTAAACTTATCAGAACAAGATTTTTTGCCTCATATAGACAAGACAATAAAAGGATTGTGTAATGAATGTCAAACTTGCCAGAAAAGCAAAATTGAGAGACAATCTGCTATTCCCCTTATTAAACTCTCTACTCCCTTCAACTTGGAGTGTTAACATCTGCTGATAAAGTTGAATGTTTTACCTGTAAATTCTCCTTAAACTCTACTTTCATCTGGAATATCCTTGTCTAGCTTTCCACTTACAACCAGTTCTCTGTTGAGTGATATACATATAACCCGTTCTATGTGTTCTGTTATTATCACTAATCTGGATTTCCACAAAGCATGTGGACCTTGTAATAGTCCTTAAGAAGTGTACAGGTTCCTGTTCTCTTTAAACTGTATAATAAATGCCTTGCTGTCTCTTGTTTTGCTGCGTGTTGGAAATCGGTTATTCCAGAACTCAATTGAACAGTCCAACCATTGGCATATTAGCTTTCTACCTCTTTTTGGGAAACTACTAAAGGCTCTAATGAATGCTGAATTGGTTAAGCATCTCACTTTGCATGGCCTTTTTTCAGACAAGCAATATGGCTTTCGTTTCTCCAGGTCAACTGCTGATGTACTGATGATTTGTGGAAAGATTCAAGTTCTAGATAAGAATGGTGAAGCTTTGGACATCTAAAAAAGCATTCGACAGGATTTGGCATATAGGTCTTCTTCATAAGTTGAAAAGTTACAGTGTCTTTGGATAAATTTTTGAACTGATCTTGTTTTTCTTGTCAAATCAAGAAATGAAATTTATTCTGAATGGTCACTTCTCTAGATTGTTTCGTAGTAATGAAGGTGTACCCCTCCAGGGCTCTATCTTTGGTCCTACTTTGTTTTTAATTTTCATTAATGACCTTCTTGTTGGCATCAGCTCTCAACTCAGTATTTATGTTGATACCACAAGAATTTATTCCTATTTTGATAGTAACTCTGATTAGCTTGATAAGGTCAAATTAGCAAGTGATGTCAAGAATGACCTTCAGTCTGTTGTTAACTGGGGTAAAGGATGGCTTGTTAATTTTAACACCTCCAAAACTAAACTGATTTCTATTAATCATCTGATAGATCCTCTTTCTATAAGCATGGTTGATGTCAACCTCCAGGAGAGTGACTAGCACCTTCTCAGGCTAATGTTCTCAGTTGACATGAAGTGGAAAGACTATATTCAATCCATTGCTAGGTCATCTGCCAAGAATGTTGGTTCACTGTGTTGCGCAAGACAATTTTTCTTTCCAGAATCTTTCTTACATATTTATAAGTCTACCATTCATCCATGATTAAAATATTGCTGCCACATATGGTCTGTGCTCCTGCTTTATATCTAGAGATCCTTGATAAAATCCAAAGAAGAATCAGCAATATAATTGGTGCTGATCTGGCATCTTGGTTTCAGTCACTTTCCCATCACTGTAAAGTTGCCTCCTTGTGCCTTTTTATAAATACTTTCAGGGTAATTGTTTGGATGAACTCTTCATTATGGTACCTAGGCTTTATGAATTTAAGCGCAGTACCAGAATACCAGAATGGTGATGAGGTTTTACCAATTTACATTTGAGTTGGCTTGATGTAACTGTACATTCTATGCTAGCAGTTTCTTTCCTCTCACTTGTGGAGACCCTTCTGGCTCCATATTTTCCAGCCAACTTTAATCTGCAAAAATTTATATGCAATGTCAATTGCTACCTGATGCTCTCCTGATTACTCTTTTTCTGTACTTGCTCCTTAGTGGTGTTTCTGTTTTCTAATGCTTCCATACGTCTTGTGCCTTAGTGGCTTTAATGACTTGCTTGGGGTGAACTTGATTAAAAAAAAATAAAAATAATCTAAGTAACTAATGTAAATAAGAATAACTCATCCTCAATAAAATTCAGGCAGAAAAATTTGGGAATTTTGTTGATAAACTGATGATATATTTTGCTAATCTCTAAAGAAGAGTAAGGTTTATATTTTTGATGAATAGGATAATTTGGTTGATTTTAATGGGTTTTTTGACACAATTGATTCTTTCACATAAAACATTGTTTGTTTTTCTGCTGACAAATTTTAAATAAACAAATGAAATTGCTTTGCCCCTATGAGAAAAGAATATAATAAATACCATTGTCATCAAATACTATTTACTGGTAAGATTACTTACTTTTTTTTCACAATGATGTTCACTCTGTACAAGGCCCAGGTGCCACTCGAGCTAGAGGGTTACAGAGTAAGAGGCACAGTTTATGCAGATATGTAGGGAAGATAGCAGTTAACCCTAGACTTGAACAGGTTAAAATTGTAGTGATCAGGGAAACATCTTGGGAGTCAGCACAGTGTCTTGTGAGAAAAAGTTGCTCAGGTGGAACTCTGATCTCATCAATAGAATACAGGAATAAGGGTGATTTTCTAAATGTGCATAACATGGTGGGTCTTAACTGTAAAGGTTAGAACTGGTGAAACTAATGAATGTAGTTTGTCTGAACACTTTCCATAGAAATAGTAATAAAGCAGTGAGAGGCTTGTGAGAAAGGGTTTCTAGGTTAGAAAATAATTCATCACCCACAAGGATGCAGAGATACTTTTAGGCTCTATTTGAACTGAAAAGTGAAGATTGGGTAGCTCCTGTCCATATATGGCAAAAGTACTCCGTTTTAGCCTGATCTGGCTTTTGTAAGGGCAGTGGATATTGGGAGGAGTCAGTTACTCACTTGAGCTGTACAGGAAACAGACCATTTTCTCTAGTATTTTTAATGATGTATCATATGGTTCCACAAGGTCTGGATTGAGTTTAACTCCCAGTTGGCACTTAAGGCATAAGACATGTCTGAGGAAACATCCATTCATTGTGACTGGTAAATGTTCTGGGTCTAATTGGTGATGATGGAATGTTACCAATTAGGTTTTTGAGGCATTGAATATAACCAGCCAGTTTTTCCCCAACTGAACTTTTAGAACTATGTCAGAGGAGAAATCAACTGCCAAGCTCTGGTCATCTAGAGTTTTGTATTTGATTCAGGATTCAGTGGTGGCTGATGAGGCTCATAAAGTTTACATCATTAGAAACATTTCAATCTAAAAAATGAAGCATGAAAGATGCTTTTTGGAATTTTTTACATGAAAACAGCACTTTTCTTTTATTCAGTTTAACTCACTTGACTTGACTCGGATGTCCATTGGAATGCCTCATGGCATCCACATGTTTCTTCCATTTAGTACAGTCCAACATGATTGTCTTTAACTCTTGTGTCATATCCATTTCTGAGTTCTCTGACAGTGTGTAGCCCAAGACTATTTTGCAATTTTTATTTTTTTTCATTGACGACACTCTTTTAAATAAATTTTTTTGTAAACCATTTAGTTCTGTAAACGAAACCAAATATATAATTAAAAGTTACAAAAAGAAATAATTCAGAGAAAACTTCAGTTAATATTTAAAGAAATAATGTTTAATAATCAACATAAAATTCTACAAACTGGTGTGTTGCAAAATAGCTTGTTGTCGTACTGATCCTAGTTAGACTAAAAGCAATGCCAAACAAAATTTACACACGTAAAATGACAGATCGCTATTGTCAGTTGAGATGAAAAGAAATGGAATAAATTTCAACAAGGCAATATTTTCATATTTTTATATACTGATATGTAAAAGTGGGAAAATACACTAGTATACATATAAACATAACTGAAAACTAA
This sequence comes from Acanthosepion pharaonis, assembly GCA_903632075.3. Classification (NCBI taxonomy): domain Eukaryota; kingdom Metazoa; phylum Mollusca; class Cephalopoda; order Sepiida; family Sepiidae; genus Acanthosepion; species Acanthosepion pharaonis. The sequence goes on along the minus strand of CAHIKZ030000385.1, from coordinate 348,199 downwards.
GAATTTATTAAAATTTAGCAATTAGGAACCATGTACATCTGTGTGTGAAAGTTCAGTTGTACAGGGGAAATATATTCCCAAATCTGGGACAAGCTCCTGTATTGGTGCTACTTCTACCATATGTTAGAAGGAAAAGAGAGAAAAGAGAAAGGAAATGTCCTGTTTTTATATCTGTTTAACAGCAACACCTAATGATTTGGCAACTCTAGCAAAACCATGTGGGAATAACCCACAAGCTCATTCAAAACTTTGATATGAGGGTTCAAATGGGTTTTGAGCAGTTTAAATTCTAGTATTTTATCAAATATAAGTTAATGGGTGTGCATTTTGTTGCAATGGATATCAGCTCAGAATAAAAAATGGCGAGCAAAGTTCAAATTCCAGTTTAGTCTGTTACATTTGCTTACATGCAAATAACCTTGGGAAAAGTATGAATCCACCTCTTCTTCCTCCAACTATGGGTTGATTTGATTAGCAGGACAGACTGGGTTCTATAGCCTTTTTGGCAACCGGTCTACTGCAGAACGTATTGGCAACCTACTGCATGAAAATCTTCAAATACTTTTTTCCAAAATGACAAGCCAGCATGGAAGAGCAGGCACATAAAATTAACATGAGAATAATATTTTGTATTGATGTGGAGTAATCATTTTTTTTTTTTTTAATTTGATTTTTGTTTAAAATTCTTCATGGATAAAATGTATTCAGGGACAATCAAAACTGTAATATAAAAAAAAAAACAAGAAAAATTTGGTCAAGCACAGTTAAAAAAGGAAAAGATTTAAATGAATAAAAAAACTCATGATGAACTGTTAACTTAGTAGGGAGTACATTGTAAATATTAAAATAAATCATTCGATTAAAGCTAAAATTGAAAAAATGGTTTTAATATATCTTATAATGAGCTGAAAAGTCACTGGAGATTACTTCAGTGATTCCACAATGTTTTTTGGATATATCTATCTATTCCTCGTGTTTACTTGCCTATTTGTTATGTGTCTGTGTATCTGTATGAATGTACAGAGGTTTTTGTTAAGCAGTTAACACTTTAGTTGCACTGTCTACACAAGTAGTTATAAAAGTGCCAATTCTAGCAACGACTATCAAAAGTTCTGCAGCTTTGTACTTGCATGTTGAGCTGCATACATTCGAAAGTGTAATGTGTAGTCTGCCACCAGTGATACGTGTCTATGCTATGAATATTGAACCCTCCTACTATCACAAGGTTGCTAATAGTTTTCAGGGTAATTCTCATTATTAGTAATCATCTGAAACTGTTGTTTGGTGTTTTTATTTTAAAGTGAGTAAATATTACTGAAGATATCTTTATTAAATGTCAATGTGTATTACTTCTTTTGTTTCTTAAGTTATTTTTATTTTAATCATTTCATCCCAAGGTGGGAATGTCACTAGTATGCAGGGGGTTACAGGAAGTAAAAGTGAGAAAAAAGACCGAATATAGGGAGAATTAAGGAAAGGAGAAAATGTGAATGGGATTTAAAAAGATAGAAGATGACTATTGCATTTAAATTTTTTAGTTTGTATTTATCAAGGAAGTAAGTAAACAGAAGGGAGTCCTACAGGTGGGAAGTATGAGAAAAAAAAACTGTTGGAGTAGAAATAGTGGTTACATTGAGCTATTTAACAGTAAAAGGGTGGGAACTAGATGCCAATCTAGTATCACATTTAAATTCATGTAGTCAGGGCACCAGGGAAAAAAAGCTCATAAGATTAGTTGCCATGAAAACATTTGTAGAAAAGACAAAAGGAAGCCATGTCATGTTGGTGAGAAAGTGACTGAAGTTGAGATGCCAAATCAGGATCTATAACATTACAGATTCTTTGGATTTTGTCAAGAACCATGAGATGAATATCAGAAGCACCAGACCAGATATAGCAGTAGTATTCAGTGCACATGGAAAAAGTAGATTTGTAAATATGCAAGATGGACTCTGATGAGAAAAATTTTTGGCATGTGAATCAACTTTTCTTACAGTAGATGCAGCTATTGATTTGATATAGTTGCTCCTCTTCCAGTCAGGAGAAGATATGAAGCCAAGAAGGTATAATGTGTTGCTCTCCAAGAGTCTAGCATGAGCCATGCTGATGGCAGACAGAAAAGTTTCTCTATGGTGGTTAAATGAGAGAAGTTTTGTTTTGGAGATGTTAAAGTTTACAAGCCATTTCCTGACCCAGTTAACCACTGAATGGAGGGGTCCTTTCTGGATATTCATTTATACACAATATCTATGTACTTACAGTTTATGTAATGATTTCTGTATTCTCAGAACAAATTCTTGGTAGTAAATATTAAAGTATAAAAGCTTCAGTACTTTATTTCCAATGAAAATATTAAAGTATTCAAGTCTGAATCTCTTCTCTTAACTGAAAATATTAAAACATGCAGTTTTTATTTACACAAAACATAGTCACAAATTGACTTACTTCCTACTTAGATTTTCATGATTATACTAGTATAGAAAAGAAATTAGTTTTCAAACTGGTGTGCTAGTCTTACAAATCACTTGACTGGATGGTCCAGGAATATATTTTTGTAGATGATCTGATTGAAAAAGAATATCTGCTACTTACTGATTCATTAATCAAACTATTGTAATAGAAAAACTGTCATTACTTGATAAGAAATTATATCTAAAGATAAAACTTTTTAAAAGAATATAATTGCCATAACCAGAAATTTGTGACTCAGAACATTATTTACTTTTCTCTATAAGTATAAAGTAAAAATATTAGTCTATATTTCTGAGATGAGGTAATATGTATGCTTTTTACATTATTTGGACTATTGTCCTCATCTTTGTCGCTATATTTATTACAACGTTTTGGCTGTTGTATGCCCTGACCTTCTTCAGGTGGTTGGAATGTCGAACTGAACCCTTTATTTTGTCCACTGGGGTAGACTGTTCAAGTTCCATGTGCCATGTTTAATGGATGTTCTATAATAACAACAAAAATTGCAATATGAGCTCTGGTAAAAAAACATGCAATGATAACAGCAAAAATTGCAATATGAGCACTGGTAAAAATGGTTGCTGAAAACATTAGGTTTATAATACCCAGAAATTCATACACAGATGTCCTCAAGGACACATGGTACAGTGGATAAAGGTGTTAGTTAGATCCAGTGAGTTCAATACCTGGTTAAGAGAGAATTAACAGGAGATAACTGATAATTGACATCCATTAAACAGAGCACGTGGAACTAGAACAGTCTACCCCAGACTTGCACAGTGGGCAAAATAAAGGGTTCAGTTTGACCACCTGAAGAAGGCCAGAGTGTACAACAGCCAAAATGTTGTAATAAATATAGTGACAAAGATGAGGACAATAGTCCGAATAATGTAAATAGCATAAAAATATTAATAAAAACAGATAAGAACAGTCAGGCTTAAATGCAAAGTAATGCATGTAAATTAAGGAGAATGGTGATTTTTCAACAATGTTACAACTTTTAAAATAAATAACATATTTCCCACTATATTATACCATATAACATTGACCAATAATTTAACAAGGATTATTTAGGCAAAAATAATTAAATTTTAACGGATGATTCATCCCATAATTTATGTATATATTGAAGGTACATTGAGAAAGATGCCTTCCAATTACTAAGCAAAGTATTAAGAAACAGGAAAATTTAACTAAAAACAAAGAAAAGAGTACTGAACTGTTATATAATATCACTCCACCAATATGGCAATAAATACTGCACAATTTCTTCACAGATGAAGAAGAGACTTGTGGCAACAGAAATGTGTTTCTACAGAAGGATGCATGGTCTGAACATGTGAGCAACAAGGTTTTTTGGAAAATGATAACAAAAAAGACATCTTTTTTAAGATCATTTAACATCAGAATAAGCTAGCTTAAAATTTCTAGGGCACACAGTGAGGAAAGATGGTGTAGAAAATTTGACACTTCTAGGACATATTCAAGCCAAGACAGACAGTACATAACCTACCTCATGTGATTGTGTAAATAGTTGGCAGAACTGAGATGAGGAGAGATAGTGAAAAAACAAAATTTAATAACAGTTACAAAGGAGAGTAAATTGTGGAGAGCCATGATCACCCACATCCAGAAGGTACATAAAAGAAAATAAGTGCATGGTCAGGTGGTTAGAAATTTTGCTTTCCAACCATGAAACCTAGCCTTATAAATGAAAATTGGTAGACAGAACTGTACTGAGTCCTTTGATGGTTGTGTAAGAATGAAGTGACAAGTCATCATGACTGAGGGTTTTAGTGTACTGTCCTTGTTTCAGATCATGAAAGATTGTGTGTTCTCTGCCAGAAAATGTAACTAAGGTCTCTTCAGCATAGTTGCAGTATAGACTACTAGTGGGCTCTGTGGGTATTGAACAAACAGAAATATGCCTGAGCAGGTGACTGGCTAGACACTATAGCAGGCGGGTGTTTCAAAAATTGAATGGCCAGTTATTTATATTATATATATATAGTTATTCACAGACAAACTGTTTCACTGTATCACAGCTCATCTATACATCCGATTGCTTCAAGCTGGGATTGAAACCTGACTGATTTGGCATCAGTCAGAGATTCTACCCCCAAGCTACTGTCGCATGGCAGAGCGGAAGGAAAATTTTAACATTTTTACTATGTGAAAGATGTCAGTAGCTAGGAGAGCTTGATTCGAGTAGAAGAGCATTGCATTAGCAGGAGGAGCAGCAGCTACTTTTTATAAAATCATCCCTTCCTCTCCGAGAACTCAATCAAATTATTTTGAGAGCATAGTCATCCACAGACTGTTTCACTGTATCACAGCTCATCAGTGTGGCTAGACACCTGATTGCTTGAAGATATCAATTATTTTGGTTTGTATTCATAATTTTTTGAGACTGGGGTGTTAAACAGGAGTGTTTAGGTTTTAGTTTAGAACCAGTAACTTTAGTATCAGGTTATAAGATTCAGAATGTTTTCTTTTTTAAAGTGTGCCCTTTTGGGTGGAAATATGATCAATCAGTATTTAAAAATGAAAAAAATAGTTTATTTTTTATTTTTGCATTATTAAAATACATTACATAACATTCTATTCCCAAATGATAAATATGCACATTGGAATAATAATAATAATAAAAATATGAAGAAGAATCAAAATACATATTGGAAAGACCAGATGTTGAAGGCAGTTCACTGGATTCTGTGGAGAGACATTGAATTAAGTACAATAACAGATGGTCTGAACATAATTTACAACAGATCAGTAAAACTGACAGTCTAGGCAGTGGCTGTGGGAATACAAAAATATGGCTGAATTCTCCAAATGAGCTGTATTGAACACAGGACAAACAGATGGTCTGTTATTCTATTAGACCATTAATGAGGAAGAGGATGAAAAATAGAAACAGTTTAAAATAGACATGGGGATATACTGTTTATTAAAGCTCCTGAAATGCAGGTTTCAGTATTGAGAAGTTTTCAAATATGAAATGGTTGGATCTACAAAATCCATGATTATATTGGGTCACATTCCTTAAAAAAATTGCTTCTTGTTTTTGTTAGATATCTGAAAGAAAATTTAATTTTTACTGACTTCATTAAAAAAACTGCTTTTTGATTGTATATAAAGGTTGCTGTTTCAGAATCTGTGTATATTTGTTTTACATTGAAAATGGAGGAAATTTTGCTTATAAAAAAAGGTAAGAATGCAATTTGAATGTAAAAACGATCTGTGTAGGTTACAGATTTACAGGCATTGTGAATGATTGAAAATGTTAAGTCACTGGCAAATTTTCAATAAGCTGTGGAGTTAAAACTGAGGGTGATCAAATGAAGATATTATTAGAAAATAATCAATATGATATTGTCGTACCTCCCAATTTCATCAATCTTAGAACCAGATGTTTTCATCATGTCTAAAAATAAAATAACTCATGGAGCCTAAAAGAGGTTCACTTCACAAAATTTAGAGAAAATAATTTGAGCAAGCAATTTAGAACTAAACAAATCCCGAGTTTTCATAAACTAAAATATGTGTTTATGAGCCTTTTGGAGACAATAAATAAAAAAAAAAAGAGAAAAAAGAAATATAAAGAGGAGACAGGCCGCCCTCTTAAGGTAAGGCTTCAAGAACACCAGACAGCTGTAACACAAGGGGAAGTGGAAAAATCAGGTGTGGCTGACTACATATGGAGAGAAAAGAGAGATCACCACTCTTTGTGGGATCAGGTTGAGATCATAGACAAAGAACATTATTGGAAAATTCGTAAACTTAAGGAATCAGCACATATGCTAGGCCACAAAAATCTCCAGAGTTGACCAAGCATAGAAATGAATACAATATGGGAACCAGTAATAAGGAGTGTCAGAGAAAAGCGATAATAACAACAAAAATTGTAATATGAGCTATGGTAAAAAAATGCTTAATTAACAGCAAAAATTGTAAATATGAGCACTGGTAAAAAATGATTGCTGAAGATTACATTTATAATACCCAGAAATTCATACACAGATGTCCTCAAGGACAGTGGATAAAGGCATTAGTTAGATCCAGTGATGGGACCCAAAGAGGGTGAGTTCAATACCTGGCTAAGGCAGTGGAGAACTTGGAGAGGGGAATTAACAGGCAATCCATTAGACATAACACATGGAACTAGAACAGTCTACCCCAGTGAGCGAAATAAAGGGTTCAGTTCGACATTCCAACTACCTGAAGAAGGCCAAAACATTGTAATAAATATGGCAACAAAGATGAGGACAATAGTTCGAATAATGTAAATAGTGTACATAATGCCTCATCTCAGAAATATAGACAGATAAAAAAGAGAATTTTCTTCACTAGCTTCATACAACATGAAAAGACTACAACATTTTGTATGTAAGTAGTTTTCATTTCAACACATTGAGCCTCGTCACAAGTTGCTTAGAAGGTTGCTTCTTAATTGTTAATCACTCCATAACAGAACAACCTGCAGTGAGAGGTTTTTTTACATTAGTATTCATTCAAAGAACTCTTTCTATAATTCACACTCTACAAAAGGAACTTTATGAGAACTCTCAGTTATAGTTATTTTACCACACAGTTGTAACCTAGGGAAGATTACTGAATAGAATAACCAAATGAAGGTTGGAATGATAATACTTAGGACAAGAACAAAACATATAAGATTCACCAGTGGCACATAGAAGAAGTAGTCAACTGCTAGCAGTGAGTCAAGGGAGTTCCACAATGAATCTCCAACTGCAAACCAACATACAGTATTTACAACTATATTTGTGTGAATGGGAACATATCCATTATTGTCCGTAAGTATGCTAATGTAAGTTTTTTAATATTTCTGTATAAATTTATTGCTATTTATTACACAAAACTAAAATGGTTCCACCTAATTCTTACACCCATGATCTTGTTTATCTATCTTTTCACTCTTGTTCATTTATTAGTAATACTAATGTCAATGGATCTTCAACAATACTGCCACCAGTATCTTTTAAAAGTACATTTACATATGGCTACAATACAATCCATGAAGATTCAATATAGAAGATAAATAACATACAAAAAATATCCAAATCAATTACTGAAAATAATTTTACCAGTTTGATTATACTTTTTGCTTTGTTGTGTGGCTGCCATATATAAGTGATAAAATCCACTTGATGGAATTTAAAAGTTTAATTTTTTTTTTTTTTTTTTTCAAATTATGATGGACATTGGAAAAGGGATACTTTACAACAATGTGGAATACAAGAATAAGTGAAATGAATTCCCACTAACTATACTAAAGGACAGTTTTCATTCATCAAAAGTGATGCTGCGTCTATGGTTGGTTATTGGAAAGAAGTTTTCTATTATGTGCTTGCCTTGGAGAATCAAAAATTGATTTCAACAAGTACTTCTCCAAGTGGAAGTAGTAATCAATTACAAACATACAAAATTAGTTAAAAGAAAATGCACAATATTCCATCAAAATAAGATAAAACTATTTCTTTGGTAAACAGACAGTAATCATTAAAGCTTATCCACCAGTTATTGTATTTTCAGATAACAATTCATTTTGGTTTTTATAGAGTTTTCTAAATGATGAAAATTCAGTTTGATTGAAGACTGCAAAATGAACTTGGAAGAGTTAATTCTTGAGAGAAAGTTCTGGGATGGTAGAATTTAGAAGTTGATTAGAAGATGATAGAAAATGGTGGAAAAATGGTAAATAAAGTAAGTAAATTCTGAAAATAAATTTGTCTTTTATTTTTACTTAATAAACCAGACATTTTATACTATACAATAATTTTTCATTGATAGTGTTGCCTCAAGTTTTGAACCAACATGAGAATCAGTAAAACAGACGTTTTTATGAACTTAGCATAATTACAAAGGCATGCTGCATCTTCAAAAATCTGACCAATTGATCAAACATCAAAATTTTTTGAAGTGCCTCAGCATTCACAGTTAATAAGGCTAGCTTGGTTGACAATTACTATTGAATAGAGAGTTTGATTCTCATTGGGTGCCACATACATAATTTGGCATTAAATAACCCAACAAAGATTGCCATGCTGTAAAAATCAACTAATGTAACTCGGTGTTTGGTAATGTTTAGTGAGGCTAATTGGGCGGAACATTACAATAGAGTAATGGTTTTGATCCTTACTGATTGTCCCCTTGAAAATTCAAATAACTCAATAAATGTTGCCATGCTGTAAAAATCTGCCAACTGAACACTTATGTTCAACAAATACCTTTAGTGTAGGTCGATGATGAGCATGACTGGTTTGGTTGACCATTACAACTGAGTAATGATTTGATCCTCACTGGGTGCCTCATTCAGAATTCAACATTAAACAGTTCAACAGAAGTTGACATGTAAAAATCAACTAACTGTACTCTGGACACATTGTTGTTGGATTAATGGTTAATGATGCTAATAGCGTTTACCATAACTATTTGGTAGTAATTTTGATCTTCCCTGGGTTCCCCATACAAATCCTGATCATGAGCCCCACAACCCCTTAGAGTTGTAGGGGTACCACATATACTGCACCCATAGCAGCAGTGATATTTTGTGGGCAAGATAGCCTGACTGAGCTCTACAGGGTGGTTTGAATTCAGTGTTTTCCTTCTCCTAGACTTGTTGCTAATTAAGGCTATAGGGATCAGTCTGTCCTTCTATTTACCTTTAGCTGGGGGAGAAGAAATGGATTCATACCTTTCCCAAGGATATTTGTGCATAAATGAAGGAAGCAAATGTGACTGTAATTTGAACAGAGTTCTCTGCTTCCTCAATTCTGGCTACTATCTATTATTCCATCATGCCTTCCAAATATATAATAAAATATCCTATGCTATATTTATGGGTAAATGTATTCAATATAATTTCCCAAGGGTATTTGTGTATAAGTGAATATATTGAACTTGACTAGAATTTGAACTCATCTCTTTGATTTCTTATTCCAAGCTGCGATCCATTACCCCACCACACATCCACAAAATTCAGAATTAAATAACCCAACAAAGTTTGATATATTGTAAAATTCAACCAGTCTAACCAGAATTTTCTGTGGATCTCTTCTTAGACATCACATTTTACATCTTCAGTTAAAAATAGTGCAGTAAATTATAATGGTTTATGGACTTTTTAGTTTTTAAAAAGTTCATATGATTTATATGGACTTTTTATTCCATAAACCATTATAATTTACTGCGCTATTTTTAACTGAAGATGCACAATATGAGGTGGAATCTTTTTGTTTTTGTAGATATGAAGAAATTGCTATGAATCTGTGTTGTAGTTAAAAAGCAAAACCAGATTTTAAATTTGGCTTGAAAATGAGATTTTGACAAATGGAAATGTGAATAATTATGGCTGAATATTTTATCAAAGTAATGTATCATCAAGAGCAAATACAAAGAATCTACTACAAAATTACATTTTGAAATAATACCTTCATTAAAAGGCATTGGAGAGCAACAGTGTGTATGTGTGTCTGTGTGTGCATGTGTGTAACCAGAATGAACACAGAAAATATAGAAAATAGAATTTTCATTTAACAAGGAAAGCCATCAATGCAACAGTGAATCTTATATTTTTCATTTAATATAGATTTTAAAAATAATAAGCATATAGATAAAAATAAGTAATTTCAATTAAATTCAATTCAGCATGCCATAGCTCTTTAGGTAGAGCCATAGGCACTTCTCACAATGGAGACATATTTGTCATGAGAAGTTAAAAGATATTAGAGATGCCACTCTGCAATTAACATCAGTATGCTCAATTCTTTAGAATTCAGAGTTTTTTTTTTCTCTTAGACTAGCTACTATCCAAGTCTAGAGAGTACTATCTGTGTAGTTATTTAAGTACAGCGAGGTTGAGAAGAGATGTACTGATTTTTTCAAGGGTATTAGTACAAAGTGTATGCAACAAACTTGACAAAAATATGAATTCTTTGCACTGATTTCTTATTTCATGCTATCTACACATCATGAAAATTAGATTCTTAACAAAATCTAAAGAATAATCTGCAATGTTATTGGTCCTGACCTGGCATCTCAACTTGTGTTACTTTCTCATGGCTGTGTTGTGGCTTCCCTCCATCTCTTCTATAAATATTTTCATGGAAATTGTTCTAGTGAGCTCTCCTCGTTAGTACCTTGGTTACATGAATTTTAGCCTACTACTAAATTGGCAACTAGGTCTCATTATATATAATTATATATAAAGGTCTCACTATATATATTTTTTATATACTAAATAAAAATAAGAACTAGACAATATCCCTAGACATGAGCAGTGGAATGAGAACAGTCTACCCCAGTTGATTAAATAAAGGGTTTAGTTCAGAATTCTCTGTAGGTTATCCAGATCTATATATGACTGTGGATGTCCAGAGGGCACAATGACCAAAATGTTGTGATAACAACAACAATGATCATGATAATAGTCTAAATATAAATAAATAATAACTTTTCATCTCTGAATCATGTTCTTTTATTGTCCTTTCTCCTTATTTATGTCTTCTCATTCTCTTCCACTCCAGTAAACCCTTGCATCTTAGTGGCATTATTACCTTTCTTGGGGTAAAATGATATAAAAATAAATAAATAGAAGCCTAATTTTTATCATATAACCTTAAAATTTTGAGAATAAAAAAAATCCAGTTGTAGATATAGTGATGTACATTTTATCTTTCTAAAATTAATTTAAAGACATATTTTTGATAACAAGGTATATGATTAGCTCCTTATGTCACTCCAAAAAGTACCTGACTACACCTGCCATGTTTTATCTCCACAAGAGATCTGACCAAAAATAGAATATTGCTTCCATCTGAGAAGTGTTTTGAGAGAGGATGAAGAGTGCCAAATTGATATTCCGAAGGTGCATTGGGATAGCAAAAGATGTCTTCGAAAAGTTAAGCAAAATATTAAGAAACAGGAAAATTTCATCAACAAAAATGTGAATGCTGGACTATCTTCTTACAGATGAAGAAGCAACTTGAAGCAAAAGAAATGTGGATTCTGAGAATACCATAGACTGAACATGTGAGCATTTCTAGAGAAAATAGAAACAAAAAAGACACTTATACTTAACAGAGGTAATTGAAATTCATAGAACATATAATGAGGAAAGAGGGCTTGGAAAATTTGATACTCACAGGACATATTGAAGGCAAGAAGAACAGAGGAAAACAATGCATAACCTACCTACTGAGCTTAAGTAAATGGATGGCGGAACAAGGTTGAGGACAGATAACAAAAAGACAATTTATTAAGAGCTACGCAGGACAGGAAGTTGTGGAGAGCCATGATCACTCAACGTCCTGAAGGAAGACAGCATATAGAAGATCTGATGTTGTAGATGATGGATTATTTTGCACCTTACATCTCCTTTCCCACTGATGCAATGTCACAAGCCAATTGCTACTCTGTTGCCATTTCCATAGAAAATCTTCAGATTAGCTATATTCACTAGTTTTCCTTCTCCTAGACAGGATGCCACCTAAAGCAAAGGAGCTCAATTTGTCCTGTTATTTAATCCATAGCTGGAAGATGATGAGTTTAAACCTTTTCCAAAGGCATTAATACAAAATGTATGAAACAGAATCAATGAGAATTTGATCTTGTTTCACTGATTTCTGTTTCTGTGTAAATAGCTTATATTATCTGCACATCCATTATATAAATAGAAATAGAATATCATTTAAATATAAAAGATATAGAAATAAGCATGTTGTCCATATACATACAGGAACTAGAAATAAAAGTGAAAATACCCATAGTGGAATTGGATATTGTTGTATCCATAAAGAAATACATAAACAGAAAATTAGTTATACTGTCACTTTGTCGTGTCCATAAAAAATAATTAAATAAAAGTTATTTATAGTGTTAAAAAAATTATAAAACTATAACCATTGTAATTATCATTAATTCACTCATTCTAAACTAAAGAGAATCAACCTTATTTTTCTCCTCCAGACACAGAAAGATGTAAATATTCTTACTATCAGACAAGCAGTTCACATGGACAGGCCATCAACACATGTGTCAATAAAAATTTCATTTCTTTTTTTAATAGTAACATTTATCTTTTAGCACAACAAAAATTCAAGGTAAGAAAACCTCAAAGACTAAATTATCTGGACACTCATTGCATATAAGAGAAGAAAACATGCGGGAAAGACTGTATACACTTTGCATATTTTTTATTTTATCATTCTGTTGGACTCAGACTCATATTTGTTGTTTCCATGTTGTGCTGTTCCTCATTTTCATGAGTATCTTTGCATATATAAATGTTAGGGTGTTTAATTATTTATAACTCCCCTACAACTATTACTTTTTGTTGAGAGGAGTCTTATATGCAATTAAATGTGGTATTTTAAAGTTGTAAATTTTTTTATTTAATCTTGCTGATTTCATTTAGATTTGGGATGTCCAATAACAAAATTCATGAAAAGAAAAAAGAATCTAAATAAAATCAACTACATTAAAAAAGAAAAAAAAACATTTTAAATTCCCAGCATCCCTCATTCATGCCTATGTGTATTGTGTAGCAGAACCAACATAAACAAATTTAGTCTGATGAAATCCTAAAGGACAAAATGCATCATAAGAAAACTTTTTCCACTGTGTCATACATTTTTCCCATATATACAGGGTGTCCCAAAATAATATATACACTCTTTAGATATTAATAGTTAATAATACATTACCATGATGTAAAAACTTATATGGATGAAAATATGCCAAACAGATGGATTGGAAGAAGAGGGACAGCTGAATACCCACCTAGATCACCAGATTTGACACTCTTGGATTTCTTTTTGTGGGGGTTTCTAAAAGACAAAGTTTACAGCAAGAAACCTGAAACAATTTCTAAAAGACAAAGTTTACAGCAAGAAACCTGAAACAATTTCTAAAAGACAAAGTTTACAGCAAGAAACCTGAAAGAATTACTGAAATGATAGTAGCAATTGAAGAAGAATGCACTCAAATACTAGAGGAAATGATACTGGACATTTGTAGGTCTTCAAGATATGAAAAGTGTATTGAACAGAATGGCAACTGGTTTGAGCACTTGATGTGAACTCATCATTATATTATTAATTTTCTGTGTTTTATGTATATTTTACTCTCAAATTCTTTAAATGTGTATTCTTTCTCTTGTATTAATCTTATTTGGAAGTCAAAATACATAAATTGAATAAGTTATAATGATTCAAAGAGTGTATACATTATTTTGGGACACCCTGAACACACACACACACACACACACACACACACACACACACACACACACACACATATATATATATATATATATATATATATATATTCCTGGCAAAAACTATGGAATGTTCTTCCAGCTTTTTAATTTTTTTTTGTTATGTAATATCAATCCTCCTGTATGACAGTGAATGCTAGACAATCTCTTCATGGATGAAGAGACTTGTGGCAACAGAAATGTGGTTCTACAGAAGGATGCTGAAAATAACATGAACTGAATGACAAAATTTTAGAAAAATTGGAAACAAAAAGAACACGTATTCTTAACATAAGAAAGAGTTGAAATTTCTAGGGAACATAATGAGAAAAGTGCTTATCAAATTTGACACTTGCAGTACATATTGAAAGCAAATAGGAGAGAAGAAAATAGGGCATAACCTACCTAGCACACTTGTATAAATCGTTGGCAGAACAGGATTTTACTAAGAGCTATAAAGGACAGGAAATTGTGGAGAGCCATGATCACCCACCTCCTGAAGCGATACGGCATAAAGGGATTGTAGATTCATTATTACAGATAGTATTTAATTGTATACTATTTGACTCTCCACATTTATCAGTGGTTAGGTGAAAGACTCAATTCTTTATTAGTGGTTAGGTAGCAGACATTAATGATCAGGTGGAGGACTGAGCAAAATGGAATCCATATTATTTATCAGAGAGTAGGTCATGAGAGGTGATATGCTTAACCACTTCAGCATTGATTAAAGCCTCAAATACTTTGACGAAAAGTGGTAGGAGACTAATAGTGCAATCGTTAGAGGAGTCACAGTTCTAAAAAAATAGGAACTACAGAGGAGAACTTCGAACAAGCTGAAAAGCAGGAAGCAGTAAGGCAATAATTGTAGAGTTTGGAGAGAAGTGGAGCCAGCTCAGAAGCACATTTCTTAAGGATGACAGCTAGGACAGCATCATCTCCACTTACCTTATGGGAGTCTAATTTAGAAATGATGTCTGAGACCAATGACAGGGTTATGTGCATATCACTCAGTTCTAGAGGGGAAATCAAGTGTGCCTACTTCAAATGAGTCAAGTGTTGAGTTGGAAGAGAATTTTTGAGCAAAGCATCAACTTTATCTGCTGTAGGAGGGATTGAGGGTTTATTGTTGCAGAGCCACCACTTTCATAATAACACCAATACACGCAATCTACATAAATCCAAAATTAAAAAAAAAAATTAATCAGTTTCTCTGACGATCACAAAAGTGTGAAACCCAGGGTCACAAACTCACATCACTCAAACCAAATATATATATATATATATATATATTTTGTGTGTGTATGTGCATATATGAGTATAATAAGAGAGAATTATGCAGTAAAGAAGTAATGATACGGAATTCCTTGTTATGTTATCATGATTGGGTAACTTGTGTGGGATTATCTGCTAATCTGTCAAGAAACTTCTAATGGATGCTAGATGGTGTTACTAAAAAGCAGTATAAAAAAAGGCTCACAGTATCTCTCTATTCTGCTTTTTTCTCTCTTTGCCCATAGGATGTTGTAGGTACAACATATATCTCATTTCCCCTCTGGGGATTTCTTAGACTCCAGTGAACCATTGAAGATAATACAGCATTCAAATATCCTAAGCTACCAAACCAAAAAGAAATTTTTCTCAAATGTAAGTCTCTCAACATCTTCAATAGGATTTTACACACCAGGCTTATAAATAAAGATATCTTTATAAAACATCTTTATTTATCTCTGCTTACACTCTTCTTATTTAGCTTGCTAAGATAATAAAATGTTATTAATTGTACAATACTATTTATTGTTTTATTTCACTCTGCTGTTTCAGAAAACTGATGTATCCATAATACTATCACTTTCATTAAATATATCCCTTTAACAATTGGTAGAATCATTATTTTATTATAACACTACAACATTAGTATCCCAGGCTATAATTAACAAGGTGATTTTAATCCACATGAGATTGTTGCCACTTGCAACAATGTTCCCGATGAGGCTTGAAAAATATTAAAAAAAATTATTTATTTGAGTTAATTTTATAAATACTTGACTGACTACCAGATTCAAAATTCTATTTTCTGACTTTTTCTAAGTGAGCATATCTGTGATAAGGAATATTACCGACCCAGCATCTGAGAAAGATCAATTGCACTCTTAAGTAGTAATCATGTGCCAAAACTGTTTGCAAGTTCAAAGCACTAATAATGCTGATGTTTAACATAAATGTCTTATCAAAACTTATGTGTTTTCTGGTGGCTTATCAGTGGTAGTTTGTCCCTGAATAATCATATATCACAAAGTGTGCTGGGAATTTTAATGTTTTATTGATTATCAGAAGTGTCTTTCTGGGAATTTCAACTTTCAATGCAAACAATATACAAATCATTTGTTTAATGAAGACCTCAATAGGAAAAATAAAGTATGTATGAATGGAAATTAAATTGACTGATGACATGTTGAAAAAAAAATTGTTTCACTTTCTAATAAAGCAAATAGAAATTTATTGAAGATGTAGTTGGTCTTTAAAGCGCCATTATTCATTTAAATGTTAAAAACATTTTTCATGATGAAAGCTTGGGAATTTCTTCAAATCTTCAATTCATCTCAGGTGTTTGCAATTTTTATATTAGAAGAATAGATGAAGTCTGATGATTATTATTGATTTTTGACAAAGATTTATTTCAGTTTTCTTCTGTTGACATTTATTAGGATTCCTAGGGTTTTATTCATTAGGGTTTTTAGGGCTTTTTTTTATTGGGATTCTTAGGGTTTTGTGTATTGGAATTCTTACAGTTTTGTTTATTAGGATTCTTAGGGTTTTACTCATTGGGATTATTAGGGTTATGTTTATTAGGAGTCTTAAAGGTTTATTCTTTGGTATTCTTAAGGTTTTATCTGATAGGATACTTAGGGTTTTATTCATTGGGATTCTTGGGGTTTATTCATTGGGATTCTTAGGGCTTTGTTCATTAGGATTCTTAGGGTTTTATTCTTTGGGATTCTTAGGGTTATGTTTATTAGGATTCTTAAGTGTTTCTTTGGTATTCTTAAGGTTTTGATTATTAGGATACTTAGGATTTTTTTCTTTAAGCTTCTTAGGGTTTTACTTATTGGGATTCTTTTATTTATGGGGATTTTTTGTGTTTTATTTATTGTGATACTTAGGTTTCATCTGTTTTGTTTTTAGGGTTTTATTTATTGGGATTTTAGGGTTTTATTCATTGGGACTCTTAGTGTTTTATTTATTGGATTTTTAAAGGTTTTATCTGCTTTTTTAGGGTTTTATTTATTAAGATTCTTAAGGTTTTATCTGTTGGTATTCTTAGGGTTTTATCTATTTTTTAGTGTATTATTTACTCTGATACTAAGTGTATTATTCATTGAGCCACTCAATGTAGAGTGTTACTGAATGTGGTTGTAAGGGCATAAATGGAGGAAGTAAGAAGTGCATATTATGAAAATATGTAGAAAGATAATAGTTGAATCCAGACTTGAAGAGGTCAAGATGATAGTTAACTGAGATGCATCTCTTCAGGTGTCTGTTCTACAAAGTAACACTTCTGGGAGGAAGATGTCTGAGTAGAACTTCCTCCTTATTGATTAAATACAAAGGGAATGTGGGTATGTTCACACTGTGTATGTGACATGGTTAGTCCTAGCTGTAAAGGTCTGAACTGGTTGAACTAATGTATGTAGTTCATCAAAACATTTGCCATGAAAATAGCAATAGAATAGGAAGAGGTTAACAATGTTGCAATAAATTCAACCCTGAAAAATATAATAAAATGCAAAGAATCCCAATAAATAAAACACTAAGAATCCATCCCAATAAATAAAACCCTGAAAAATAGAATAAATAAAGCACTATAACTCCCAATAAATAAAAACCTAAGAATTCCAGATAATAAGACTTGAAAAAAATCAAATAAATAAAACCCAAAGAATCTTAACAAATGAAACCATTAAAAATAGAAATAAGCCCCAAAGAATATCAATAAATAAAACCCTGAAAAATACAGTGTATAAAACCCTTAGAATCCCAATAAATAAAACTATGAGTTTTATTTATTTTATTTTTCAGAGATGAATTTATTAGGATTCTTAAGGTTTTTTTTATTCTGTTTTTCAGGGTTGTATTTATTAGGATTCTTTGTGTTTGATTTATTGATTGTATATTACAGGATTTTATTGATTGTGATTCTTATGGTTTTATTCATTGTATTTTTCAGGGTTTTATTTATTGCAATTTTCAGTATTTTATTTTTTAGGATTCTTAGAACTTTTTTTATTGTAATTTTCAGTGTTATATTTATTGGGATTATTAGAGGTTTTATTTATTGCAATTTTCAGGGTTTTTTTTATTAATAATAGTTTTATATATTTTATTTTTAGTCTGCATATTAGGATTTTTAGGGTTTATTTTTTGGTTAAACATGCTCCCAAAGGGGCTGTGAGTTCAAATCTTGCTAGTGATATATTCTTTCTTTCTCATCTATTCTGCTGACTAAATAATCATTGAATAACAAACTGAATATTGCAATTAAAAGTGTAGTAGGATTAGGTACTAATAACACCATATAAAAATATACACTTTCCTCATTACTAAGTGAGTGACAAAGAAAACTCTCTCTCTCCCTCTCTTGTATATATTTCCTTTCCTTCCTTCTGTTGTTCCTATCCTTTGTAACAGACATGGACCTGGACTTAGTTTATGTGGGTTAGTGAACGTCATAAAAAAATCAACCAATGACAACACGTCCTACCAAAAATCAAATGGGAAACATGGATGTGACAGTCCCAGTAAAATGAAGAAAACCATGTATGAGATTAGAGATGCCGCAGTGGAGAGGAACTTGATTCGAGGTAGCAGTTTGAGATGCAAGGGTTGGTGATTCATTGGATGACCTGACGTACAACTCTAGGAGAGAGAGAAGAAGAAAGGATGAATGCAATGAATTAATTTCTGTCAACCAGGTGGAACACAACAACCCTGTATGAACTCTCAAATCACCTTAAAGAACTATAATGATAGTCAACCATAAACACTGTAACCAAATGGAGTCAACAATAAATGGTATGATAGACAGTAAATTTGACCTTTACTTCATCTGTATATACCATAAAAATAACAGAAAGACCATGAAAGTTTCACTAATAGTAATCAAATTTCCAAAATAGACCATTATCAGTTATTATTAATTTATTGACTCATATTTCTTTCATCTTAATTTCTGTTTCTTTTTATCAGAAATCTCAACTTTTCCTTATACAAATTATTAGTGAAGATTGTGAAGTAAAAATCAAGAAGAAGCCCCCCTCCCCACCAACTCCCATCCCACCTCCTTGGAAATTTGCCTGAATTTTTTAACATTTCATCACTCCGTTTAATTTCCATTCATACATAATTTATTTTTCATAGTCTCCATTAAATAAATGGTTTATACATTGTCTACATTTAAAGTTAAAATTTTCAGGCAGGTTCCCAAGTATAGGGATGCAAATTTGAATCTTGATGTGCCAAGGGAGGTAACACTTGGAAATAGGAAATTTATTCCTTATTTTTCATTAATATTCATTTTTAGTTAATGATTGCAGAAGGATTTGGTAGTTGTGCTAAAAAGCAACAGAAATAAATTGAAGCAAAACACTAGTCAAAATTAAAAATAATTAACAATGCTTCATCATAATATCAGATTCTGCTTGTGGATAAAAACAATAATATTATACAAGATGTTAAACTCTTTTCCCAGAGAGCACGCATGGAAAACCCTATGAGTGGAAGTAACCATTCTTTCAGTTTTTGGGAATTTGTAAAAAGCAAAAATGTAGAGCATGTGTGTTGTGCACTTGAGAGGCTAGTTCTTTTCCACTTCAAGTTGACATTGTGACAGGATGCAAAAGTTAGCATTTCATGCAATAGACACAACATGGTGTAGGCAGTACACATCATGCATTTGCTGATTCAGCAGCAGAGTAAGTTCAACTTTTCCTTAATTATTTACAGAGACTTTTAAAAATATACCTTGCAATTTTTTCTACACAAAAGATGTTCCTAACAGAATAAATATTTCTATCTTGTTTTGTCTCCTTATTTTGTTTGTCTATTTTATCAACAATTAGTTTTTGTTTTACACATGACCCCTAACCTAGTATCAACAGTTTGATGACCATGAGATTAGTTGTGAGTTTCTTTACTTCATGTTAATGTTAACAATAGTTGTGTATAAAAATTCAAGGAAAAAAAATAAAGCTCTATAGTTAGGTTTCAATGAGTGCTGCCTGTTAATTTTTGTAGCCTAATTATTAAGGCAGCCACCACAGAGATACTAATAATGATAGAATGATGATCTAGAAAGGACATTAATAAGAAGAGAAATGGGATCAATGAAAGGTAAGTCAAAAATTAATCATTGACAGCACTTCATCTGTCAGACTTTAGACCGTTACTAGTAAATGTAAGAGCAAGAAAAATATGATGAAAATAAGACAAACATGAAAAAATGAATTAATGAAATTTGGAAAGCTTAAGACCATATCTCTTCAGGACCTGAGTTCATATATGTCACACAACTTCCTCTCCCTTGTAACTCTAAGCAATATTTGACTCTTTAACACCTTTTTGTCCATTCTCTGCCATCTATTCATACAAGTTTGTCAGGTAGGCTATTCTGTTTCTCTCTGCCTCTCCTGTATTATGTCCCCCAGGAATTTTAGCTGTACCTTTCTGATTTTAAATATAAATGTCATTTTCATTCTTATTTTCCTTAAATCGTCCTTGTGGCTTAAATTGTTTTGTATATGATATTCTCAACATCTGTCTGTAGAAATACATCTCTGTTCTTCATCTGTGGGAAAATTGTCTAGCATTCATTGCCATATAGGAGGATACATATGATCAGGGCCAGTGCATACTACTCCTGAACCCCTTGATTAGGCTGATTAGGGTCCTGGGTAATGCTTTGTGACCCTCACTATCAAAATTTTTTTTTTTTTTTACTTACATTTATATACATTACAAATTAAACTAAACATGACTGACGATTAAAAGATGAAAAGTTTTGGCAGATTTTAATGTAATTCTGTTTTTTTTTATCAAATCAGTAAATTTCTTTTACTCATGCTAAGCTTTGTAAAAAAACACTGGATCAAATTTATTATTTTTTTATCCATAATGTTGAATGTGTTAAAATTATTCAATGTTTTAACAAGAAAACTCTCAAATTGATATTAAAAATTGCCACAAAACCTTCTTGATTTCTTTAAGGTGGAATTATCTATTATGACATGACTTGAATTTTTATTTTGATATATTGTATTTATTTTCAGTTTTTTTTCTAGTTGAATTGTTTACCTATATTACATATGATCCATTATTGTATATAATTAGGTTACAATAAAATTTGTATTTTATATGAATACTACTTTATGAAAATTGACATGTAGTAGGTTGTGGTGGGGGTGCATATCATAGATTTGGTCGGGGCCCATGAGACCCTTGCACTGGCTCTAGATATAACATATTAGTTTAGTACTGTTCTTTTTGTTTCTAAGGAAATTTTCTTATCTGTTTGTTAATGGATCAATGAACAACTTGCCAAAACCTAAAACTCTTATCCTGATAAAAACAACAATACTGAAAGAAGAAACAGAAAAAACAGTCTAAAGACAAACCTGCCTACTCAGTAAAGGGCTTGAAGCCTAGACAGAGCAAAAAATGTCTAACAATGTTAAATCCTATGAAAAGATGGCCCTAGTCATAACCCGAGTTTCACACTCACATGATCTTCAGATTACTTGAATACCTTATATACTAATGAAAAAGTAACTATGTTAGTGTGACCAACAGAAAACTTACACCAGAAAAATCATGAACAAGCTAAAAAAAAAGAATGAAAGATCAAATGGTAAACACTTACCTACTCAGTAAAATGGTCAATGCTCAGATTATCTAGACAGAGCAAAAAACACTTCACTATGTCAACACCTAACAAAGGACAACCCAACTTGTTACTAGAGTTTCATGGTCTTGCGATCTTCAAATGACTAGACAGACATACATACATACATATATATATATATATATATATATATATATATATATATATATATATATCGTTGTTCAAGCTAAAGGAAGTCACATGAAATACTAACAATCTGATTTTTGGTCTTTGGAATGCACAATAAAATTTTCTTTTTTGATTAAAAAATTTCTATTTATTTGACTTAGGCAAAATATTCTAAGACTTATGCACAGCCATTTTTGCAGGTATTTTTACCTTTAAATTTTAAACCCCCACATCACACTATAATGTTTTGCTATGTAAATGACACTGAAAAAAAGGGGTACAAAACATCCATTTACAAATAGATAATTTATTATAGTTTAAGGTGGCATTTAACTTTTGCATGGTATATATATATATATATATACTAGCAGCATGGCCTGTGCTTGATTAAAAAATCGTACGACTCATACAGCAATCGCTATCACTTGACTTAAAATATTTTTGCCCTTCCTTGCCTTTAAAGGAGTGCCCTTTCCCATGCTGATGTTGCTACATGCCTTACTTCTTGCCTTCACTGCAAATTTTTTCAAAGCTCTATACTAAACATTAAATCTGTTACGAAAAAAGAACTAAACAAAATGAACACAAAATGATCAGCTTTAAAAAAGGACTCATAACTGGAAAAACCAAATGAAAAAAGAATGTTAACAACAAATACTTTTTCGCACTCAACCCAGTTCTGCGGAATCAGAATCAACGTTGAGTTTAAGCAAGCAAATGAGCCAATTGGTGTAAAGTGCCATGCAGATTTAAATTTTTCCCCACTTGTGACAAATGCAGCTATCAATTTTTTTTTGCATGCTAGTTAACATTTGTGTCAGTCAGTTGTTGGCTCTCACGCTGGCCAATAGGATCTTCCTGCCTATTCGTGTCAGCCAGCTATAGGCTCTCACTCTGGCCAGTACAAAATGGCCACAAACTACATGAAAACTGCTGTAGAAGCATGAAAAAATTTCCACTCTTGATGGGAGTTGGGAAATGCAAAGTCAGTCTTGGCCTTTCCGCTAACTTGGAGCATGTGCATGTAAATTTTGGTGCAAATCCATCAAAAATTACACACACATACACACATCCTACCTTTTATAGATAGAGATGTATATCAGTATAATAATGTTCAAATCAAGAGTTTCATAATTTTTCAATCACTTAATTTTCAATAAGAATGATTGAAACATCGAAAGAAATTATATTTTACAAATGCACATTTATATAGACTAACTTTCAAATTTTACTTTAACTTAAAATTTAAATTTAATTATAAGTATTAATTGTTTTTTTCAAGCTGTCTATAACAATTTGTGATTCAAATAATCATATTGAATAAGTGATTGAAAAATGATGAAGCTCTTCAGTTAACCTATGATTAATATTGAACATTATTATATTAAATTTAACAATAATTATCACTTTAATGTAATATTGAACACTTTCTTGGCAGAAACACTAAATTATATAATTTTATGTATATTAACTGTAAGTATTGATAGCTAGCATTATTATTTTATTATATAATTCTGGTTGTGGTCAAGTAGTGATATTGTTGGTAGAATTTTCACTTAATATTTTCATAGATTGAACAATGGGTGAAGGATATGGTACTAGAAATTGATGTTATTTGAATTCCTGATTAGAAATCCCAGAACTAAATGTGATAAGGCAATCTTACAGAGAAAGTCTTGAATTAAAATTTAGATTTTAGCAATAGGAACACTGACATTAGAGGAAGTCTTTCACTAAGTTAGGGACTTTGGCATCCATATGTTTCGTATATTACGAGGTTGCTCTTTTATCAACATATAGCTTTTTTTTTGTCATAGCAGCAGTAATGTGGATAAAGAAGCCTTCATTGACTAATTATAGCTATGTCAAGTAGTCAATGGTTTGGTATTGACAACAAAGTGTTCACATGACCCTCTGCTTGCAAGATGTCAAGTGAAAAATTGACAAAGACTTTGGGTACCGATTATGACAGAAAAGTGGACATTAAATGTATAGACACAAAGCCCAGTTCAGCTCAATGGCTGTTTCTCTCTTTAACATGTCTTTTCACCATAAATTAAAGTAGAAGGGTTCTTGCAACCTTTCTTTTTATCTATGCTTTGTTCTTCTGTAAAGTGTTTCCATTATTTCAGCAAAATCCTGCATCAAAAGATGATGCAAACCTTTGTTGTGCAAGATATGCACATTATACAATGCATATATAATTGTGGATCAATATATCTTGATATCTTGTTTATAGGTAAATATTAATTTGAAATTTTCACTGTGTAATTTTCAATTTGCATTCACAAATGAATTAACTGCATTGAAAAGTAAAGAAAATACATTAAAAAATTTGTTTACACTATTTACATTGTTCGGACTGTTGTCTTTATCTTTATTGTTATATTCATGATATTTCAGCCATTGTACACTCCGACCTTCTTCCGGTGATATATATAGAAATTTCAAACTGAATACATGGGGACACATGTCCCAGTGGATAAAAATGTTGGTTGAAGTAATCTAGTGTTTTGATCCAAAGACTTATGAGCAGAAGTTAAAAAAAAAAAAACATTGAGATTTGATTTACTAAAGGGAAATAACTAAAACTGAGATATCCAAAAAAGGCATAGCAAGTTAAACTAGAACAATTTACCCTAGTGGACTAAATAAACAGTTTGGTTTGAAATTCCAATGTATAACACCTGAAGAAGGCCTGAGCATACAACAGCTGAAATGTTGTGAATATGACAGTAAAGATGAGGACAACAGTCTGAACTATGTAAATAGTTACAATACCTATATCTTATATATAAACAGATGAAAAATTTATATTTTTTATGTAAAATAAATGTTTTTTTTCATCATTCATGGACTTATTGATATAACTATATATGTTACATACTTTGATATTTCTTAGCAGCTTATAGAGCAACAGCCAGTGTTCTACAGTAATTTTCAGAATAATAACTGGCTATCTTCAAGACATATTGTAGATTTACCTAGAAATATATATTTTGCTTATCTGGTGAAAGTAAATGTTTTATTGCTTGTTTTACAATTGATTATCAATACTGAACATTTGTTGCAAAATCAAACAATTTCCATGAAAAGACAAGTTGATAAGGTAGGCTTAAAACACAAATAAAATAAGCAATGCATTTTTTGTTAAACATGTAGAATAGAAAATCTATTACCAAAACGGACAAATGAATTATTCTTCCAATCTTTCACACTTCCTACTACATATACATATATATATGTGTGTGTGTGTGTAAAAATTTCAGATAGAATATATCTGTAGAAGAACAATATGAATAAAAACAAAAGGAAAACTTATCTTAGCTGACCTGTTTCATCCTTGAGGGGCTTTATCAAGGTAAATGTTTTGATAAAGTCCCCCAGAGGAAAAAAAAATGTATCTGTTAAGATTTCCTTTAGTCTTTATTCATATATATATATATATATATATATATATATATATATATATATATATATATATATCTTAGTTTGATGGTCACATGACCAAATAGCACATTACTGTTAAAATTATGAGGCGTGGCTTTGAATCTCACCATGGTTGATTTGTCATGGGGGAAACATCTTCATAATATTAGTCTTTTATGTGGCATGCACTTTTGTTGAAATGCATGAGAATGCTATCACAAATATTTGTTAGTGAAACTGGATAGACAAAACTGTTTAGAAGCTGTCAATTATTATGCTAGCATATAGTTATATTTTAGTATACTGGCTTTGTTCAAGCTGTTGATCACACCAAAATATGCACTCTCTCTGAAAAATTGTAACTAAGGTCTGCTCAGTATAGTTGCAGTATAAACCAAAAGTTGGCTTTGTAGGTTTTGAAGAAATACAAATGTACTTGGGTAGGTATCTGAATCAGATTTGCTAGCCACCCAAGTGAACACCAGAGTTTCCTATGACTATGTGTTAGTTTACCTGAATTATTGTAAGAGTAATATTAGCTATTTCCTTATAAGGAAACATTCAGTATTCATTGACTGAGTAGCCAGTTCTACTTTCAATAGAAATTTTTCTCTTAAAACAATTTCATCAGGAAAATAAGTTTCTCAAGTCCAGTGGCTGTTACCACTCTTTCCAGTATTGGTGGAAGCTTCTTTATTAACCTTTATTTTTGCTTTTTACAATCTCCACCCTGTATAAGGCCCAAGAACCATTCAAGGTTACAGATTAAGAGACATAGTTCATGTTGAGAAGTTAATAGTTGACCGTTGAATAGGTTAAGTTTGTAGTGATTGGAGAAGCATCTTCATAGGAGTAGGTTCTACAAAGCACTGGTTTGTGAAAAAAAGTTGCTCAAGTGGAACTTAGATCTCATCAATGGAATATGAAGGTAATGATGGTGGTTATTAGCTGTGAACTGGTGGAACTAATAAATGTAGTTCATCTGAACACTTTCTATAGAAATAGTGATAGAGCAGCGAGAAGCTTGTGATGTTTTATCTATGAGAAAGGGATTGATGCGTGGAAAATAATTCATCACCCACAAGAATGCAGAGATGCTTTTGGACTATTTTTTTTAAGAAGTGTGAAATATCAGCATCTACATTATGCCTATTTCTAAGTGCTCTTTTTAGCTTTTGGAATGCATCTTTGACTATCCCAAGGCTCCTGAAAAAGAAAAACTGAACACACAAAACATCCTTTATCAATAATAAATACACAAATAGCACAAAACTTTCTAAACATATATGGGAACTTAAAAACCAAAAACAATATATCAAAATATCATGAAAAATAAGAAAAATAGTACCAGTCTACAATACTAAATCTAAAAACAGTAAAACTAATCTGAAGTAGAAAATAGCTATAATCACCTTCCCATACCAACACAAATTAATAAATAAATATCTCAAAAAGCAGACATGAAAACAAATTTTACTGCATTACTTAACAATTGAAAAGTAAAAATGAATACCTTGTGAAACATCACCAAGAAAAGCACTATATACAGTGCAGATAATGTAACATTAAGCAAAGTCAATGCTTTAAACAAAGAACCAACCCCCTAAAATAAAAAGAAACACCATAAAATATATAAATAAATAAAATAATAATAAATAAAATTATCATACTGTATGAATTCCTTCATAACAACAATTAGATAAATTTAGTAATAATAATAATAATCAACAGTGAATAATTAATAAATAAATTCAAAAGTAATCAATAATAAATAATGAGTTAAAAGTTAAGAAATCATCCTATACAATAGTTATAAAATAACCATATTCTGGCCCTTTAGAATAATTTAAAATATATCCATTTGTACCTATCCAATAGCCATTAGGAGACCACAATAAACCGGAAATACCTGACCTTGCTATCCATAATGCCCCATTGACCAGCATATATAAATAATTGATCTGACAGCCAATACACATAACTTGAAGATGGTGTTCAAGCATGAAAGAGACTATTGCCTCTTGGTGTCCATTCTTATATTCACACATGCTCTATTCCTGACACAGAGAACTTTTACCCATAAATATAGACTACCTTAAAACTATATTTTTATCATAATATTTTATATATATATATTATCATAAGTATTTTGTTTATATTTTTTGATCAGTGGAACAGATGTTATTAGGAAAGGTTTATATTTGATCTGAAGTATTGATATATAAAGACTGAAAATTTGCAATTCTACTTCCTTAAGATCATAGGAGACATATCTAATGATTTGTATAAATAAAAGTTAGTCAGAAACTGTTGAATACAATTCCCTACAAAATATTCTGATTTGTCCCATAAATTATCTACATACATCATTTATTTCACAGTGACTTTGTGAACAAACCCTTGAGAATAGTCTTTTCTGAGTTCAAAAGCGTTTACACAGCCTTGTGGGTGATGAACTGTTTTCCACCCTTCAACCATTTTCCCACAAAAATTGTTGCTAGCCTCTCACTAATCTACTGCTATTTTCATGCAAACTATATTCTTTGGTTTCATTAGTCCAGACTGTCATAGCACTAGGATCCATGCCATGTACACTGAATTGACCCGTCCTTACTTTCTTCATATTCCATTGGTAAGGAGGAAGTTCCACTCAGACAATTTCTTGCCCAGAACTGTCACAATTCAGAATGAACTCCTGAGTGAATGCTTCCCTGATCACTAACATCTTAATCTCTTTAAGCTGAGTGTCACCCATAATTTATCCTAATAATATGAAACTCTTGCTCCATATATAACCTTACAACATCCCCATTCAGTATGGTAATGGTAATATTAGCTGTTTCCCTATAGGGAGTTGAAATTTATAAAATCATTTTTTTAAAATAATTTTTCAGGAAAATAGGTTTCTCAAGTCCAGTAGACATTATCACTCTTTTCATTATTGATGGGGTCTATCTTTAAAACCGTTTTTTTTAAGTAGTGTGGAATATTGGATTTGTCATTATTTTCTCTCTATCCATTTTAGCTTTTGCTGAAAACCTTCCAGTGATGTGGTTTTTATTATTTGTTACAGTTCTTTGTTTGTGATTCTACAGTGCCAGTCCACAAGGATCAAAGAATTGTGGTCATCATAAAGACTCTACTTTGAGAGGCACTTAGGCTTTTTATTGGGAGATAATAGTAAAAAAAGTGCCATTATCTAAGTAAGCACCTCCCATTCTTATGAATTGTCTCTTTACTTATTCTGGTTTCGTGTTTGGCCATTTGTTTGTGAAATATCCTTTGTGAACAGTATTACTTTCTACTTATATTTGTTTGTAGGAATCCACTGTTTTCATGCAAAAGAAATATATAAATCATTATTCTTGCGGAGAGATTTTACACACAAATATTCAAATCTAATCTCTCATCATTGTACATTATCTTGTCTTGTCTGTTTAGTAAGATATTTTTGATCTCAAAGTTTGGTAAACATAAACTCATCTTGTGGAAATAAGTATGGAATAACCAAAAAATGTCCTTTTGTTGCCTCTTAGTATAAGAAAGAAGGTGATGTATCTCTGAACAGACTTATTTCATAATTCATACTGATAAAGAAGGTGGGAAAATCCTCCAAATGGAGAGAAAATGAAAAGAGTATCTATGAAGGAGAATGGGGGGAGAGAACAAAACCTAAAAAACAAAAGAACAGAATCAAAGAAATTTCTGTAGAAACATATTAGAACTTAAAATGGTTTTGATGAGAGTCTTAGAATGATATTCAAAGTTGTCTCTCATACCAAAGATAAGGTGAAGGAATTTTGCTCAGAGAACAACGTCTGGAATATTTTGATAACAAAAAAAAAAAAATTAAGTTATTCATGATGCATAAAAAAATGGTCTGTGAGAGACATCAAAGGGACATAACTGAAGATCTTCGTGAATGAATGTTGACAGATGAAAATGAAACATAGGCCTGGCAGCAACATTGTTTGCATGATTCAAAATTGATAACAGACTTCAGAGGCCTTGTCTATAAATGACTCTTACACCTGTTCTCCCTTTGAAGGCTTTAATTAAAAACATTTTTCTTTTTAAGGCTCTCTTCTGGTTAATAATTCATACTGGATTTCCCAAGGTTGTCTTGCTTACCTGGAGAGAAATGTATTTCTTTTTAAATTTATTTAAATATTTTAATCATAGGTTTAGGAATATTTCCGGATATATGCCTGGAGAGCATTTTTTTTCTTTGGGTATGTGTGAGATTTGAGAAGAAATGTGAAATATACATCAAAGACCAATATCTATTTCTAGAAAGTTGGGATTCTTCCTTGATTCAACTGTAAAATAAATAATAAAAGTGCGTTTAAAATTTTATTGATTGCAACATTCATGTATGATAAGTCTCAGTTTCACCTTAGACTGCTGGAATCAATTTTCATTAATAATCCAGAAATATTTCTCTTGTTTCATTTAATTTCAATAAATTAACAATTTAAGAATAGCTTATGGGGGAATCTTCTGTGAAATTTCTTTGTTTCTGCACCAGCTGACATGATTGCTTACAATAATTTTTTGTCTTGTGTCTTCTTATTCTGGCAGAGATTGAAAATAATTTGAAGATTCTTATGTTGTCCGTGAAAGCATTGACTATTCTGAAGCATTAGATGAGCTATGTTACTCCAAGTCAGACAATATTCTAATCTGAACTCTTTAAAAAGGTTATCATACATTAGGTATACTTAAAAAGAATTTATATATATATATATATAAATAGATATTTAATTTATGGACATTGTTGTCAAAATATTAACAATTTTATGCATGAATGATCAAATGTTTTATCTGATGCATTAAATTAAATATTGATGACTAAGACCTCTCTTTCTTTTTTGCATTCTATCCGTGAATGTAAAAAAAAAAATTATTATTCATAGCTTATTAATTAAACTATATAAAAATGTAACAAAATATTTTGAATGATTTTTAAAATTGTCTAACAATAAAGCATAAGTTTCCAAGTGTAGCAAACAAACAAATATCAGAAAAACTTTAGGAGAAAACCAGGTAGGATAAGCTGTTCAAACGACCAGGATCTTATTTGAAACAAGTTTTTAATAAGTAAAAAATGAAAAGAAATATGTGTAATTCAAAGAAATAAAGTTTAGATGACAACCCCCACCAAAAAAAAAAAAAAAACACATTTTTTATCATTTACCCATTAACAGCCTCTTACATTTAATTAATTAGATCAGAGAAATTGGGAAATAATTTGAACAAAGATATGGAAACCATTTGCAATCATAAAAATATGAAAGATAAAAACAAAACACTTATGGGAACTAAAAATGAAAGGGAAATGCCAGTAATAGAAAGGGATATAATAAAAAAAGATGATGAAAAACAAAAGCAGAAATTGCAATCTATGTATGGAGGAGAAATTGGAAATTATAGAATTTAAGAATGTTAACAATTAAATAAAGTAATTAAATTGTTTCAAACAGTTGGCATGCTAACAATTCTTTTCTAAAATGTAAAAAAGAACTACAAATCTTGGGAGTAGAAGCCCAAATAAACAAATACCTATTTTGAAATACACTTGATATGAAACTGGCTGTTAATCTTTTTCCTATATTTTAATGGGTAAATAATAACAAAAATATGTTTATATATATATATATAAATCACATTAACATTGCTATTTAATTCTTCATATAAATTGTATCTTTATGATATAGAATATAAGCTGCACACTCTAATATATTTACGACACCAGATCTGCAGCAGAGTAATAATCAGAATCTTAAATTCTGTGGAAAACTACTAAGACATTTTTACTCTACTAATTGGATTATACTAAGTACATTTCACTTTAACAGATAAATACATATAACAAGAAAATTTCTAATTTTTCAAAATTCAAACAAAATTCTCACTTGATCAATTTGAACAACTAGTGTCGCGACATCACACACTTCAAAACATATATTCAACTGTCAATAAATATCATAATTTAAAAAACATCTTTTGGTCTACAAATATTTTGTCTTAGTATTTGCCTATATATAAGAAAATTGCACTCTGAAGATGACAATTTGAAATTGTCGAAAGTACTTGGCTCGTGTCTTCCATTTGACATCAACTTGAATATAAGGATCTTATTATTCAAGTAATTGATAGTAAGTTAATGTCCCATTGAGTCCTGTTAGCAAAGTGATTTTGCCATTAATCACATTTACATTACTATTTAATTCTTTGTATAAATTGTTTCTTTATGATATATATGTATATATATATTACAATTAATCATTCATACAAAAAGTAAATTAGTAAAGTTAATGATATAAAATGGTGAAATCCCTTCGCTAACAAAATTTTAAAGATGCATTAACCTTCTAATCACTTGATAAATGTTATGATCCCTGTTTTTTTAAAATTCTAAGCTGTATAAGGTCTTTCTTAAAGAGGCAAGTACTTTCGGCTGTATATTCAGTCATCTTCAAGCATGGAAATTATTTTGTTTTTGGTAAAATTAAGGTAGCATCCACAACGAAAAAATATAATGTGAATTGAAATTTTTTTTTTTAAAATGTGCTATTGATAATGGATAAAAACTTTTAGAGCATGCAGTTGCAATGCTAAGGTTGAATTTTTTTGAAAATTTAAGTGAGTGTGTTTTTTACTAATATGGCAATTTGAGAATTGTAGTTATATATATATATAAAACTACAATTACTATCAATGTTTTATGTAGTAGGTACATTGGTTTGAGTAAACATCTGTTTTTTTTAAGTCACAAGTTAATATCTACCTGCCTAGAAATTGAAGGCCTTTAAAAAAATATGCCTCCCAACAAGAACCGAACCTGTATTTCTATCTTAAACTTGGAAGCCACTTTGAATCCAAGTGTGCTTAACTATTGAGCCACAGGAAACCATCACAGCAAAGTTAAGTTCAATTACATTGTTTAAGTTTAAAACATTTTAGAAAGTTTTTTAAATTAGTAAAACTATAAACTTATATTTTATTCCATTTTAAAGAATTATATTCAAACTACAGTGAATATACTAAACATGACTGAAATAAAGTTTATTTTCCTAAAATGAAAAATTTATTTGAAAACGTTTTTAGTTAACACTTGAACCAAGAGTAATTTACTTGAAGAAGCATGTTAGATGATGGCAAAAATAAACAGATAGTAGTAGTATCCACAGTTTTATCAATAGTAGTAGTGGAAGCAATACAGAAAAATGTCATGTTTAAACAGAATCCTCTCAGTAGGTTTATATAAAAAATACATTTCCCAGGATTTATCTCTGTATGCTTAATTAGTATATGAACTGTACTGGATATGTATGAATGCATGTAAGTTGAAATTCTAACAAAATACATATGGCAGTCTGGAAAGAAACTTAAAGATAAAAAATGATTAATTTAATTTTTATTTTTATAAAGTCAGGAAAGAGTTACTTGTAGGAATCTGTTTACACAACTTTTTCACCTTCAGACAGTCTAGGCATACTGCTTCCTGAGTTTGTACTTACTGAGTTGAAATCAGATTAATAGACTCACTAGCTCCATAGTATTAAGATTGTTGAACCTAATGAAATTAAGTAAGTGAACCAAAATATGAAGTAGATCTTTCTTTATATTTAAAAGCTCTTATCTAAACCTTAGGCAAGTCTTAATTTATTTTTTTAAATCATACATTGTTTTTTTGCTCACCCTAAATCTATGATATTTTAATGAAAAAATTCAAGACACCATCATATGTAGACGGCTTGTCTATTCGGTCCTTGGAAATGGCTGTCTGGTCTCTTCCCCTCTGTCCTCTGAAGCTTTTAAAATTTTATTTATGTTTTGCTTGCTTGCTGTTAAAAACCTCTCTGTAGGAAATGGCAAGTTGAAGAGATTCATTTTGGACTTCCTGTGATGGCCACATTTGATCTTTTATCAAATGAAATTTGCATTTGAAGATAAAAATCACTGACACGATGAAGAGGCTGAATGGATCAGAGACTCATGATCAGAGACAAAAAAAACGATACATTTGATTTTAGTTGCCTACTGTTAATACCCATGGAAAAGTAATGAACACTAAAATGTCATTATATATTGATTTTTCAGACTAGTTTCTTTGTCTTTATTGTTTTTATCACATTTTTTCCATGACATAGTCTCTAGACTTCCTCAGGTGTTTGTGGCATTCAGTAGCTTTCTGTGAATGTTGAACAGAACCCATTATTTCATTCACCAGGGTAGGATCAAATAAAGGCTTCTGTTTGATAATTCTGGGAGGTTACTAAATGTGACAGATAATCAAAGAAAGCTGAAAATTATAGAAGCAGAAAACATGGATGACAATGACACAAAGACAAGAAAATTGGTCTGAAAAAATGAAAACCTATTTATAATCAGAGTAACACCTTTCTCTAAAATTCAGATACCCCATTTAAATCATATGCCCAACTTCCCTTTGAATATATATATATATATAGAGATAGATATTATTTGGCAATCCATATGGATAATTACAAAGAGGATATACATCCAGAGAAAGCAGCAAGGCCATTGATCGGGAGAGTGGAGGTTTTGAGGAGTGTGAAACCACCACTTAATTGCTATTGTTCCCAAGTCTATTCTGGCCTAGCACCTGCTAGGGGCTAATAGTGACCCCCTCCCCAAAAAAAGAAACACTATGAAAATATAAAAACACAAGAAATACATTTTTGTATAAAATATTTTATATAGAATTACCAACAATACATTTTGTCTGTAGTTGAAAGCATACAGTTGCAAGTAAAATATATTTACTTGAAACCATAAAATTGTTCAAAATATTTAGATTTCTGCATTAAATAACCCATAGAGGTTGATATGAAATCAATCAACCAACCAACCAACATGAAAGAACTTTCATGAAATTAGTCCATATAACCTCTTACAATTTCTTAGAGAAATCAAGCTATATTCTAAAATATAACTTCAACAAAATTTCAACATAAAACACATATCACTGCCTCCAGTAATTATGTCCACACAAACACGTCTATGAACAAAACCTGAGTATCATTTACCATGTATTCAATTGCGAAATCAGAATAACATGTATCATTATTACTTCAAAGCTTCCAAGAAAATGAAATTTCAGCATTAAATGACCCATAAAAAATTGATACGCCATTAAAGAAACAAATCAATCAATCAATTTTGTGTTATCTGATCTAAGGATTGAACTCACAAGTACTGGTTAACTATACGAGAAATACTATAGTGGATAAAATAATTGATTAAGCAGATCTGATTCTCTGTCAGTTTTGTGTTCAATCTCTGGGTTGGGTAGTGCAAAAAGTCATCTTCTCTGGTTTAATGGAAGCGACCAGCTGGGAAGTCTTAGCTGATAGGTTAGGTGATATCCTTTGGAATGGTCAATAGATGAGAAGAATCTATCCCCATGAATTAAATAAAGGGTTTTGTTCAAAATTTCAAGAACATTACTCAATATATTACCCAGCACCTGAAAAAGGCTGGAAACAAACTTATGATTCTAAGAAGCATGATGAAGATAGTAATCCAAGCAAGAAAATCAAGGGATAATAGTTTCTCAGCTAAAAAATTATGTAGTAATGATTATTTCTTGAATTTAAATTTTGATGGAGCATTTTTATATTAGTTCCTCATTATCTAACATTTGCTTTTTAATTATGATACTCTGTGCTTTGGTTGCAAAAGGAAACAGTTCAGAAATAAAAAAAAAAAAGTTACTTCCAACAAGACACTGCATCCCACATTTTGGGATTCCATCTTTTATCATGAGATGGAATGGAACAAGTAATCAGTTAAGAATAACCAAAATTCTTCATTTAAAAATAATACTGAAAATATTAGGATTTTGACAGTTCAATTAAAAAATGAGATTATAAATCTCAAAGCTTAAAAGTTTGATTGAGAATTTCTTTTCTAATTTGCACTTTAAACTTTTTTTTTTATTAATGCTCTTTCTATACAAGAGAACAACTGAAGTTACAGGGTTATTGAAAGATTTTGTTGTGTGAGCAGTAAGGTGCAGTTTTTGTGGTTAAGTGGGAAAGACAAGTTAACCCTAAACATGAAAACTTTAACATTGAAGTGGTCAGTGAAACATCTTCTTTGGAGACAACTCCACAAGGTAGAGGTTCATAGGAAGAGGCTGTTAGAGTGGAACTTACTTCTCATTAATGTAATATGAAGGGGATGAGGGTACTTCGATACAGTCTATGTGGCATAGTGAGTCCTATCTGTGAAGGTTGGAACTAAAGAATGTAGCTCATCTGAACATTATCTATGGAAATAGCAATAGAGCAGCATTTCATCTATGGGAAAAAAGGTTGTAGGCAGAAAATAATTCATTACTCACAAGGCTGCATAGATGCTTTTGGACTCTATCAAGACTGGAAAGTGAACACTGGGCATCACCAGGCCAGGGATGATAGCAGTACTCCATTTTCAGTCTGCTCTGTACCTTTAAAGCCAGAAGCTAGCAGTAGGAGTCAGGTACTTACTGGGCCGGTACAGGGAACTGACCACTTTTCCAGCATCTTTCCAGCCATGGATTGTATATACAAGTTCCCCTTAAGGTCTGGATTGCAGAAGAAAAGTTGATTTCATACCAAGACTAAAGGCCCTTTATTTTTGGTGATCAGTTTTTAATTGCAAAAAATCTATGATATCAATTCAATGCAAATATTATTGAATATTGCAAACCTTTAAACTATGATCACATAGCCTGTAGAATTTCAATGTTTTAATAATTAAAAAAAATCATTATCATTTTTAAATCATGACTAACCAATACTTAATATCAGGAAGAGAGAGTGGAAATTTCTAGTGCACATAATGAGGAAAAAAGGATTAGAAAATTTGATAATCACAGGATAGATTGACGGCAAGAGGGATAGAGGAAAACAACACATAACCTACCTAGCAAGCTTGAATAAATGAATGACATAACAAGGTTTAGGAGAGATAACAAAAAGACAAAGTTTATTAAATGCTACAAAGGACAGGAAATTGTGTAGAGGCCTGATCATCAATGTCCTAGAAGCATACAACACATACAAAAAGATTGCTCTGAATGTGTAATATTTTGTGTGTCAAGTAGAGAAGAATATGTTAAAGAGTAGGAGGAAAAACATTTAACTAAAAAAAAAAGCCACACAGATTGTTGGAGATATATTGTATTTTTGAAATATGAGATGTTTTATTGGGCCAGTTGATAGTCACAAGTCTGGCAAAAAAGAAAAAAGAAGTAGTACTTGGCAGTGCCTTTTCATTGGCTTGTGAATTGAGGAACCAGTTATTAGCATAAAATAATATTTTCTAGTAAAGCATGAGTTTCTCCCTGCAAAATTTTTCAGTGAGAATTTTCTCCTTGAAAGGAACACATGGGACTGCAATTGCTAAGATGAGGAAGTCTCTCTTGGTCACTTCTCCATCTCATTTGTTGACAAGTAATCAGCAAAAATCTCTACCAGGGACAATAAAAGTAGCCAATACAGACCATATGTATAGTGTTATTTAATACTACAACAAAAAAAAACAAACTTGCTTCTGGTGAAAATATAGCAGATTTTGTTTTTCACTAAGAGACAGTATGACTTTGGTGTATTGGCCTGAAGACAGTTGTGGAATACAATGGGGCAACACAACCAACTTGGCCTACTATGAGACAATGACTAGTCACTAAATACCATTTCAAGCCACATACTTAACCACATATGATGATAGGACTATGACACATGTTTATTTTTTTTTTCCCGTATATTTAAAGTTACTTTATAATTTCTTCCCAAAGGTTTTATTTTTCTCAGTAAAGAACTGCTCTAGGTGCTTTTTGCAGTCTTCGACCATTTTATTTCATCAACTCTTTGAGCCCTGACACCCTGATGAGTACAGTATACGCACTTTCATGCAGCAGCCGGTATACTGGCTGCTCGTGTTCAAAGGGTTAGGAAACTTCTCTAAAAATGACAATAAATGGCAAGATGAAGTTATAATATCTCATAGTTACAGAATGTAACATTATTTACATTGTCCAGACTATCATCCTCATCTTTGTTGCCATATTTATCACAACATTTCGGCTGTTGTACACTCTGGCCTTCTTCAGGTGGTTGGAATGTCGAACTGAACTCTTTACTTCGATCACTGGGGTAGACTGTTCTAGTTCCATGTGCCATGTCTAATGGATTTCAGTTATCTCCTGTTAATTCCTCTCTCCAAGTTCTCCACTGCCTTAACCAGGTACTGAACTCAAGGACACATGGTACAGTGGATAAAGTTAGATCCAGTGACAGCACCCAAAGAGTGTGAGTTCAATACCTGATTAAGGTGGTGGAGAACTTGGAGAGGGGAATTAACAGGAGATAACTGATAACTGACATCCATTAGGCATGGAGCTAGAACAGACTGCCCCAGCGAGCAAAATAAAGGGTTCAGTTTGACATTCCAACCACCTGAAAAAGGCCGGAGTGTACAATGGTCAAAACGTTGTGATAAATATGGCAACAAAGATGAGTACGCTAGTTTGAACAATGTAAATAGTGTACATAATACCTCATCTCAGAAATATAGATAGTTACCAGTAACATGGTAACAATAATTCATCCTTTTTTTCTCAGGAAGGAGTTTAAAGGAGAGGACTGACTTTCAATCTCAATATATACACAGTGTTATCATTATTGAATGAAGACAAGTCACCAGTGTAGTTAGTAGTGTTTAATTTCACTTGCATAATTATCTATGGTTTTCTTTGTTGTAAACTCTACACTTTTCATCTTCCATCATAATTGGTTTAAAAAATGGAACATTTATATCCAGTGCTCCAGTAAAATATTTATCACTTTAATGGAAACCATACATTAAAATCACTCACATAACCAAGTCAGTGCAAATGATTTTTAATGCTTGATTTGAATATTTTGACTATGTTATCTATCTTCTACATTATAAAATGATATTCATTTTCAAGTAATATCTTATTTTAAACACTATGAACTTCCACTGGTCTATCCGACTGCGGAGTAGCAGTGTGAAATCTACAGTGTGAAACTTTGCAAACTATTCTTGACATTTGTCAATTATTTACTGTGCCTTTTCAATAAACTGCACAATATTTTTTGCACAGGAATCACATTTTTACCTTTATTAAAATAAAAGAAAGTATCATGTATCAAAAATATTGATAATTTTCTTTCATCTTTAATGTTAGAAACCAAGAGAATTTCCCACTTTTGACAGATTCTATTAAGAAAAAAAAACTCTGATGATATGACAGTTGTCACAATACATTAGACTGTTATTTTTAACTAATTTAGTTAAAACACTATGCCCCTAATGTCTCTTACTCTTAATAATGATGTGAAGATGAAAAATATTGAGGAAGAAGGTGGAAAACAAACAGAGACAACAGAGAAGGAAAGAAGAGTAGAAATACAAGAGGAGAAAAATGACAAAGTGGGAATAATAAAAATATGGATTATATTATTGTAATTCTGGTAATAATAGGAGAAAAACCATGAAAAAAGGAACAACAAAAGAGAAAAATGCAAGAATAAAAGATGGAGGCAAAAACTGAAAATAGGAAAATACCATAATTAGTGGGAAAGAAAAAAAAGAAAAATAAGCAACCAGAAGGAGAAATTAAAAGCTTCCAAAAACAATTATAAAACATTAATTAATATTATATAATTCTGCTTGTTCCACTGTAAGTTAGTAAGCATGTGTTATGCCTTGTTTTTACCTAATATAATTGGTAATTGTAATATTAGCTGCTTCCTTAAAAGAAAACATTTGACATTCATTGACTGAGAAGCAAGTGCTGCTTTCTGTTGAAATATATAAAACCTTCTTCTTAAAACAGTTTTCCAGGAAAATAGGTGGTTTCTAAAGTCCAGTAGCTATTATCACTCTTTTCATTATTGATGGGGGTTTCCTTCCTAACCTTTTATTTGAAGTAGTGTGGAATGTCAACATCTTCATGATGTCATTGTTTTCTGTTCAAGTTACATCTGCTATCCATTTCAGTTGTTGCTGCTGTTGAAAGTCCTCAAATGATGTGCTTTCTCTTATCTGGTACAGGTCTTTGTTTGTGATCCTGTAGTGCTAGTCATGAGGTTTGAAGGATGGTCCTCACTAAGACCTACAAGCTTCATTTGCTGGAAACCATTTGTAATCAATGATCTGAGAACGTGGTTGAATACTGCTGGCAGTTTAGATATTTCTGAATGAGTTTGGTATCATACATGACATACTGAAGAAAATCAAATGGCCCATTCCTTTTTGATTGCTGGGAAAGACAGAAGGAAAAGATAAATCAAAGACACTGGTTTTAGTGATGAAAAGAAGGCAGACATAATAACTGTAATGATAGAAAGAAAGGAAAATAAATGAGGTAATAACACTCACATGTGTTTAATGTATGCTTCAGTGAAATAGAAAACTATGTCAGTTTTTAATCATTTCCTTTGTACCCCCTTACTTCTTTAAATAATGATCAGTATTCATATTTGTAATCGTTATTGCAATATTTTAAAGTTGTTAAGTTTTAGTGATGCAATAGGACAATTTCAAAAGGTATTTTATAATCATGTAACTTACTAGAAGCTGACTCAATTGTTAACTTAAAAATTATAATTCATCAGAAAATTAAAATAAGAAAACTGAAATTTTCACAGGTTAAAACAAGTTGTTCATAATTTTTTAAAATTATGTCATTCAAGGAGAATTTAGAGAATTTAAAGTTATCTAAAGAGTCTGAAGTTATTATGTAAATCACATAAACCTCAATAACTTATATTTGATTTAAACAATTTTTGTCAGATATTAAGCAACTAGCAGTAGAGCCCGGTGTTGCCCAGGGATGTAACAGTAAGAGATAGATCAAGTATCAACCATCATAAAGACTGAAAAATAAAATTGACAAAGATTATTGTTTAAGGTTGACGGACACGCATGTCTTAATTATTTGTTTTTTTTTTCTTTACAAATTGGTCAAACCCAAACTCAAACAAAAACATTGTTTTCAATCGTTATGAGTCTATCGATTGAATAGAATTTTATTATAAACAATTGTATTGTAAATGGAATTTTTAAAGCATTCTGAATGTAAAAATAAAGAAAAAAGTGTGCAAGACAATAAGAAACACTACCTGCCAAAAAAAAGTGAAGTTTTGTTGAAATCAGTTAAAAAATGTAGGAAATCCGATCCCATATATAAACGAACACACACACAGACACACAAACAACCTGGGTTTTATAATAAGTATAACTCGATATGAGTTGTCCCCCCTTTCATTCTGGCAACAGAATCGTCTTTTATCATGTTTTCAAATTGATTTTGTGCAAAAACAATTGCGTTTTTCCAATTTTTGGCGCTGTCAGAACCACCGCAAGGTAATTTTACGTAGTCCTGTGAAGTTTTGTTGAAATCAGTTGAAAAATGTAGGAAATCCGATCCAATATATAAACGTACAAACACACACACACACACACAATCTGCGTTTTATAATAAGTAAGATTAATTTAGATGTCAAAACAAAGCTTGAGTTAAATTTTTAGGTAGTTTCAACATGTTTTATTAAAGTTATTGAATTTGTTATATAAACTGCAGTCTGAAGTTATTATATAAAATCAGAAAATCACTTCTTACTTCAATAAAAAGGTAATAAAATCATCAACAATTGATCAACACTAATAATAGAATATATAACAAACATAAGTCTTTGAAGCATTTACATCTTAATATAGTGACTTCTTAATAACTACCAGCAATCTATTATCCATTGATTTTGTTAATTTCTTTATTTTAGCAGGTTCAATTTCCAACATGGTGGTTTTAATTATTTCCCATAGGCTTTGTCATAGATTTTCAATTGGTAATCAGGACTTGGTGGTGGTCATTCCATTATCTTCTCTCCTGTAAACCTTTTATGCTTAAAAAATTCACAGGTAAACTTAGATTAAACTGAGAAGGTGTATTGTCATGAATAAATACACCCTTCATTTTGAAACTGCAAGGCTGGGACTTGTACAATTCAAAGACAGTCTTGTTCATGAAATTGAAATAGCACTGTTCAGTTTAACTCATTCATCAACTTTGAATGATCCAATAATGGTTTGGTCAACAATTCCAGTCCATATTATCACACAGCCATCTCATTGCTGTTGCCTTTTAGCAACAGGCACATCTGAAATTGGATAAAATCTATCCTTTGATCCAGACATCATATCTGAGTGTCACCTGAGATTTGTTTGTGAAAATTACTTTACAAAAGACAATTTTCATGTATTTCTTGATCCAATTTTGACACTTTAAAATATTTACTTTACTGAGAGGAGTTTGCCCAGGAGATTTCTTGACAGATCCCAATTTGCAAAGTATTGTACTCCTTTTCTCCTTCTTGACTTGTTCAGTTCCAGCCTGTTGAAAGATCTGACCACTGGTCAAAAATGGTTGTTTTACTATAATTCACTTTAGTTTATGTTTCCCCCAAGGAGACAAGTTCATAAAGGCTTTTCCTTTGCTTCTAATTCTAAACTTAGTTATATTTTCAACAGCCTTCTTTATCATTTGATGATGTCTGCGAAGCTCCTTTGATATTTCCAATGTGGACAGTCTCTCACTCAATAACTTTTTGTTATTTTCTGTTTTCAGCATTTTCTCGATCTTTTTCATTACCCATGTTTCAACGTATATTATGGAAAAAATATTTTGTATTAGATTTCAGTTGTCTTAAACTAATATTAGTTTAATCTGCATAACTTCAGACTGCAGTTTTCATAATAAATCCAATAATAAAATGTTGAAACTACCTAAAAAATATGACTCAAGCTTTGTTTTGACATTAATATTTAATGTCCACACCATAAGGGATGTATTTGGCACAAGGCCAGTTTAGTGTGGGTTCTCTGAGCCCGTAGACTCGGCCAAAAATATTCCGTATAAATGGGTTCAGGGCATGTCTACCTCCCCGGATGAATCTTTGCCCTGCGGCAAAGCTTCGTCTGGGTTCCTCTCTGCCAAAGCAGAGAGTTCGACAGCAATGATTGTTTGGCAACAGGCAACATTGTAACTAAGGTCTTTGTTTTGACGTTTAAATTAATTGTTTAAAATTTGACAAAAATTGTTCAAAGGAACTTTCAGTTATTGAGGTTTATGTGATTTGCATAATAACTTCAGACAGACTGTATTATAATTTTTTGTTGTTGCTACAGCGATTTGGTGGATCTCTTTTGCACCATTCTTCATGAATATGATACAAATAGAAAGAGAGGTTCACTTTTTTTCCTGGTAGTATAATCCAAATAACAGTAGAAATCAGAAAATTTAAACAGTAATATTATACCTGTGATATAACTTAGTCTATTTTCTGCAATGCATTCAGTGAAGATTGTTCTATAATTTTTAACGTGAAGATTTTCTCAATTCCTTTCTTTGTCTAACAAAGAATTCTATATGTTGTCCCTGTTAACCAATGAAGGCCACACTGCATTGAAAGCCACACAGATATGACTTAGGAACTGAACAAGAGTTCAATTGTTCAAAAATCTCTTTGAATGCAAGCAGTAATGCTTTTATTGTAAAAGATGCATTTGCTGTTGAAAAATTTATACAACTTTTCCATGTCTTTATTTCTGTTCTTTAACAACAATGGAAAAGTTATCATTGTAAATGCCAGAAATTTGTACACAATCCCATAATCCTTAGAATTTGATCAATATGGAAAGAGCATAAAGTTACACTAGTGTGAAATTTAACAGAAACTGCAGGAAAAGCATCAGAACTTTCAGGCAATTTGTGCTTGCTTAACCTTTGAATAAATCCAGAGAAATCTTATGGGAAGAAATAATGGCTGGCCACTCATACCCAAGTATGCCTGTTTACTAGGATAGCTAACAAATCCCTGTTGTAGACTCATGCTCAGGCATGTTTTTGTTTGTTCAACACCCACAAAGGCCACCTGTGGTTTATGCTGCAACAATATTAAGCAAACCTTAGTTACAATTTCTGGGAGAGCACACATCATATAGCATGAGCAACAGTTTGAACAAAGTAAGTATGCTGAAACCCTTGGTCATGATGGCTTGTGACTCCATGATAGCACAACTATCAACAAACAAGTCTGCCTACTCAGATTCACT
Source organism: Acanthosepion pharaonis (assembly GCA_903632075.3). Taxonomy (NCBI): domain Eukaryota; kingdom Metazoa; phylum Mollusca; class Cephalopoda; order Sepiida; family Sepiidae; genus Acanthosepion; species Acanthosepion pharaonis. Next base: position 304,796 of record CAHIKZ030000385.1, on the reverse strand, counting down.
CACAAGGCTTGGGTCAACCTGTGGTATAATTTTCAGGCACTTTCCACTGGTGCTACATGCTGGGGTCCTCTCTCCAGGCCATAGAGAAGTTACAAACCATTGATTTAGTGCTTCGGCTGTATACACCAAGATTCTTGACAAAATTGAAAGAAGGGTCTGTAATGTTATTGGTCTTGACCTGGCATCTCAACTTTAGTTGCTTTCCTTCATCTATGATGAGGCTTCCCTCTATCTTTTCTATAAATATTTTCATGACAATTGTTGTAATGAGCTCTCCTCTTTTCTACCACAAGCACATGAATTTAAGTGTACTACTAGATTGGCAAGTAAGTCTCATCATTTTAATGTTGAAATAGCTAGATATAACTATAAGTTCTCTTTAATAGTTTCTTTTCTTACACTTCTCACCTCTGGAACTCTCTTCTGATTTCTTGTTTCCCTGCTACCTACAATCTTCAAAAATTTAAATGCAATGTCTATCAACATCTGTCTTTCTGAATCCTGTTCTTTATTTTCCCCTCTCATTAAAATTTTCTTTCTCTTCCACTCCCAGCAACCTCTTGCATCTTAGTGGCATTATTACCTTGCTCAGCATGAAATAAAAAAAATACTAAAATTGACCATGTGAGATTTGAGCCTTTGTCTTATGGTTGAATATTGAAATATTATCACAAGAACAGCAGTCATAACAATTTTGAGGATTAAATACTAACCATTATATAATCAAAGCTTGACTGTACAGATAAAGACTTAAGAGGGGAGTGGTCTACATTTATTGCGAGTCTGTTGGCACTTGGTGATGCCCATGAGAAACAAACAAGTTCTTATATCATGCAGTGAGTATGTTCTAAGGAGAATAGAATGCCCACAACAATCAGAAAGACACAGCTAAATCTGTGGAACAGATTGTGAACAAAAATGGCTTGGAGTATTTAACACTCACATGACACCTCAAAGGCAAGAGAAAAAAAAAGAAAAACAGCAAGTAATTTACTTGATAAGTCTGTGCAAATGCATAGATAAATGTCATGTCATATGTCATAAATCTTTTAACCTGTCAGGGTCATAGGGATAACAAATAGACTTGTGACCGCAGTAGCCTGACCAAGCCCATCCTTTCCCAGACTAATTTTGAATTCAGCGTTGCTTCTTGTAGACTTGTTGCCAAGAGAGTCCAGTTTGTTATTTAACTCATGGCTGGATGAAGACTGAGTTATGCCTTTTCTAAGGGCATTAGTGAAAAGTGAAAGAAACAGAATTGATCAGAATTTGAACTTTGCTTGCTGATTTCATTTTTTGTAATGATAAAGGTTACACTAGAATGGATGAACAAATTTATTCTTCATCAAAGTGGTGTGTCCTTTCAGGACATTGGCGACAATTGTTCTCCACAAATTCCTGTCTTTTGTAGCTCTTGTTCTGCCATCCATTTATTCAAACTTAATAGGTCTGTCCCTCTTGCTTTCAATATGTCCTGTGAGTATCAAATTTTCCAATTCCTCTTTCCACATTATGTACCCAGAAATTTCAACTATCTCTTTCTAATATTAAGTATAAGTATCCTTTTTGTTTTCATTTTCTCTAAAACTTTATCATTACTCACATGTTCAGTCCATGTTATTCTCAGCATCCTTCTGTAGAACCACATTTCTGTTGCTTCAAGTCTCTTCTTCATCTGTGAGGAAATTGTCCAGCATTCATTGCTATATAGGAGGACTGATATTATGTAATATTTCAGTATTCTTTTTTTTTGTAACGGATGAATGGGTCATGAGTTGGATTGACTAGGATAGATAATGAAGACCAGCCCCTCCCTATTTCCCCTTTGGCCTTGTGCCACAATTTTGTATAATAGAAAATAAATACCCTTTTTTTTCTAATGAAATTTTTATGTTTCTTAATATTTTGCTGAGGTTTTTGAAGGCATCTTTTGTTATCCCAATGCATGTTTGAATTTGAGTTTCATATTTTCCATCCTCTGTTAAAACACTTTCCAGATATTTAAATTGTTGTACTTGTTCGATTTTGGTATTTCCAATTTGTAATTTGCATATTGGGCTCTCATCAAAGAGAAAAAATGGGGTCATGATAGAGAATGTAGTATGGAAAACTATGATCAATTAAATCCTGAATAAACATGGCCATTCAAGAGAGAGAAATTGAAAATTATTGGGTGAGTTTCACTGAAACACAAGTCATGTATATCAAAATTTATTCAGGCAAGAATAAATGTAATAATCTCATTGAATTTTCCTCAGAAAAGATCACACAGGAGAATATTTTAATAATAATTTTATATTTGAAAACTTTTCAGACAGATAAGAATTTCCAAAAACAAAATATGAAAATTGAGAACAAACATGGTGCTGATATTTTTCTCTATTTTTTTAAACATGGAAAATGAAATTATGTGCGACATGCATAAAGGTTGTCTTGAAATGGACCCACCAAAAAGAATCAAGTGTCTTATTTTTAAAAGGTTTATTTTCAGACCTTCTATATTGTGTGGCATTTAGTTTTCTTGAGGCAATGTGTACACACACAATGACAGCAAAAACAAAATTAATTAAAATAACAACAATAAGAACATCAATTACAATTCAATGCAAAACATTGTACACAAAATTTCTAAAGAGAAATGTTTGGGCTAAACAAACTCTGAAAAAGAAAAGAAAACAAAAGGCAATAATTAAAAATGATTTTTAAAAAATATATAAAAAGAATTTCAGTGGTGAACAGATAAACACGTGTCATAATGAACCAAATGACCTCAGAATTATAAGTGCATAATTTTGGACTCGTAAAATTAAAATTGATAAATAAGAGAGCAAAAACCTGACAAAATTAGTTCATGGTAAAAAATTTTATCATATTTTATTAGAGTTAAACAACTATTTTATGTAAAATTAAATATTTTTTTATCTGTTATTGTACCCAATATTTTTTTAAATTACTATGGTTACTGTTGATTTGATAATATTAGTACATTTTTATTAGCAGTTTATTAGTATTTGTAATTGCTCAAGTTAAGTAAAAATTTAGTCATCCAGATGCAATGTAAAAGAATTTCCTAAAGATTTTATTGTTGAAGAAATTTATTGATCTAAAATCTTTATTTTTTTTTATCCCTCTCTTTTTCATCTATCTCTCTTTATCTCTCCCTCCTTCCTCTCCCTCTCTTTATATAGGGAAATGTCGTTGAAAAGGCAACTGTAGAAGATTTATTTAAAGTAACTTTACCAGTTTCACAGTTTTAGGATTTTAAAAATTAGATGAAAAGAGGTATTGCTATGCTATACATCTAAAATATTCTTAAAGGCACCAGTTACATTTTCAGCTTATTTTTCCTATATTTTAACTGTGTGGAATATATATTAAAAAAGAACATACTTTATATATATATATATATATATATATATATATATATATAATAAAAATAAATAAATTAACAAACTACTCTTGCCAAAATAACCGTTAGAATAGGCTACAACAATCAATCCAAAATGATGAAAAAATAGCTATAATTACCTTTCCAGACCAAAAAGAAAAATACTAAATAAATGATCAAAACTCATGTCACAAAAACTTTTTACTACGTTACTAGAAAATTGAAAACCAAAAAGAATAAATAAAAATATATAAAATAAAAAAGTAAAAAAATTAATCCAAATAAATAAATAAACACTCCCACCAAAATAACCATTAAAATGGACTACCCACAATACACCACTGCTATATATAAATAGCTGATAAAAAAAAACAATACATGTGGCCTAATGATTGCCTCTAGCATGAAACAGTCTGTCACCTCTGAATGTTGACTTCAGTGTTGACTTTTATATTTACATCAGCTCTGTCTCTGATATTGAGCACTTTATCCCATAAATATAGCACCCCTTAAAACTATATTTTTTTCATATATATATATATATATATATATATATATATATATATATATATTTATTTATTTCTAAAGAATTCATAGATTTTTAATCTAACATTCATATTTAAATGTTATTATAGTGGAAACTTCATATTTAAAATAGACACCCCATTCTTATTTATTAGATAGTGTGTATTACATCTATTATGCACTATTTAATAAATAAAAATGAAGCATCTATTTCCAATATGAATTGTCCACAATAGTAATGTCTGAAGTAATCTAAATGTTCAATTAACAATAAATTTATTAATTCCTTACAAATTGCTTTGTTTATGTTCAGTGTATGAAACTGAGCAGATATTGGCTTTTGAGAAAAATAATCTGGATATGGAATATTTGCTTTCCTTAAAAAGGGTAAATAGACCCTTGCTTTCTGTGAAAGTAATTTTCCCTATAAAGGGAGACACAGATTCAATCCCTGCCAGAGAAGACATTTCTTGAGTGTGCAAGCAGATAGATGTAATAAACACTATTTAATAAATAAAAATGGGGTGACTATTTCAAATACAAAGTGTCTACTATAATAATATTTAAAGTAATAAATATAAATATAAAAATATATGTGTGTGTGTGTGTGTAAAATTTCAGAGAGAGTATTTCTGGAAAAGGACTATATAAATAAGGACAAAAGGAAAACTTAGCTGACATATTTCATCCTCTGAGGGATTTTCTCAAGGCAAATGCAAAGATTTTGTAACAAGTATATATATATATATATATATATATATATATATATATATATATATATATATATATATATATATATATATATACATACATATACAAGAGCAAAAATGTTATTGATATTTCAACATTTTTTAAATTAAAGAATGCTTATAAATATTCCTCAGGTTAGCCAAGAAGTCAAGGCAAGCTATGGATGATGCCAACTGACACAATTCAGTTTCTAATAAGTGAATGTGAGTAAATAAGTTCATGAATTTTAAAATTTTCTTTAATGCAAATTAGTATTTAAATTATTTTAGTTTGGGATTAATTTGTGCTACATATTTTAAATAACATGAATTCAACTGTTTTCTTTTAATTTTTTTAACATTTTTATAATCATGTATGTTGTTTTGGGAAAGTAGTAATGGGTTCATTGTAATTATGCTAGATTACTTTTCTCTCCAGAATCTATCATATATTTACCATTAATTCATGCTTAGAATATTGCTGCTACATATGGTCTGATACTTCTACTATATATTTAGAGATCCTTGATAAAATCCAAAGAAGAATCTGCAATCTTATTAGTCTTGGCCTGGCATCTTGTTTTCAGTCACTTTCTCACCACTGTAATGTAGTTTCGTTATACTTTTTCTATAGATACTTTTGTAGTACTTATTCTGATGAACTTTTCTCGATGGTATCTAGACTTTATGAATTCAAGTGCAGGACTAGATTGGTGGCAAGATCTCATCATTTTAATGTTGACATGGTTAGATGCAATTGTAAGTTCTATGATAACAGTTTCTTTTCTTGCACTTCTTCCTTGTGGAATTCACTTTTGGCTTTTTGCTTTTCAGTCAAGTTTACATGTAATGTCAATCGTTACTGTCACTTTTCTTAATTTCTGTTCTTAATGCTTTTCTTATATTCTTTCACACTCAGTACACCCCCCAACTGCAAGTTAGTGGCTTTGTTGCCTTGTCGTTTTGAAAAGATTAAAGAAAAAATATTGAAGGCAAGAGAGACAGAGGAAAATCATGCATGACCTACCTGGCAAGCCTGAGTAAATGGATGGCAAAACAAGGTTTAGGAGAGAGAACAAAAAGACAAATTTTATTAAGAGCTACAAAAGAGAGGAAATTATGGAGAGCCATGATTGCCAATATGCTGAAGGGACACAGTACATACAGGCATATTTATACACAGAAGTAAAAATTTACACTATTTACATTGATCGGATTGTTGTCCTCATCTTTATTGACATATCCATGATGTTTCAGCTATTGTATGCTCCAGCCTTCTTCAGGTGAGATATGTTTGAATTTCAAACCAAAACCTTTATTTAGTCCATGGGGATTTGAAATTCCAGTGTATATAACCTGATGAAAGCCAAAGCATACAATTGCCAAAACATAGTGGATATGACAATAAAGATGAGGACAACAGTTCAAACAATGTCAATAGTGTAAATAGTTACAATGCCTCATCTCAGAAATATGGACAAATAAATTAGAAATCTTATCACCTCCAATGTCCAGAACTCAAGAGAGTCTCTGATCGTCTGTTGTTTGTCTGTTTGTATGCTACTACAATTAATAATTAATGCTTCCAAACAAAGTTTTTTTTTAATACTTTTTATACAATATAAAACTGTAAACCTAAAAATAAAATGAACTAATAGTGGCTGATTAAAAAAAGTACCAGTCCAAGGTAGTTGCCAGATCTTGGAGTAAATTAAATTAGATATATCGCCTGAAGAAGGCTGGAACATACAATTGCCGAAACATTGTAGATATGACAATAAAGATGAGGACAACAGTTGAAACAATGTAAATAGTGTAAATAGTTACAATACCTCATCTCAAAAATATAGACAGATGTAGAAGTAAAAATGTTGTTAGTTTTTAGAATATTTAATTTTAAGATAAGAAACCTTATAAATATAGATCACTGAAAAATCAAAGTAAATTATGAAAGATCCTAAGTGAAGTAATTTAAGGTCTCATAAACAAAAATGAGGATATGTTGAATTTTTTTTTATAATGTAATTATTAATTACATTTTTAGTTTGGAATTAATTAATTTATATATTATATATCTTTAATAGAAGGGTTAGTATTTAACTGTTTTCTTTTAATTTAATTTTTTTTTTACTCATGTATGTTGGCTTGGGAAAGGAGTATTTCTTTCAAGAAAGAAGATATTTGAAAATACCTGGTGTGCAGATTTATATTTTAAGATTTGATAATAACACTCAAGAATTTTCTGTTTAATTAAGTTATTTTCTCTTTTAATAAGTGTGACATTCGTTAGATTGAAGTTGTGGTTGAATTTATTTCTATGTATGACTAATGTATTTGATAAATTGTTATGTATAACACTCTTTGATACAAATACAAAAATTAAAAAAATTAATTCTCTAGTGCATAACCTGAGTCTTTCTTCAAATTTACTTTGTATTTCATCTGGAAATGTCATATCATTTGTTGTGGAGACAGATCATAGCAAATTGAATTCTGCATATTTGAGGTACAAATTTTCAAAGGTAAATGTCTGTTAACAATGTGTTCATTACAATAACAATGAGTTCACTGAATCTCCTGAAACTGCAGTATGATACAATTGAAATAATATGTTAAACTTAATAAATAAAAATAATTAAAATTTTATATGGAATAACTTTTATAGTGGAAGCAATGAAGCCTTACTTTTTGGGAATGTATGCCACTGATATATATCTGTTTTTGGTTGTAATGTGGATTTTAATATAATATATATTTAAAAAAAAATCTATATTAAAACCAAAAACATTTGAAATATTTTCTCTTGTTGAAACAACTATAACTCTTCTTTGTAAAATATACACTTTTATCTATATATATATATAAATAACTTATTATAACCTATAACATAAACTTCCCTTATATATATATATATATATATATATATATATATTCCGTATATACCATTATATATTTATAAAAAATATATATAATATATAACATAAGTATTTTTTTTTATATATATATAATTATATCTAAAAAAGCAGTCTACTTTGGGGCACTGTTCCGATTATCTGAATACTTGGATGAGTATCGCTCTTTTAATATCAAATAGTAATTGTTGGTTATTGGAATTCATTCCACTGTATATCCCAAGTAGGACAAAACAATTATTCTGTTGAGGATTATTCTTCAAGGGTATATATATATATATATATATATATATATATATATATAAGCCAAATGTTTGTGGACACTTTCCAGATTTCAAAAGATTTTGGGGGAATTAAGCTAATTTTTTTCAAAACTATAGTTTAATTTCCTTGGTCAGCCTTTCTCTCCTGAATAATTTCTCAAAAATAGTCTTTTGGCCTTATCTACATTGCTGGCTAATGGTAATCTTAGAGCTGGGGGATTTTAAATTTTAGGTAATCCCCTGTCTTAAAATCGGATGCCATGCACTAATGGGTTAAATTGATTCAGCATCCTAGCTAAGGAGAAATAAATTAAACTGACTAAGGAATGAAACTTATTAATTATTAAATCAGAGAGGGATCGTTGGACAAAACTGTGTGAGTAGTCCATATATATATATATCTATATATATATATATATATATATGTGTGTGTGTGTGTGTGTGTGTGTGTGAGCATTTGTTTATTTTTACTTGGATCTACACTGTTTTTGGAGGCCCATTTCCCAACTAGGTATTTGTTGTGGCCTGTTTAGGGGCCAGAAAGTAAGATGTGGAAGATGGAGGTAGGTTGAACAAGTGTATTGAAATAACAGATATATACGGAAATAAGCAGATAGAGGTCGTCTGAATGGTAGGTTAACACTGATTCTCAACTCTTGTATTTATGAGAGGGAAGAGTTCATTCTATTAGGAGGTTTACCGCACTATTTATGCAGATGACACAACTGTTTTAGTTGCATAACAGCAAGTCCAAGAGACCTGAAAACCTAGCCTGTCCCAACCTCCAATCAGCTTTTGCATTCTGTTGAATGGATTTTCATTCTAGGAACCTTTTTCTGCTTGCCATCAGCATGGCTGATGCTAAACTCAGGAATTACTTGATATGATATATATATATATATATATATATATATATATATATATATATATATATATAAAGTTTTGTTAAAAGATGACACACACTGCAATTAAACTTTTTTATTTTTCTTGTGTTTCCACAAGTGATAAAATAAACTTTTAAAAATTGCCAAAACTGCCAAAAGTATTTAGTTTGTAAATGGCTAAAGTTACAATGAGTGATAGACAATAAGAAAAACTTTCAGTCATTTCAAAATTTTTCTATTTCTTTTTCCTTCTGCCAGGATTTGCTGTGTCACTGGAAATGATTAGAGTGAATGTAAACCATCTTTTAATATGGTTTCATTTTTTCAAAACTAATTTGCATTTTATGTTGTTCAAAATCAGAGGGACTTTCTCCTCCTTGTTTCATTGTTTAAAACATATATTTAAAGAGGAATTGCACAATAATAGTCTTTTATGTGCACTTATTAACACATTTCAAATGAATTTCTTTGGCTAATGGTTAATCTTAGAATGTGTTGATTTGGGGATTTTAAAAATTTTAAACCACTAATCCCTGTCTTAAAATCGGATGCCATTAAAACTAATGGGTTAAAATTGATTCAGCATCCTACAGCTGTCACAAAAAATAATAAGTCATCATTTCGAATTTAGTTAAAACTAAAAACACTCAAGGAGAAATAAAAATTTTAAACTTTTCTTACCTAAGGAATGTTTTAAGTTCCTATTAATTATGGAACTTACCTATAATGATAATGGACTCTTTCCTGACACCAAACGTTGGACTTCAAGAGGTATAATGAATGAATGTGTGAATGATGTGTCCATATATATATATATTTATAAATATTCAAAGAGTGGACCCAAACGTTGGACTGGACAGTGTGTGTGTGTTCGTGTGTGTCCATATATATATATCTTATATTTAATATTTTTTGATATTTTATATATATATATATGTTTTGTTCTCTTATAAAAACAAGCAAAGGAAACATCTCAGATTGTCACTGTGTGATAACTTCCTAATATAATCTAAAAAGTTTCATAAATATGTTGGAAAATGTGAGAAATCTGTTCAGTGTTTATCTGATGAAGCATGCCAAAACATTAAACTGAAATTTCACTTAGTGATGATGTCATCACCAGCAATGTCAGAAACAGAGCACATGTCTTTTGTCTTATTCCAGGTTCAAGCACATTAAGATTAGAATGCATTACATTACATTTCTTAATCAGATTCTAATGTTCTCCATGAATGAAAGGTCAACTTCACAGTGTTCAAATCAACTATTAAACATTATATTCTTCTCTGGTCTCATTTTTAATTCATGTTCTCCTAAAAATAAAAGTGACCAGTAACATTGCTATAAAAATCTAGCTTTCACTGAATCAGCAGTAGCTGTTACTGACTTCATCAATATTTTGTTTTGTTTTTAATCAGTATCACTCCCAAGCAAGGCAATATAGCCACTAACACAAAAAGGTTACAGGGTGTGGAGGAATTAAGAACAGAAACATTAGTAATAAGTAGGAGAAAAGAGCAACCAGGAGGAAAAAGTAGATTTGATTGACAATAATTTAAATTTTTGCCAATTAAAGTTGGTTGGAAAGCATGGAGCCGGAAGGAGTTTTCACAAAAAAAAAAAAGAAAAAGAAACTGTTAGCATAGAAATTGATGGAACAGTAAATTTGAGAACAAGTGTTTATTGAAATAAACAATTACCATGATATTTGTAAAAAGTAACAAAACCTTAGCAAAAGAGATCAGGACCAATTATTGCTGATTCTTCTTTGGATCTTATCATAAATAGCAGGACCATATATGAGGGATGAATGGTAGACTTATAGATATGTGGATTCAGAGAGAAAAAAATTGTCTCACCTAGCACAGTGAACCAAATTTCTTAGCAACTTCAATTGGATTCAATATAGACTTTCCACTTCATGTCAGCTGAGAACATTAGCTTGAGAAGTTGCTGATGGAAGGTAGAGAGGGGTCTCCTGGATGATTAATAGAGAGAAGTTTAGTTTTGCAGGCATTAAAATTGACAAGCTATCTTTTGCCCCTATTAACAATGGTTTTGAGGTTGTTTTGTACATCAGCTACCATTTTGGCCTCAACAGACTGATCAACCTTACTATTGAGGCAGGATTAAATGGTAGTGCTTTCAGTGTAGATGCCAAGTTGAGAGCTGATGTCATGGGGAAGGTCGTTAATGAAGATTAAAAACAGCGTAGGACCAAGGATGAAGTCTTGTGGGATACCCATATTACTAAGAAAGGATGTAGATGAGTGGCTATTCAGGACAACTCTCATTTCATGATTAGATAGTAATGACTGGATCAGCTTAAAAATGTGCCCAAAGATACCATATCTTTTCAGCTTGTAGAGAAGACCTGAATGAATATTACAGGGATACCATTGTGTTCACATGCTTCGTGGAGATCCAGGTTAGAGATGATAGTAGAAACCATTATATTATATGCATATCCCTCAACAGAGAATGAGTTCTAAGTAGGAAGTTAGGCAACGATATTCCAGATGAGTCAAGAGTAGAGTTTGAGGAGAATTTATGGGCAAAGCATTCAGCTTTATCAGCAGAGGATGATAAAACCTCAAATCAATTGAATAGGGAAGAAATAGATACCTTATACTTATTTAGTACCCTATTACAGAGACACCAGTAATTACAAGAGCCAAAGTTTTTAGAGGCTATATGGATTCATTTACATTTGTTATGAGCAGCATTAAGTAGGCCCATGTGGGCTATGGTGGCTTATGCTGGTGTGTACAATGGAGAAGATTGCAGTTTTACCTGGTATTTCGGAGGAGGTATGATGAAAGTGTCCATGCAGGCTTTGACCCAAGAAAAAACCTCAGTGATGCACTTTTCATTTGGGAAGTTGAAGATGCATTACAAAGAAAAACCTGGAATGAATTCCAATCAGCATGCCGGTAATAGAAAGAGGTCTTATAGACGGAGGGTTTCTGTTTAATGGATGCTTAGAAGGAGATATCAATAGCTACCACAGAATGGTCCAAGTTACCAAGAGGGCAGTATTGCAAAGCTCAGCAAGAATGGGGAGAGGACAAAAGAAATAAATCCAGTAGTGAAGCCTGTTGCTCGGTTTGGTTGGGGAAATGAGTTGGGAAGTTCATGATTTGAGTGACATCATCAGTACCTCTAGAATGTTTAAACCATATGTCATGGTGAGCATTAAAGTCACCAAAGACAAAGATGTTTGCAGATGGATGGAGAGAAACTGCCTCTTTTAGACTCTGTCAGCTATTGCATCTAATATACTGCAATCTTGGAAAAAGGGAAAACAATAAAAGAAAAAGTGATAGCTAACAAAGTTTTGTAGTGAAAGATGGAAGCACATGAAAAAGTAGTCAGCAGCCTTGAGAGACAATTCTCTGGTCATTGGCAGATTATCTTGGATGTAAACCCCAAGGCCATGCATATGAATGCGGGAATCTTTTTGACAAAGGAGAAATATGCTGGAACCAAGAGTTCATTGGTAACAATGAAAGAATTCAAGTTGGTTTCACAAAGAGCAAATATATGTAGCAATCTTTCCAGGGAGAAAGATTCTACATTGTCGAAGTTTGAATGGATACTGTGAATATTGGAGAAAGAAGGATTGAGGTGGGTAGGTAGTTTTTGTTAGCTGGTTTAGTTTTATTTCTTCTTGTTGTGATTTCCATGAGATGTGTTATGAGGAGAGAGGAAAAAGACCACCATAATTATCACTGTCACCAATGGCCATACAAACCAACCAGTGGGTGGCTTAGAGCAGAGCATAATGTGGCCTCAGTGTTGCCCACTGGAAATACATGCAAGGACACCTACCCATGCATGACATAGCACTACAGACACTCCGATATTATGTGATTGCTGATCAGAGCAACCTCTCTAAGTGCTACCAAAGAGTTTGGGCCCCTAACAACCATTCGGAAGCAGCAGCCAGTAAACTGCCAAATCTGCTACCCTGATAATGAAAAGTCACAGTCACTGGTTAGTCTTATCACCAAAGACTGTTAAGTCATTGTGGCTGTGATAAGAGAAAGAAAGAAAAAGAACTGGTAGACCATATCTTGAACAGGGAACAAGAGATGGACCTCTACTCCTGTTCAATAGACTTGGAAGGCGTGCAGACCAGATTATATTTGAGCTTATCTACTCTTATTAACCTGTAAAAAATAAGAGAAAACAGTGAAAGAATTCATATTAAGCAATGACTTAGTATAAGTTCTGGTGTCTGCTACCAACTAAAAAAATTCAGATGCTAAAACTTAATTTTTCAGCATTGATAAATAGCAGTAGGCAAGCATATTCTAAATTAAACAAGTTCTGAGGAAGAGCTAAATAAAAAAGGTTTGATTATTAACTAGCAATGAAGAAGAGAAAATAATGACAGAGAAGAAAAGATAAATTAAAAAAATACAATAATAACAAAAAATTAAACATATACAAACAACTTTATGGCACAAGGCTTTCTAACTTTTACTTACAAGGGAATCTTCACACATTTTTTTCCAATCTTTGAGTTGGACATTTTTTTTCTTTTATGAATGTACCCAGGCTGACTTGATTTCAGTGGTGGTTTCGTGGAAATTACAGGAGACTCTAAGATCTCAAATTCTACAACTAAATATCACGGATTTTGGTTGGGGGAGGAATGTGTGTGTGTGAGGTTGGTTAAGTGTCCGAGCAAAGCTGAAAGTCACTACTTTGGGATGGATGGTGTGAATAGTTTGGAATTTCACTTGTGATTGGTGGTAGCAATATTTCAGGCGTATCATTATTTTTATTACTCTGTACAATAAGCCAATTGAATGACAAAAGGTATACAACTCCCTTGGTACTAAGAAATATATTTGAAATGTTAAAAATATAACTTTGCTAAAAAAATCTAGCTTTCACCATATCTGTAGCAGCTGCTTCTTTTTCTATGTGCGAGGATGTTGGTGATCATAGCTCTCCACAATTTCTTGTCCTTTGTAGCTCTTAAAAAATTTTGTCTTTTTGTTATCTCCCCTAAAACTTGTTCCACCATCCATTTACTCAAGATCTCAAGGTAGGTTATGTGTTGTTTTATTCTGTCCTGTGAGTATACAATATATATACTGAATACTTATAAAATTTCACAAATCAAGATTTATTGTTTCTGAGATTACAGTAATACAGATGCTTTTACACATGCTTACAAAAGTGTGTTCCCAAAAGTAACACTGGTTGCTTGGTCAATGAATGCAAAATGTTTCCATATAAGGAAATAACTAATATTCCTATTATCATTATGATTGGTAGTTATTTTTTTCTTCTCAGCTCTTAATATTCTTGGAGAGGTTCTAAATATTCAGTTATATAGGTTACTGTGAGAAAATGAAAGAAAACCAATGAATAAAATAATAATAAAAACACTAAAAAAAAAAAAGAAAGAAAAATAAATTAATTTTCCAATGATACAAGTTATAAAGAAACCAGAAAGAGTTTCAGCCACATATGTGATTTAATGACCCCACTTCAGGAAAGAACAGAATCTTTTTCTTTTCCACTTTCCAATGACACGTTTTCAGATGTATTTTAGCAGCCCTATTCATGAAGTAAGTGAATCGGTTATTCCAACTTAGCGCAAAGCTGACTTCAGTTTGACCTTTTTAACCATTGTTATCTTAACTTCTGAACCCAAAAAGAAAATGGACATACCCAAGAGACATTGAGAATTTTGTTTCATGATTGTCACCATAAAAGAAATAAATATCCGTAGTAGGATCTCAACTTTTTGTATGCTTTTATCTTCTTTGCTTACATATTGAACACACCTTCAGCTAAAATATACACAAAGCCTACAACCTAATAACTTCCATATTACTTTAATGCTGTGTTACATTAGTGGATTGTATTCTTAGTTTTTCTCCATTTGCTGACTGAATAATAAGTTAGCAAATTTCTGTAATGTCACCATTCCTCGTCTGACTTCTGTTTCTAAATCTTCAATAAATGACTTCACTCTACGAATTCCTTGTTTGTTCAGGTTTATGATCACCAAAGTTAAGCAACATTATGCCCGGTCAATACCTAGATGGGTGAGTGCTTGGGAATACTTGGTGCTGTAAGCTTGGGTGTGTAATTAGTGCAAAGAATAACAGCTTGAAATTTTAAATCAGAGAGCTGATTTCCAATTCCAGTTGGGTTCATTATATTCACTTATGTACAAATACCCTTGGAAAGATATGAGTCCATCTCTTCTCTATTCATCTATATGTTAATTAACAGGACTTGTATCAGTAGATCATTATTTTCTAGCTTTTAAAGGGTTGATAATCCATCAAAAACAAAGCAATCAATCCTTGTTTGTTAACATTCTAATTGCCTTCAATTTGTACTTCCAATTCATTATCAAGCAGCATTATTGCAAAATACCAGTTTTAATCTGTGCTTCCATAATTTATTGCCCAGTGCCTGCTTTTCAATTTTATGAACTTAGTTAATATCGAACATATTCTCCACCCTCTTCAAAAAAAAGCCCCCATTTCATCAGAATTGATGACTTGCCTTGGAACATATAGTTTCCTATCAATCAACTTCTTCAACTCTACTGGAAATGTAGCTGAAATTACTTCTTAAGTCGATGCAACCTCTCCAGAATTGGTTATATTTTCAGTCTAGAACTATTCCTAAATCTTCATAACCATCCTTTATTTGCAGTAAATGGTTTGGTGTTGTTAGAAGCAGGATATTCCTTGCTAAAATGATTGTATAATCTTATAACAAGAGAGATATTGGAAGAAAGGTTTATTCTCCCTTCAGTATTCTTACCCCTATTATGGGCATTAGTATATCCATGATATAGTAACAGGATATTTCATGGATGGAACAGAATAGCTGAGAGAAAAAAGAACCACAAACATAAGAGAAGATATATATATATACATATTTACATGTGTCACACAGAGAAAAGTATAACAAGTAAGCAGATTGAAAGGAGAATGCAAAGATAGTCTTACATATAATAGGAGATTTTTCTGTGTTTCTGGAGAAGCCCTGTTTAGGAGTCCATTCAGGTGGGCCAGATTCATCTTCTATCTCCTAAGTGAGAACATATTCCATGAACATGAAATAGTGAGTCTTGGGAAGACTGCTAACCAGAGATAGTTCTTTACTACAGATGGGGAAGATATATTCCCAAAGGAAAATGGTGCCATGGACTTGTAAGGTGTTGGGGAAGGTAAACTTAGCCTCACCTAATGACTACTTGAAACCAAAAGAGTGACCCACTTATCTCAACCAAAGGGAGATAATCATATTTTGTATCCCAACAGCCTCAATGCCTTCAAGAATAACATGGTATCATCAATTGATATGCATTTTCTTTTTATGTCTTCTCTCCACAAATCTAATTCTTTTTACATTTTTACAATACACTTTTCATAGACCATGGCTGTAAATTTAACTGCTTGAGAAAAAACATCTATGCTAGTCTGTATTTCTTTTTTCTTCTTAACAATTTCATGATTCAAAGTACTCATAATTCTGTATACATCTTGTTTCTTTCTGGTGTAATGGAATAACCTGTCACCCCCATGAGTGACTACACTATAGGTAATAACTACCTATAAGTATATGTAAGTCAATGGACTACAGAGACTAATTGCGATCTGTTGAGTACAACTCAGACTTACATGAGAACTACCGACCTTTCAATAATAGCAGTCACTACTGGATTGACTTGTGATGACCTTGTGCATAACTGTTATCTTTATTCTTATTGTACTGGTTATTACAATAAACCTTTACTTATTTTATCCACCATGTTTGTCAAGTGTATATTTCTATTAGCACGGAATATAACAATTCCCTTATTAAGTTAAATTTAATTATTGTTAAATTTTTTTCTTGAAAAAGCGCTTTGTCTTCTTTTTGGTATCTCAGAATTGCCTGCATTACTTTTCCTGTACTTTGCTGCTATTATTAATATCATATATCCTATTAAGTGAGCATGAGTATTTTGACCAATATGTCAGGCTGATCGCTATTTTAATTACTCTACATGATAAACCCATTGAATGACAGAGGAGATACAACTCCCTTGGCTCTAAATGATGAAGCAAAGTTAAAAATTGAATAAGCTAAAAACATTCTAACAGTTAATAAGTCAAACATTTTTTTCAAATTGAACTTTCTCCCTAAAGACTTGAGAGCTCATACTTTGATATAAATTAAATTAATTTTTTTAATAGTTGCAAAATAATACTATTATTAAAGATTGATGTCTACAGCGATGTTTTTATTTTGTTTATATTTTATTCTTCTGGTACATATTTTACAAAGGAGTTTTAGTTTAATAAATGTTTTGACCACAAAAGTTTTACTGATTGGACAACATGCAAAGAAGTGAAATCACACAGAGCAATTATGTGGGTAATGAGGTTTTCAGGGTTGGTAATTCAATGGGTAATGGGGTTTTACCTGCTACTCTTGTTTTCTGAGAACACCTGTCTGCTTGGGTGACTAACCAATCTCTGTCACAAACATCTGCAAAGTCACATATGTGGTTTATATTGCAACTATGCTGAGCGGACCTTAGTAAGGGTTTCTGGAAGAAAGCACATAATCTTATGTGATTATCAATTTGAATTATGCCAATATACTTAGACAATGATTTGTGACTTATTGAAACAACCATTGGTAGCTTCCAAACAGTTTCATCTATCTGCCAACTGTATACCTACACAGACACACCTACTTATGCATGAAATATGTTTTACAATGTATTCAGTTTCCTTATGTTGTTATTTAGTGATAGGGGACTCTGGATAGAGGTAGTACCTTTGATGCCTGGCATACTCCACTTTAAGGTGGACAGACATCACTGGTCCTCAACCATGACCTGGTAAACCATTTCATTTTGCAGGCTAATCTCATGTTAACACGGCACCATTGGGCAAAGGACCTCCTTGATGCAGTTTACCGATCAGGGCAGAAGGGTCCCTCAGATGAAATGCAATGGCCATGTGTTCATGACGAAGGTGAGCCACCTAGTTAGAGGACATCGACTGTGGTCTAACCTGGAGAGGGATTGTCCCTGCCAGGTTAAAATGCCCAAGACATACCACATGATGAGCACACCAAGAAAACATTTATGGAGACCAAGGTTCTGGCACATGACCACAACAGATGGAGGAAAATGGTAGACAGGTCAGCACATTGTTAAGGGTAAAAGAAGAAAAAAAATACTGTTGTTGGAATATTGAACCTAAAGATTTCTATAATTTATGCCTACATTTAATCTGGTGATTCTGATACGCATGTGTACAACTGTAAACAGAAGTAAACTAATATGTATGTACATATGGATGAGGGGAGATCAATAATTTCATATCCTGATATTGTTGTTAGGTAAATTCTTGACATTTTCATTGTATACTGTTTAGTTTGTTATATAGGAGAAGCATTAAGTGCATTGACATTATCATTATGCTTAAGAGTTAGTAATGAAAATTTTCTCTCTCTCTCTCTCTCTCTCTCTCTCTCTCTATATATATATATATATATATATATACATACACAGAGAAAGAAAATTTAAATTACTTTCACAGTTAAGAATATTTTTGAGCCTTCTTAAATTAAAAAATACATGTTGCAAAATAAAATTCTTACATTTACCAGGATAGAGTCTGCCAGAAGACAAAAAGCATTGGTAAGAAAAAAATTCCTTTTATTTTTATTCACTCACACACACACACACACACACACACACACATATATATATATAAATATACTCTTAAGGTGTGCTAATTTTATGGGATAAAGTGTTCAATATCAGAGATAGAGCGTGTGTAAATATAAAAGTGAACATTGAAGTCAAAACTTAGAGGCAACAGGCTGTTTCATGCTAGACACAATCGTCAGGCCTGATGATTGCATCTAGCATGAAACAGCCTGTCGCCTCTAAGTATTGACTTCAATGTTCATTTATATATATATATATATATATATATATATATATATAGCCACTTTAGTGGTTTGGCCAGTTTTTTTGTCGACAACCAGGTAAATTCATCCTTGACTCTAGCTCCTGCCCTTTCTTGGGTTTATCATTAGTTAGCTGACACAATTGCCTAAATTGACTGCAGAGCTTGGTCATTGGTCTGCTTTCATTTGGGGTGCAGCAAATTCATTTGATCCTGGTAAATGCCATAAGTACAAGTGTGTATATATATATATATATATATATATATATATAATATTAGTGGTTAATATACACATGCATATGCAATCTACATACATACACATACATATATATATATATATATATATGTATAAAAAATAATTCCAAGAGGATAGAATCCAGGTAGAACTCAATGTCCAGGACAGAGTAAGGATATAAGAAAAAGGCTTAAACACTAATATTCCATGGTCATAATTTATTCCATTGGAATCATAAATACGATCCAATTCATCAGACCTACAAATTCATAAAGAAAACAGGAAAAACAACTCCGGAAATAAAAAATAAAATTTAGCGAGAGTGTATGTATGAGAGTGTGGGATGAATGTTAGAGTAAATGAAAGCTATAGGGAGAGGTAACAGACGAGAAAAGAACAGGAAGGTCTAAAGATGAAGGGGGGGTTAAAATTTAACAGAGAAGTTTTAAAGAGGGGAGTCAAAGACGGTTTAAGTGAGAGAAATATGAATATACTCAGATGTCTAATACATTAAAGATTTACTGGAAAAGAGTATACATTTTGTGGTGACATACACACACAATACACGATATAATCTTAAAGATCAGAAGATGAGAGAGGGAGAGGAAAAGAAAAGAAAAAGGAGCGGGGTGTGGGAGAAATGGGGGGGGGACTAAAACCGAAGGGCATTTATAAAAGGGCCGCTGTATAACCAAGAAAATTTGACAAAAGTAATATCGACTACAGGTTACAAATCTAATATAAACATATAAAAATATAACAATTATCTAATCTAGCAAGGATCTATATTTCTATGTTCAAAAACACATACGTATACACACATACACAACAACATATTTATATTTACATGTGCATACATACATATAGGCATGTATATATATATATATATATATATATATATATATATATTAACTGATTTCAAATATGGTTTTTTCGCTACACACTAATAACCATGTTTAAAAAATGGAAGCTAAAATCTTTAAATTTAATTATATAATTAAATTAAAAGCATTTGTTCCGTTTCATCTTCAAGCAAATATTGGAATAACTTATTTTTAAATTTACTGAGTTTTAAACACACATAAATTCATAATTTACTGTTTCCAAGGATACAGAGGAATCCAATCATTCAGACAGGGGCTGTAGCATGTTCATTTTTATTAACTATTGTATCAATTATGAGTTATGTTCAAGAAAGAGGTTAACTTTAGAGAGGGTAGGGGTTTATTTTTCAACAAATTCTGGCATTCATTAAATGCATGTCGTCTGGGTTTTTTTATTAATGGCAAAAAGTTTTTCGGCATTTTTTTCCTGTATACTCAAAGATTTTTTTATGTGTGTTTGTGTTAAAATACATTTTATTAAATAACAATTTTAAAATATTTTTACTCTTAATTACTAATAGACTATATTTCTTTTTAAAAACAAGTAAATGTAATAGAATTACTTACATTATTTAAAATTATTATCAAATATAAGTATGTATACTACCAGCTCCCATTTTTTAATTTTATTTTTAAATTTATTTTTAAATATATTTTTAAATATTATTTAAGGAAAATTTTTGACAATGACGGCAAAAAATAGCTATTTCAATTCTCTGATTCAGTAAATTTTTATTTTTTATAAACTTAGTAATATTTAGTTTCTCATGTATGCACAAAGAACATGGGTCATCTAATGACCTACATATTCTAGCTTTTCTTGTTAATTTCCATTTTACTGTAGGTCTTTTATTGGATTCTTTTAATTGCCAGAAATACTTTGAGAGCAATGTTTGATTTCTGTACTTATCTATCCTAAATGAAGTTTGATGTTGATTGAACCACTTTTTGAACTCATGGCTTGTGCAATCTATATAGATTTTTATGTTTTCGGGGTTCTCAATAGATGAGATATTGCATTGGTATACTAATAATTCTGTGTGACATTTATTTTGTAGAGGACAGTTATGAGGGTTTCTACAGTTACATAATTTTTGTTTATCTTCATCTGTTTTTATTTTTATATTGTCTAAATTTCTTTGGTTTTGGTCTAAGTATTTATTGAAGATATTAGCATTATGTTTCTTAATAATTTTTCTAAGTTTTTAGTACAGCTGTAACTTAATTTTAGTGTATTTTTATTGAAAAGAGTACTTAGTTTACTTTCTCTAGGAAAGTGTTTAACTATTAATGCAAGGAATTTTGTTCTAATTTGTTCTTTACCATTTGGTTGTATGGAGGTGTATATCAAATTTCTGAATGATTGGATTCCTCTGTATCCTTGAAAACAGTAAATTATGAATTTATGTGTGTTTAAAACTCAGTAAATTTAAAAATAAGTTATTCCAATATTCGCTTGAAGATGAAACGGAACTAATGCTTTTAATTTAATTATATAATTAAATTTAAAGTTTTTAGCTTCCATTTTTGAAACATGGTTATTACTGAGTAGTGAAAAACCATATTTTAAATCAGTTAATTTATAATATTTATGCTCTGTAAATTTACATTGAGCACTGTTTTGTAAAAATAAAAAATAACAAACACCGGATTATATATCTTACTGTTCTTTCTTTCTTTCTTTCTATATATATATATATATATATATATATATATATAGATATATAATACAAAAGAATCTATTGATTAGTTCAACAATATAACAAAAAAAAACAATTGCTCTTTTATACAAATAGATACAAAAGACTTTTCTCTACCCATTACCCAGTATATATTAAATAAAGGATTAAATTTACCAATACAACACATAAACCTTCAAGATGAAGAATTAAGCATAATTAATCATTGCAGAAAATCATTATTATACTACAATAATAAAATATGGCTAAAAAATAATAATGATAATAATAATAATATCTTTGAGGTATCAATGGGCAGTTATGATAGTGCTAAATTGAAAACTTACAGGGATACATACAAAATATATAATTTATCAAATATTAATAAAAAAGATATAGGTTTTTATAAAGATGATGGTTAAATAATTGTAAGAAATTGTAATGGTAGAAAAACAGAAAATATATGAAAAAAATAATAGGAATATTTAACAAATTAGGATTTTCAATAGACATAAAATCTAATATAACACTATTAAATTTTCTAGACATAACATTTACTTAAAATAATAATACATACAAACCATATAGGAAAGCAAATAATAATCCCATATATATAACCAAAAATTCAAATCACTCACCTAATGTATTTAAGCATCTACCAATATCTATTAATAAAAGAATTGCAACTAATTCTAGCAATCTAAAAATATTTCATGAAAATAAGAAAATATATGATTCAGCATTAAGAAAAAGTGATTATTTGAATAAATTTGAATACATAACTAAAAACAATACACACATAAATAAAAGAAAAGAAGTAATTTGGTTTAATCCACTTTATAATAAAAACAAAAACATGAAAAATATTTTTTTAAATTAATTGAAAAACACTTCCCTAAAAATAGTAAACTATCAAAAATCATTAACAAAAATACAATTGAAATCTGTTATAGTTGCATGAATAATATGGGGAAAATAATAAATAAACATAAAATATATCAAACAAAAATAATAGCAATTATAATAACACAAAATAACAACAATAATTTTAATTGTTGAAATAAAAATAACTGCCACTTAATAATAAATGTTTAACTAATAATATAATATATAAAGCAACTGCATCAAATAATATTAACAGAGAAGAAAAAGTTTATATAGGAGTAACTGAAACAGCTTTTAAAGTAAAATTTAATAATCATAAAATGTCATTTAAAATAGATACACAAATAATACAACATTATCAAAATATATATGGAGTCAGAAAGAAATTATTATATCAATTAAAATTAAATGGGAAATCCTAAAATTTTCCCCACATGTAATAATAATAATAGAAAATGTAGACAGTGGGAAAAAATTTTACATAATAGATTTTAATAATCAAATTGAATTATTAAACAAGAAGAAATGAATTAATAGGTGAATGCAGACATTTTAATAAATATTTACTTTGCAACTTAAATACTAATATAACATAATAGGTACAACAGAAACTAATATAAATTAAAGTTTAATGTAACATAATATAATAAACACAATACAGTATATATATATATATATATATATAAAAGCAAAGATCCACATACAAACAAAAATTACAAAATATACAATTGAAAAATAATTATGTGCATGAACGAACATGTGAGTACATGTAAAATTATGAACATGTGTACGTCCATAATGGAGATAAAAAAAAGATGCAGATATGAAAATTGCAAAAAATGGATATTCATTACAATTGGAAATATATAATATACAGATTAATCTCTTGAAAAGTGGACACATTGCCACAAAAGTGTGGAGTCAGGGACAATAATTGATATATACAATTATGGATAATTACAGTAAGTAATTTTTCTGTAGTCAAAATTTAAAATTATCTATGCTCTATTCCAAATATATAAGAAAAACTTGGTTACTATAAATTTAAATCTTCATTTTATAATATATATATATATATATATATATATATATATATATATATATATATATCTCCAAAAATTGAACTCAGTGGCATTGATTAACATTTGCTGAACATTTATGGAGAACAAACAGTGGGTGTGAGCACAGGCAGTATTCATCACTGGCAAAAATGCATCATAAACAATGGTGATTATGTAGAAAACAGATTTTATTGATGAAAATTGCACCATCTGATGGTATTAATGGGCTACTTGTATCTGCGAAATTTCATGAGGTTTGGCAGGTGGTCATTTAAGAGACGAGCAAACAGAATTTCTGCAGGAGAGGCACTTAAATCAGGTGATGGGGTGTTGCGATGCAGTAGGAGTGCTTTTGCCACTTCATCTACTGGGGCTAATGTTTGTTGTGAGTATCTGTTTCATGTGTTTGACAGCTGCCTCAGCTCTGCCATTGCTTTGTGGATAATAAGCTGAGAACACTGGTTGGGATATGCCCCATGTTCTTAAAAATCTCTTCAATTCATCTGAGTTGTATGGGGGTCCACCATCACAAACGATTTCCTCTGGTACACCATAATTTACAAAGTATCTGTGTAAGATGTTGCATATTGTGGAGGCTTTCACATCTTGGTGCATCGGAGCTACTTCCATCCAACCTGAGTACCTGTCAGCATGTAGCATATATTTACATCCAGCCATGTTGAAAATGTCTGTGACTGTTGATTGGAAAGGGTAACCTGGTTGAATAGGCTTGAATGCAGATTCATTAGGGTTTGATGGAGCAATTTCATTGCAACGTTTTCATTGATTTCATTTTTCTTGCAATTGTGCTCCCATACCATGCCAGAAGAAACATTGCCTGGTATTGCTTCTCATGCTATTGACTCCTTGGTGGCCAATATGAAGCTGGTCCTTCCATGAATACTAGTGATCAAACTGTGTACAAATCATTCTGCATATTCCAGATCATATTTAATGATCGCAGCTTAAATGAAATTAAGAACCCGAGAGTCAGAATTCCCTGATGTGGGTGGGGGTAGATGTTCCTTATGTTCAGGGAAGCACTTTTCAATTGTTTCCACAAGGCTCAGGTACTGGTAATCCACCTTTGCCTCTCGTTGTATTAGTGCCATTTTGATGGGGGGATGATTCTTGGTTGTACTGGGATTCTATTCCAGCTTGCACTGCCTCTTCCAGACCTTCTGACTCAGCTGCTGCAATCATTAAATATTGGCATGAGGGGTTTGTGATCAATAGTGAGTATCAGATGGGGGCATCCCAAGACAAACATTCTGCAGCTTTCCAAGACAAACTTCATGGCTAATGCTTCTCCTTCGATGGGTGCATAATGGCTTTCAGCAGGTTTAGTGAATCAAGAACCTGCATATACAATCATTCAATGCCCTGATCCACAAAGGTGGTTTGCTGTGGATAGGCACTTGCAATATTTTGTAGTAGGGTAAATCCTATTCCTGTTTAACTCCAATCCATGATCAGGCATGTTGGATGATTTATCTCAAATGTTCAGATGCCATCCTGGATGCTATTTAGGATTTCATCTTTGGATCACTGAAAAAGTTGTTCTAAGGTGTCGTCCCAGTAAAATCTGCCATTATGTTTAAGCAGTTCCCTGAAAGGTGACATGATGGGTACCTGGTTAATTAGGCCAAAAAAAGATCTAACCCCTGTTATGTTTGTCATGGATGGGAAGTCTCTGCTGCCCTCAAATAATTTCTGTGATGGTTTATATCCTGTTGGGCTGATGTCAAAACCGGTGAATTCCACATTGTCTTTTGCAAAATGAAATTTCTCCGGATTGAAGACAATCCCGTTGTCAGCACAAAGCATGATGTATTTAATAGTGTGCCAAAATGGTAGTGCTACAATATCATCCCATAAAATGGAGTCATCTACACAGCAGGCTACATGGGGGAAACCCTCTGTAATGTCATCAAATTGCTTCATGTAGCCATCGTTAGATGCTTGGAAGCCTTAAGGAGCTTGCAAGTATCGGTATCTGCCCTATTCTGTGATGAATGTGGTGGCATCACATGCTTTTGCAGAGAGGGGCACACTGTGGTATCTTTCCAGGCATCGAGAATGGTTTTCTTCTTCCCTGGGGGTATCGTGCTGACAAGGTTAAATGGAGAGGTTGTGTGGTGTGTCTCCCATCTTGTAGCTGCATTCAAGTCCTGCAGATCTACCTTTCTACATGGGCTGCCATCTTTTTTGGGAACTGTTATCATTCTGGAGCACTATGTTGTTGGTGTTCCAGCAGGGGGGGCTGGTTCTATGATATTTAGAGCAACATTGGTATCCAGCTGT
This sequence comes from Acanthosepion pharaonis, assembly GCA_903632075.3. Lineage (NCBI taxonomy): Eukaryota > Metazoa > Mollusca > Cephalopoda > Sepiida > Sepiidae > Acanthosepion > Acanthosepion pharaonis. Next base: position 279,089 of record CAHIKZ030000385.1, on the reverse strand, counting down.
GACTTGACAGCTTCTTTCCAGTTGTGGGGGTACTGGAATTGGGTTATGTATGGCTGTCAGTCGGTAGTTCTCTAGAAATGAGATGGTGAGTTGTTCTCCTGTCATGGTCTGCAACTTCTGGTGTGTGCATGTGACACTTTATCCAGTTCTCTAGCTCCTTGCGATATTCAGGTGTAGCGGGAAATGGTAATTTGTCTGGTAGTGGCAGGCAAGGTGTTCGGTGCAGACATCTGCATGGGGCTAGTGTGCTATCAGTTGTTCTTTTTTGTCTTCTTTTGTGGTGGCTATTTTAGTACTGAGTTGCACTGGAAAGTTGTTGTTGATGACCATCAACCATTTTAAGGTCGTCTGTGATAGGTATAAACCCTTAACTCTTGAACAAATGTAGATTATCTCTGAGCATGTTTCATCACCAAGTGATATTGCAGTGATTAAGACTCCTTTGATATGTAGGTTATTGTCATTTACAGCACGTAAACGGTGTCTAGTATGCAATAACTGGTTATTATTGCATCCGAGTTTCTTCAACAGATCCTTCCTGGCTGTATTTGTTTGAGCCCCTGTATCCACTGTAGCAGTTTACTGAATGATTTGAGGCTTTATGTCTGTTTGAATTGGATTTCCTAATTCTTGAGTGCAATCATGTTTAATGCGATTTTAACGCTAATAAACGATGGTGGTTCTGGTCTTTCTGGGGTGAATTGCTTGTTGGTCCAGGTACCATGTGGGATTCCTTCTCCTTTATTTAGTCATCTAGGCTGTGTACACATGGTTGATATGAGGGAGATATTTTCATCTCGGGTGTTGTTAGGGTTATCCTCCATGACAGCCTTAGATGAGGCTATGCCACAGCATACATATGAGATGTGGTTTATGGTTCCAAACTTGTGGCATGATTTACCCCAAGCAAGGCATTGCCTGCAGCCTTTTGGGTGTGTTTTGTAACCGCAACCTTTACATTTGTCATTATTTCTTTTGTTTTTGTTGTGTGGTGGGAATTTTTGTGATGATGCAGATTTGATTGGAGTGATTTGTGGTGTCTCTGTTGGTTGAAAATGGTTTGTTGATCTGGTGGTGGATTCCAGGGTTAACAGTCATCTGACCAGGTCATTCAGTGTTGGCAAAGAGTTGATTTTTGTTAAAATCTTACTCTCGTAAGAGGTCTCCCATAGGCCGGCAATGATTTGGGATTTAATCATATCCTCAGAGAATGAGGTTAGTGCTGGTTATCACAACCACATTGTCTTTTGAAGGCACAGATCATCGCTTATGACTTCAATCTGAGACAAACGACATGATGGTTTCTCCATCATTCTGCTTCATTGCAAAAAATTGCTGATGATATACTCCTGGGTGGATGGATTTCATGGCAACAGATTTAAGATATTCCAGCAGTTGTTCCTCTGTGGCATTATTAAGGGCATTGGAACCAAAATCATTGAAGAGCATTTCATTGACAGATGAACTGCATGCAGATCATAGCTCATTTCGGGTCTCTGTTGGGTTGGTGAGCTGGCTCATTTCTTTGTAACAGAACCATGCATCTCTAAAGATGATCCATTTATTGTCCAACATATCAGATTCTGTCACTGGGTGCTCGGGCTTTATGTGCTGGTGGTGCAACGGAGTGGGTGTATTATTTTTTTCGACGGGCAGGAGACGTGCCAATAGGCATGTCATCTGTTCCTGCATGGTGAGTTGCTGTTGCTGCATTTACAACATGAAAGTCATTGGGACAACTTTGGTTTGTTGTCCTGTTGGGGGTTCATCTGGATTTTCAATGTGGGTTGTGTTCTGCTTTGTGTTGAACATTTTAAGTGAGTGTAGAGAACAAAAAAAGAAACATAGGTAAAATATACAGTAAATTGTGATACTGAAGTGAATGAGCTTAAATAATGGGTGATGAGGTGGTTCAGATGTTAATATGTTGGGCGAGGGTATACATGTAGGAAATTTCTACATTACCATGTGCATTCGTTGGCTGCGCCAGGTCCCTGTTTGTTTGTTAAATTTGTTCATCATTGAATAAAATTGCTTCCGTAGTCACTCCACTTTTTGAAATCCCACTTCTGACACCATGTATAGTTGTTTTCAGGAATGCATTATATCAATGGAAATAATGACAGACACAGAATAGATATTTAAATCAGAGGCTTGTGCCACACATGTTCTTTATTTGACATATGCCATGACAGTGTGCCTTTTTGTCTCCTTCTCTAGGAAGTGGAGGTTAAAGGGACATAACTAGAGTATTATGTTAACACACCCAAACAAAATTCCATGACACCATTATTAAAAGAAATATTCATGACAACATAAATATGAATGAACAGTTGTGAGAGAGAAGTGCTTCCTGGGTTTTATACACCATGTACAGCATCTTGTCAAATCAATGCCAATATTTAAAATAAAAAAATAGAAAAGATTTTGAGCCATCTGGAACAATCACTGACCATTAGCAAAGTATATATTTCAGCTTTAAATTGTGTCAATCAGACCAGCCTCATCTTCATCCAGTTATATATCTACCCACCTATCTTTCTCCCTGCCTGCATCTTTATCTTTCATTGGATGGATTATTTGTTGTTAATCTATGGACAGAAAACCTGATGCATTTCTGACAGCATCCTTGCTGTCAGTGGCAAGGCGCTGACTTATTTCGGTTTTCAACCAAAGCATCGGAAGGCAGTTGTGAATCCTCTCCTCCACATCTTTCTTTCAAGAAGAGATTATGGGCGGCAAACGTCGATCAGGATGAGAGTATTTAAATCCTCAAAGACCATATAGTTTCCTTTTCTTTCTCTTTGGTTTTTCTTTTCTTTCCCATCAGCTCTTATTACTCTTTAATGTATTTCTCCAAGCGGCTTTTACCATTTACTCCAGCTGCCCATATACTGTATTAGCCAACATCACAATGGAGAATTCAAGCATTACCAAGTGTTTTCGTATGAAATTACAGCATTTTGTGATTTCTTTTCATTGCATGTGAATCTATTTTAAATGACAAATCTTGATAGTATATTATGATGTTGAGAAGGTTGTAATGAAATGTTCTCAAAATAGTCTGGACATTGCTTGTTTCCTGTGTATGTATTTGTGCCCAATAAAGTACTTATGACCATATCATGTTGAAATGCTGGTTCTCATACGATCACCTAAGTTAAGCAAGATCAACCCTGGTTAGTACCTAGATGAGTGACCACTTGAGAATATCAGATGCTGTAAGCTTGGATGTGTAGGTGGTGGAATGGATAATAGCTCAGAATTGGAAATCAGAGAGCTGAGTTCCAATTCCTGTTGGGTTTGTTATATTCACTTACACACAAAATACTCTCGGGAAGAATATGAATCTACCGCTTCTACCCAAGATATATGTCAATTAGTAGGACTTGTATTAGTAAATCATTATTATCTCTAAAAATTCTTACAATCTAAAAAAATATTTTTTGGCATTAAATAACCTGCAAAATGTGATAAATCATAAAAAAAAAACAGTGAATGTTTCCAATAGATATTTTAACAAAAAAAAATTATTTGCTTGAACCATAAATCCTTTTTTTTTTTTTTACTATCACTCACAAAGACTTCAATTTGACTCACCAAATTGAGCACTTTGGATGTTACTCAACAGCCAAACATTTATACTTACTCTTCAGCCAAAGAGAAGTGGCAGGAAGTGACATTGTATGAGTTAGAGTAGCCTTTATTCAACTATGTATAGCAGTTTCATATAGTGTAGCATAGTATCTGTCCAAAATGATGACATTATTTCAGCAGAGGTACTGAAAAGTTGTCAGCTCAACTAAGAATCCTCTCAAAAAAAATCTGTTGTTTAGTCAATTGATTAAACTCACTCATAATACTAAGAAATAAAACAAGCCATAAATTTGATTCTATAAATGCCAGCCTAATTAGAAAAGAAGATAATTCTTTATGCAGGAAATACTTCAAGAAATTTCTGATAAATATTTTACCATCTATAAACACACGTCAAACACACTTTATTATAAAATTCATACTTAAAAAATTTAGGATATCTACCTACTACAACAACCACTGTAAGTTTAAAATATTTTCCCCTCCGACAAAACATCCCCAAATCAATATGCGGACAACTACCAAATATGGATAAAAATGACTACTCAATGCACATAAACATACACACATATTACAAATACCAGAATATTCTTTAAAAAATGCCTAATAGATGCATGCACTCAATTATCATCTGAGTCCCCTAAAATGATGATACACATATACACAAGAATTAAACATATAATGCTGCTTGACAAGACAGATACACATGCGATCTGCTTAACCAATGAAATACAAACAACACAACTATTAAAAATAACAGAATTTTCCTTTTTTTCTTTTCCTACTCCATATTTCATTCTCTGAAGAAGCTTTAATAAAAGTGAAACATGTTAGATCTATAAATGTTTACTATTTTTTCATTATCGTACCATTCTGTTGGATTCCAATATATTTAATCAATATTTCATCCCAACTTATATATATATATATATTACAGATTCATACCTTTCCCATGGGTATTAGCACATAAGTGAATGTAATGGATTTGACTGAAATTCAAACTTGGTTCTCTGATTCCTCAATCCAAGCCGCTATCCAGTACTCCACCGTCTCTGTATTCAGCTCTTCAAAAAGTGTGGATAGTCCTGCACAAAACCTTCACCCCTAAAATCAAATCTCATGTGCTGGTGTTGGGCTGTCGGTTCCTAGGAACTGATCTGCTTGGCCCTCATATGTCGAATTCGACGGGAGATTTGAGAGTATATTAGAGAGAAACATCAATTTCTTGGTTTGTCTATTCATTTTCATATGACAAATAACTTCAGTTTGACTCACCAAATTGAGCACTCATGTTGTCACTCAGCTGCTGACCATGAATAGACTCTTGCATTCAGCCAAACTGACGTAGCAGGAGCAGACATCATAGTAATAATGAGAAGCCTTTATTCAATAATCTAGCAGTTTTATATAGATGAGCATAAGACCTTTATTTAAGAGGAGTTGTTGAAACCTCCCAGTGGTCCATAATGAATGGTATGGAAATAAAATAGAAAAGGGAGGTTAGATTTATTTCCATAAATTACTTAAAATTAGCAACACCATAAAAAGTGAATAGAAAAATATGTGAATATTTTTTATTTTTGCTCAGAGATTAAAGTGTTATTTTGCAAATGCATAATCCAAATTAATGTCATATATACATTATTTAGTTCTTTCAGTCACCAGTTGTTAGATACAGGGAGATGGTTGTAATGAATTGTCCTCTCTAAATATCACTTATTTCCTGTGAATATATTTGTATCAAGTAGACGAGGTACCCAAAGAAGCTTCTGATTACTTGAACATGAGTTTAGAGGATTTCTAACATAGGCTTAAGATTTCTAACATATAAAATGTATGTTGTACACATATTTGGATGTATAATTGAAGATATGATTTTCAAAATTTCTGTTACTAAGAGGAAAAGACAGCTTCAGTTTTGGAATTTAAAAAGTCAAATGATGAAATTAATATTTATGTGAGATAATGGTAATATTAGCTGTTTCCTTATAAGGAAACATTTGATATGGACACTCAGTGCTCCTCAAAAGAATTTTCTTTACTCCCTAGATCAAAATGTAGTATCTGTTCTCCTAACCTCTAATGGTATAATTAGCCATTTCTTTATAAGGAAACAGTTTACATTCATTGACTAAGCAGCCAGTTCTACTTTTGGTTGAAATTTACAAAATCTTTTTATTATGTGTTAATAAAAAGATCATATAAATATTGGAAAATAGATTTTTCAAATCCAGTAAATGTTATCATTCTTTCCAGTACTGATGGGGACTTCCTTTCTAAACTTTTTTTGACAGTATTGTGGAATGTCAGCATCTTGATTAGATCATTATTTTCTCTTTAAGTTACATGTGCGATACATTTTAGATTTTTGCTGCTGTTGAAAGTCCTCAAGTGATGTGGTTTCTGTTATTTGGTATAGGTATTTGGGATTCTGTAGTGCTAGTCCAAGAGGTTCAAAGAAGTGTGTCCCTCTCTAAGACCAACATGCATCATTTACTTGAGGCCAATTTTAACCATTGATTTGAGAAAGCAAGTGTATACAACTGACAGTTTAGATATTTCTGAGCAAGTATGTTGTCATGCAGTGAGTTGAAACAACTAGTCATGGACATAAAAAAGTTAATGACAAAATATCATGAACATTTTTTGTCCAGTCAAAGTACTGTAGAAGAACATTAATTTGAACTTTGATTTGAGTCTATCAGAGTTTCTATTCACAGATAAATCTAAAGGCATGCCAGTGTTCATCACTAGTGATTATATAAGATTCTTTATACTTCTCCTTTAGGTTAACATGTAGTGATAGAGAAATAAATAAATAAAAATAAATAAGAAGGAGGAAGACCAACATTTCATCATCTCTAAAAATAGATGGATGATCAGAATCATCAGGCCACAAAGGCATATTTTGACCAACCAATTAGAAAGCTTTCACAACCAGGATATAAGGCCACAAGCTAATGAGAAGCAGAAAAGCTTTTTCAAAGTGGATCTGTAGATGTGTATATAACCAAAGACAAAATATAATATTTGTAAGACTAAGTGGCAACTTTAAATGGATAAACAAAACTTCTTTCTTTTCTTTTTATGTGCCATGTCTTTTTAGGACGTAGGCGATTGTAGCTCTCCACCTCCATCTATTGCATCTCTCAACAAGTTCCTTTCCTCTGCTATCTCCCCTAGACCACATTGTCATCCACCTGCTCAAGCCCACCAGGAATGTCATGCACTGCTTTCCTTTGTCTCTTTTTCCCACTATTCAACCTGTGAGTATCAGGTTCTGAAGGCTTGCCTTCTTCATTGTGTATCCCAGAAACTTCAGCTGCCTCTTCCTGATGTTAAGCATGAGCCTCCTCCTTGTCTGCATCCTCTCTAAGACCTCATTGTTGCTCACACACTTGGCCCACAAAATCCTCAGCATCCTTCTGTAGAACCACCCTGAGTCTCTTCTTCATCTTTGAGGAAATTGTCCAGCATTTGCTGAACTGCTATATTTAAGAACATAAACAGTTTCTTTTGTCACCTTTTTAAGCAGCCTCCTGATACATTTGAAAATGGGCATACCTTCCTTCACCCGCATTGTCAAGTAGATAGCTACTACATTTGGATACATAAATATCTACTCCCTTCTTAATGTTTTGTTTCTTTCTTTCATGCCCCAGGAATTTAACAATTGAACTCTTGAAAATTTAACCTATACCTTATCCTACTGTATTATCATTATATTGTGTATATAAAGATTAATTTTGTATTTATCAACACTGTGCATTTTCTTTTAATCATTACTTAAGTCCAATATACACCCAAATCAATTATTCTGATATATGGTGGGAATAGACATTGTCATAAGATAACTCATCTATAACTGATAACCTCCTAACCACCATAAGTTCATCATACATTGCTTTCACTGATCACATGCATCTAGTACTACTCAACAACAGTGGTGTTGCAGTATGTATGTGTTCAGATTGTGTCATCACCAAAATTGTTGCAAGCACTACTAGTTTGACTAAAAGCTGTGCTAACAATATTTTGCACAAGTCTGCCTAAGAAACCAAGTTCAAATGAATGTGAACTCCATCAGATAATCAGTCTAATGAGCCGTATAACAAAACTTATACAACTTCTGATGAATAGAGTGTACAGCAGAATCAGACCAGAAATAACGCAAGAACAGTGTGGTTTTGTTAAAGACACTGGAATGAAGAAAGCAATATTTATGCTCAAAATTTTATCAGAAAGAGTAATACAAATGCTGAAGGATGTGCACCTGTGTTTTATAGATTATGCAAAAGCGTCTGATAATTTAAGTCACAAAGAATTGTTAGAACTGCTTAATAACCTTGACATATTTGGGAAGGATATTAAAATAATCCAGAACCAATACTGGCAGCAAACTGCCTGAATAAGGACAGAAAATGAATTCAGTAAATATACAAAAATAGAAAGGGTAGTAAGACAAGGATGTGTCTTCTCACCAGACTTATTTAATCTATACACAAGGGGATTTTGAGAAAATTAGAAATCTTATTGAGGAATTGGAGAGCTGAGTTTGAATTCCAGTTGAATCTGTTACATTCACTTACATGCTAATACACTTGGGAAAGGTATGAATCCTCTTCTTCTCCCTCCAGCTATGGGTAAATAGCAGGATAGACCAGGTTCTGTAGCCTTGGATGGCAACTGGTCTACCACAGAAAGAAATGGCAATCTACTGCAGGAAAATGTCTGCCTTGTCAGTCATGCATCGAAAGATACATGATTGCCTATGTGTGTATCATGCATGGCACATAACTGACTGATAAGAATTCATTATTGGCAGCCACAATCTTAACAACATAAGATATGCAGATTACACAGTGTTGATAGCAGATACAGAAATGAAACTACAAGAAATTCTACAGAAGGTAATGAAGGGAAGCGAGAAGAAAAGATTAAACATCAACCTCATAAAAGGTAGAATGGATGGTTGTTAGCAAACAAACATCTAAATGTGCAAATTGGAGATACCAAAATCAAATAAGTACAAGAACTGAAATATTTGGGAAGTGTTTTAACAGAGGACAGAAAGAGCAACATTAAAATTCCAAGGCGCATTGGGATAGCCAAAAATGTCTTCCAACAGCTAAGTGTAGTATATAAAACAGAAAAATTTCAATACAAACAAAGAAAAGGATATAGAACTATTATGTGATATCTGTTCTCCTCCTATATGGTAATGAATGCTGGACAGAGGTAATTTGAATCAGCATAAATGTAGATCTACAGGAGGATGCTGAGAATACCATGGATTAAACATGTGGCCAAAAACAAAGTTTGAGAGAAAATAGAAACAAAAAGGAAACTTATACTTATTATCAGGAAGAGATAGTTGAAATTCCTAGGGCACATAATAAGGAAAGAGGGCTTGGAAAATTTGATACTCACAGGACATATTGATGGCAAGAGAGACAAAGGAAAACAATGCATAACTTTGTGAGATTGAGTAAATTGATGGTAGAACAAGGTTTAGAAGAGATAACAAAAAGACAAAATTTATTAAGAACTACAAAGGAGAGGAAATTGTAGAGAGTCATAATTGTGTCCTAAATGGACATGGCACATAGAAGAAGAAATGACAAGTGTAAGGAAATGAATGAATTTTAAATTTTTTATTGAGGTACTTGACAAAATCTAAAAAAGGATCTGCAATGTAATCGATCTTGACATGGCATCGTGATTTCAGTCACTTTCTCACAGTTGTGATGTGGCTTCCCACCGTCTTTTTTACAAATATTTTCATGGTAATTGCTTTTTTTCCCTGCTGCACAGATTGCATGAATTTAAGCATGCTACTAGATTGGTATCTCAGTCCCACCCTTGTATTGTTGAAATATCTAAATGTAACTACCACTACTACTCCAATAGTTTCTTTTCTCACACTTCCTGCCTGTGGAATTCCTTTCCATTTACTTGCTTCCCTAATAACTACAATCTTCAAAAATTTAAATGCAATGTCAATTGTCATCTTCTATCTTGAAACCCTTTCATCTTTTATCATTTCCTCAATCCCCAAGATACCCAGTCTTTTCTCGAACTTTCATTCTTTTTAACTCCTAGGAACACTCCCGTCTTACTTCGAGTGAAATGATTAAAAATAAAATTGGGGTTTTTATATAACTAAGTAAAAATAGAGAAAATATGTAAGTATGAATGTAAATAAAACATTAAAACATAGGAATTGTGTGGGCAACACACCTGTATTTGTATGTGTGTGTGTGTATGAGAGAGAGAGAGTGAGTGAGTGAGAGTGAAAAGGTTCAGTTACTAAAGGGAAAGAGATTCCTATACTTAGCAAGGTCCCAGTTGACATTTCCCCTTCAGCATACTGAGAAGAATAAGGGGAAAGCGACAAAAGTTTCCCATTTTTATCAATGCTTAAAAGTGCCCTCTAATGACTTCATGTTGAAACAAGTGAAGCTGTGTGGGAATAACTCACAATAGCAATATAGACTTTGATTTCAATACAAACACCAGCACAGTGACATCAAAGTATTTTTGTATAAGTAAATACAGTTTGTAATTTATTTGAATGATGCCATGTCTTACCGTATAAATCTTTAATAGTATTCATTTGACAGTCAGTCATTTGCTATTTTTTGCATTATTATGTGGTTATTTAGCACTTAATTTGGATTAATCATACTAGCTATTCAGAGTAGCATAAATGGTTCCTCTCCTTGGAAAAAAAAAATTATAGCAAAAGAATGTTTAAATTTGTTTCATTACTATGAAAGGACAGTATTAGAGACTTTAATTATTATTGTCAAGTCTTTTAATTTAATCTAATTCACCTTTTAATCCATCATAACTGAAACATAAAAAAAAGAAAAGAAATTAAACACTTATTTCATTAGGTCCAATCTAAAACAAGTTACTGTGTGAACTTTTACAGAGAAGTGATTTAGAATTTTCATTACACAATCTATTGTTACAAAATTGTCTCGTTAATTTAGTGATTTAAAACACTTTGTAGTTAAAATGGAATTAACTTATTGGTTATATCTATTAAGTGCTTATTAAATTGACTGAAAATTTGAAATTAAATTATTATAGAAGATCTGAAGCAACTGTTTTTGGTAAATGCTATGCACAGAAAGTGTTTTCATGAATTTCCAATAAAAGTCACAGAAGGAAGGGAGGATAAAAATTTTGGATTGTTTCACTAAATGCACTATTGATTAATGAAATATTCTAAACACAGAATTGCAGCACTTGGTTCACAAAGCCCATTTCCATCACACAATTTAGTCACACAACAAATTATAATCATTTAGCCTAATAATAAAAATATCTTGCTGAAACAGTCTCAAGTCCGTTGCTACAAATTCCGATCAATAAATCTAACTTAGCTCTAATTGATAATAATTTCACAATTGTTAACCTCTGACACTTTTTTTCTTTCTCTCCTTCCTCAGGAATTTACTTGATCTTGGACTCTATCGCATGACTTTTCAAAAAAAAAAAATTTATTTCATTCTTTTAAGGGGTGGATAATTCTATCTTTATTTTCAAAGATTTCTATCAAATTACTTGCATTTGTACTAATTTTGTCTTAAAAAAGAGATTTATCTGTAGTTTTATGGTGATAAACTTTTAATTTATAATTCTGAATGAAAAGTAAGATCTGCATGTAAAATGTTTTACTTTAAATCTTTCAATACATAATGCCATCACTTTGATATATGTGAAGAAATGTCTACTTTTTAAAACATTTTTTGATCATTTTACCCAAGCAATGTGATAATAACATTAATATGCAAGGGGTTACTGGGAGTGAAAGAGAAAGAGAACATATTAGAAGGAACTGTAAACCCAATCCTAAACAGGAAGCAGGGGATAAACCCTGTTCAAAAGATTGGGGAGGAGTGTGAACAAAGGTGATAGGTGAACCTATCACTCCCATTGAAAAAGAAAAAAAAATTAAGTAAGAGAAAAGCAGCAACTTTAGTATTTTAAGGAAATTTATAAGAAAGTGGAAAAAGTTCTTGTGTGAAACATTTCATCCTTTAGGACTTTGTTGGACTAAAATGATTTTTATGTTTATGTTGATGTGATATGTTGATGTTTATGTTGATGTGTGCATGATGGAGAGGAGACATTGAGAATTTTAAATTTAAATTTAATTTTTTTTTAAATACATGTTTTAGGTATAGTCTAACCAATTTAATTTAGTTTCTTTTTATTTATATTTTTAACACTTTTGCAACTAAATATCCCACATTGTAATAATAGAAAATCTACCAAGAAAGGTGAATTGTTGTAAGAACATTGATGAAAATTTACTGTAGATTATCTAGCATTTAAAACATATTCTATATATTTTCACTTTTGTAAATTGCTTTCTCTTTTAATTAGAATAGCATTTTTTAAGTCAAAATTATGGTCAGACTTATTACAGTAAGTAACTAATGCACTGAGTGAGTTGTTTTGTAAAAGATCCCTTTTGTGTTCATGTAATCTTTTATTTAAATCCTTGAAGTTTCTCTGATGTATTTCCTGTGGCAATTATTACAGTTGAAAAAGTAAATTAGTTATTTTTTTTTAAGTCTTTTATTGTTTTCAAAGTAGTTGTGACAAATTTCATGATAAGCTTAGATAAATCTTTTCAGTTGTAATTGTGATAGAGTTGATTGATAAAACAATAGATTTTGATTGATTGAGTTTGTCAAGAAGATTCACTTTTCTATTTTGAAATATTTTAAAAGCCTTTTGTTTTACAATGAATATGAAATAATTAGGGAGGAGCTTAAAAGTATTTTTGATGTATTTTTTCTCTTTGGGTAAATATTCAGTTGGTTATCTTATACAACAGATATCAGATAAAATTATAAAATTTACCTAGATTTTGGGGCTTGCCTTATATGTGTAAATAAATGGTATGTGATCTGATAATAAGTTCAGTAAATTTATCAAATAACTGGCCTTGATGAATGTTTCAAGATCACTGAAGTTAAGCAACATCTAATTTGGTCAGTGCCTAGATGGCTGACTGCTTGGGAATACCAGGAGGTGTAATGGATAATGGCTCAGATTTGTTAATTGGAGAGTGTAGTTCCAATTCTAGTTGGGTTCATTATATTCACTTTTACACAAATACCCTTGGGAAAGGCATGAATCCACCTCTTCTCCCCACCCCCATCTGTGGTTAATAAGTATGACTTTGTATCACAAAATCATTATTAACTCAAAAAAAGTTAATTCTTACAATCTAAAAATATCTCTTGGCTTTAAATAACACTAGCAGTAGAGCCGGCGTTGCCCGGGGATGTAACAGTAAGAGATAGATCAAGTATCGACCATCATAAAGACTGAAAAATAAAATTGACAAAGATTATTGTTTAAGGTTGACGTACACGCATGTCTTAATTAGTTTTTTTTTGTTTTTTTACGAATTGGTCAAACCCAAGCTCAAACAAAACATTGTTTTCAATCGTTATGGGTCTACCGATTGAATAAAATTTTATTATAAACAATTGTCTTGTAAATGGAATTTTAAAGCATTCTGAATGTAAAAAAAAAAAAAAAAAAGTGCAAGACAATAAGAAACACTACCTGCCAAAAAAAAAAAGTGAAGTTTTGTTGAAATCAGTTGAAAAATGTAGGTAGCCTTTCTCTGTAATCTTTTTACAATTTATGATTTTTACTTATTGAATACAGTAAAAAAATTGCATATTTTGCTTGTGGTGATTCATAATTAGAATTCTGATTTGAATATATTTTCCACTCGTTGTTTCTAATACAAAAAATATTAACTTTATTTGGGTTTATTAATTTATTACAAGTACTGTGTTCTTTCCTTAATAATTATCATCTTCAAAATATTGTTGTTTTTTGTCTATCAGATTTCTTACGTCGGCATTTTTAAATTATTTCTTAATACTTTCTTTTAAATATTGAATTAATTTCAAATAGAACCAATGCCTTATTGATCTGCCTTGTAATGAATTGCAAAGGGAATTGTAAAAACGGCCCTAAAGTACGTGGAATTATCTTTCCCTAAAGATAAAGAATTATCCGATTTTTCGATTCGTACAATCAGTAGAGATCATTAGATTATTGTTTAGGTTGATGGACACGCATGTCTTAGTTTTTTGTTTTTTTTTACGAATTGGTCAAACCCAAACCCAAGCTCAAACAAAAACATTGTTTTCAATCGCTATGATGAGTCCCCTGATTGAATAGAATTAGAATTTTATTATAAACAATTGTCTTGTAAATGGAATTTTTAAAGCATTCTGAATGTATAAATAAAGAAAAAAGTGTGCAAGACAATAAGAAATACTACCTGCCAAAAAAAAAAAAAGTGGATGTTTGTTTTATCGATTGAAAAATGTAAGAAATCCGATCCCATATATAAAGGAACACACACACACACACACACACACACACACACACACACAAAAACAAACAACCTGGGTTTTTAACCTAAGTCACTCCACGGAATCGCTAAAAACATAGAGCATAGTCTGATGAAAAAGACGCCAAAGTTTATGAAAACAAAATTTTATCGTCAAAATGCTTATGTTTTTATGAAGAGGATAGACTAAATTTTTTTAAAATTATTTTTTAAAATTTTTCCATCTTTTTAGAATATTCTAAATTTTGATTTAAAAAACCTTGTTTCTCTTTGTCACAACAAGGGGTAGTAAATAACATAGATAATTTTTAGCGCATTTTTTTATGAAAAACTCTAGAAATTCGAGACCATCGATTTTAGTGATTACAATAGTTACAATAGTTAAGCATAAGGCTTTGAAGAATGCAAATCATGTTTTTTTTTTTTGGCCAACGTACCTGAAAATCAGCTGTGAATTGTAACATACAAAACTCAATAAAACAAATATATTATTTAGTTTCAAATGCTTTTATTTGTTTTAATTTGTTTTTTATGAATATGGACAATATTTTCTGAAAGCAAAAAATTTTTCAATGAAAATTGAATTTTTAATACAATTATTTCTTATTTCTTTAATTTTAAAAAGATTTTTTTAAAAATGTTTAAATTGAATTTTTAAAAATATTTTAACATTAGTTAAAAGCAACATCAACCTTTCAAAATGTCCATGTGAGATTGTCATTGTCTAGTGCTTTGAAAATTGTATAATTTGGACCAATCAGATTAGCCATGGTTATTAAAAAATGTAATTTTTGTGTTTACAGTCGGACAGTAATTATCAAGTATGGAAGACCAACCAGAATACAATTTAGTTGCATTATTTGAGTTCAGCATTGTTCTCCGCTGTTAAGCCCTTTACTTTTTGCGAAACACGTATGGAGAAGTTAATTTGAGTTTTCAATTTCAACTGAGAAGGGTACCTACAAGTAACAGTATCATCTTATGAAATTTAACTACTGCTAAACTTTAATTTGTATGATCTTATTTTTATATTAATCTCAGTTATGACATTTTTCCATAAATGAAATATCAAAATTAATAATAAAATGAATGGAAATACAAATAACACAGTAAAATGTAATAAATGTACATAAAATTCACTTCTGATAAAATTTCATAAGAAAGGTACCTAAATTAATTAGATACCTTTTTCTTATGAAATTTAATCTCACTATTAACAGTCTTATTTTTTAATTTCTTTATATTTTCCATAAAGCATCGTAAACGTAAAAATGAAAGCTAAGTACAAAAAAAAAAATTAAAAAAATAAAAAATAAAAAATTAGAGCGCTGAAAGTTTTCCTTAAAAGTAACAAGGTAAATAATTTGTTCACTTAAATAATTTCACTTCCTTCCATCCGTAGAAAGAATTCTCCTCCCGTAAGTTATCTAAACGTCATGAATGTGCCTTTCGTCAATCGTCAAGTGACGCGAAAGGTTATGACCTGCTTTGTTTTATTTTCAAATTACATTTTTTCGGTGCAGAAGCTAAGTTAAGCTTGGTTCAAAATATTTTAAATAAACAGTATAATTTCTGTTTTTATTAAAATCAGTTTTGAAAAAATGATAATTGATTTTAAAAGAATATCAAAGTAAGATTTTAATCTTTTTTATCAAATCGAAAAAATGATTGAAAATGATTATCTGTCCTTATTTTGACCAAAAAAAAAACAATATATTTAACAAAAATTTCAGACGTGCTAGGAACGATTAAAAATGTAAAAAAATACCCCCAAATATATTTGATCTTTCCTCTTTAATAATAATATGAACATTAGACGATAAAATTTTGTTTTCGTCATGTTCGGTGTCTTTTTCATCATGCTATGCTCTTTTTTTACATTTTCGTGGGTGAGTTGTCCCCTTTCATTCTCATGATGTGTCTTAATCGTATTTTCAAATTGATTTTATTAAAAAAACAACTGTGTTTTTCCCATTTTCGGCCCCGTTAGAACCACCAAAAGGTAATTTCATGTAGTCCTGTGAAGTTTTGTTGAAATCGGCTAAAAAATGTAGGAAATTCGATCCAACATATAAACATTACAGACACACACACACACACACAATCTGCGTTTTATAATAAGTAAGATAAGATGCAAAGGATTGATAAACTGTAAAAAATGAATCAATCAATCTCAACAATGTTTCAATAGGAAACTTTTCTTCATTTATTGAATATTATAGCTCTAATTATCTACTGAGTGCTTTTTGTCAGAAGTTCTGCTATCCTGATAAAACACATAAAATTCACATTTGGAGAAAAGATAGCACAGCCTTTATATCAAAGAACACAATCCCAATGGTGAAATTTGGTGGTGGCAATATCATGGTTTGTGGATGTTTTACTGCTAATGGTATGGATAATTTAAAGATAATAGATGGTAGAATGCATTCAAAAATATACCAAGATGTTTTGGACTCTAATTTGTTTGAGTCAGTAGTAAAGCTTGGACTCCCAAATGAATAAGTTTTGCAAGAAGATAATGACCCTAAACATATGGCTAAACCTACAAAAAAATGGCTAATTGAAAACAATGTCAATACATTCTAATGGCCATTACAGTCTCTAGATTTGAATCCAATAGAGAATTTGTGGCGTTTATTAAAAATTCAAGTTAATAAAAGAGCTCCGAAAAACATCCTGGACCTAAAGAGAATATGCAATGAAGAATGGAGTAAAATACCAATGGAAACTTGCAAATCATTGATTAAAAGATACAAAAAGAGAATGATTGCTTTTGGATTGAGTAAGGGATATTCTACAAACTATTAAATAGGTATTATAATTTTGTACAAATACATTTTTGCCTCCAAATTTTTAATGTCATATAATTTTATTAAAATAACAAATTTTTCTGATTTTTTTTGCATATTGCAGCATTATGCCATGGTATAAAAATAGTGTGTAGATTATAAAATTCTTTTATAAAATCTAACTATGTTAAATAAAAAAAATTCATGGTGTACAAATATTTTTGTCCCCACTGTATATATATAATATTTAAGAATATAATAGTTCAAAAGTAAAGTAGATATTTTCATATAGTGCTCAATATTAAAATAATATTAGAAATAAAGCATTGATAATATGATAAAGTTACTTAACTATAAATTTCAATTTTTGATGTTGTTTCTCTGACTTTGAAGTTTCTTGGAATTGTCCATTCATCAAGGGAACTGTTGTTTAAATAATTATTATGTTATTATAATAATAATTATTATAATAATGTTGTTTGAATAATAATAAATATAGTTATAAGATGTTATGTTTATGGGTAAAATGTGCTCAAGATCATGGATAGAAGATGTGTAAGTATAAAAGTGGACACTGAGGTCAACACTGAGTAGTGACATTCTGTTTCATGCTTGAATGCAATTTTGCAATATATGCATTTCAACACAATCTTTAAGCCATCCTGAAAACTGTCTTCAAGACTGAAACAGACTGTCATCACTCAGTGTTGACTACAGTGTCCACTTACAAATTTGTGTGTGTATATATATATATATATATATATATGGTGGACTCTCCCGTCATATTCAAAATATGAGGGTCAAGCAGCTCAGTTCCTAGGAACTGACAGCCCAGACACCAGCACATATGATTTGATTATAGGGGTGAAAGCTTTGTGCAGAACCAACCATGTTTTTTGAAGGGTCAAATACAGAGACCTGGTGCACTACATGTCACAAGGTCCCCAAACAACCCTCCACAGGTTTAAATTCAGACTTGTCTTTCTACTAGGCTATAGAACCCAGTCTGTCCTGCTATTTACCTGTAGATGAAGGGAGAAGAGGAGGATTAATACCTTTCTCAAGAGTATTAGCACGTAAGTGAATGTAATGGATTTGACTGGAAGTCAAACTCGGTTCTTTGATTCCTCAATACGAGCTTCTATCCACTACTCCACTGTGCCTCATATAATATATATATTTATATATATATATATATATATATATATATATACACACACACACACACACACACACACACACACACACACATGTGAAAGCAAGACAAGACATTTACGTAGACATACTTCTGTATACATTTTTATAAACATTTACAATCAAACAAAAACATGTATGCATACAAATATAAACACTGATATACTCACACATATGTAACTATGTATGTATGCATTTGAATATTTAGGAACACCTGCATTGAAGTGGATCCAAAAATCAAGCCATATGTCATAAACTATACAAGTACTCTGAACCTTACTGATTCAACAACAAGATGACATGTAAATGTTAAAATGCTAAGTCTGTTTTCTTTTTGTCATTGTTATTTTATTTAAAGCAGGCTACTCAGAAGTTCTTTGGTGAAATTTCTCTTGGGCTAAACAAGAAAGGGATCCTGAAATTGAGAGGGCCATATTGAAAGAATAGTTTATACAATTTTTTGCAGAAACAATCGACTCTGAAAAAAAGTAAAAAACTGATCCTAAATGAAACAACCTAATACGAATTAGATTTTATTCATTGTAATGACAAATATACGCAGATGTCGGCTTTAAGAAAGCTTTATTCAACTGAGAATACAAGGGTCACGTATAGTGTCCTTTTATAGCTCTCTCAAAGAGGAGAGTAACAAAACAAGGGGATACCACTCTTGATTATTTCATTTTTTTTTTTAGTTGGATGTTTATACTGGACTTTGCTTTTAAGATCTTTACCCAATTATTTAATTAATGAAATACTTGAGTTCCTTTGATGTTATAATTCATGTTATGTTCATGATAACCAGAAATGCAGATGAAGAGATATAATGCCACTATTGCAGTCTCTTTTTACAATTGTCATTCCAGGAAAAGTGCTCTCTTTTCATTTGAGTTCTGTGAACCAAACTTTTTTGTTTATCTCCTTTGCTGTGTTTGTGATTGTTGCAAGCAATAAGCAATCTGAGTATTAATTTGAAGAGAATAATCTAAAGATTCGTCATCAAATTGGTAAACAATTGATCAAGTGATTCTGTAATGCTGGAACATGCACACACACACACATGCACATAGGTACATATACCACATATATATATATATATATATATATATATATATATATATACACACACATTTAAATGAATAGAAATCTTCATCAAAAAATATTTAAAATATGACTACAACTCTTAAAATGTCAGATTTGATAAAGTTCTCCATACTCATCATATTTAGAAATTTCCTGAGTGATCAAAGATATATATATATATATGTTTATTAGTAATTGTTAATTTGGAATAATGAGCACAAAAGTTATTTTTGTCAAGAATAATAAGGTAACATAGCAATTAATTATGTTTCAGTAATGACTGTATTAGTTCTTGATTATAGACAATTTCTTTTTTCCCTAATTTCAATCCATAAATCTGATTTGGTACTCAAATTTGCAAAAGATAATTTTAGATACAAAAACTACAAAATTCAATATTTAATTATTAATTTTGTTTCCTTTAGCTTTGAAAATATTTAATTTTGTTTGATCAAACAGAGAAAAAAACAAATTGATAAAAACTAAGTGATGGTGAGATCTGGAGTAGTGTCAAATTCAGTGAGACACAATCTAAAATTGTGTCTATATTTTCCATATTCAAATGCAGATGGTTCTAAAAGGAAACCATTTGTATTTTTTCCCTGTTCTCTAATGAACAGAATTTATGTCTGATGACTTTCTAGAATGAGGAATTATCATTATTTACATTCACTAATCCAGTGGATGAAACAGTTGGTTAATGAATTTGGTGGTAGATCAATTGTGTGTTCAATCCCTGGATCAGATAGTTCAAACTTGACAGAACAATTGTGTGTTCAATCCCTGGATCAGATACTTCAGACTTAGACCCAGTGGAAAGAGGGTAAACAATAACTGAACAACACTTAAAAAAGAAAAAAAAAAGATGATATATCCCAAGACATAGACAGCAGAACAAGAACAATCTACTTTAGATTAAATAAAGGTTTCAGTTTGAAATTCCATGAAGGTTACCAGTTTGACAGACACCTGAAGAAAGCCATAGGGCACAACTGAAACACTGTAATAATAGCAAAGATGAATGCAAATACAAGAATTTGCTATTTTATTAAAAATACAATCATGAGGATGATTGAAAATTTTGATGAATTTTTTTAAAAAATAAATTTTACTTGTGATATCATGTAGGGCTGTTGCTAAGGTCTTGCCCTCACCCTGAAATTTTGATACAAGGCTCCACTCTCTACAACATGTTGATTTAAAAAATTCCCAACCTGGTAGCCACAAACCCTTGAAGGAAAATTGGTGAAAAAGGAAAATCTGAGAAAATTTTATTCTTTCTGTAATAACCAGCAATATTTTCATGACTGAATTTTACTTGAAAAAATGTTTTATTTCAAAATTTTTACATTTCCATAAAGATTAATTGCAAACACATCTCTGCTGGAAAAATTTTTACAAAAATTCCAACTCAACACATGAAAAAATATACATGAAAAACTGAATTTGTGTTTGAGGGAAAAATTAGGGTCAAGTAGATGTTTTTAGGGTTAGTAGTGTCGGAGTTAACTCCTCCTTTAGTATGTTTACCCTTTCACCAGGGGTCTCTCTTCCCTGGCTATAAATAGCCGCTGACCCTTCACCTCTATCTCTTTTTCCTTCAGGCCTGTGCACTGACACCTTGAGGTAAACTCTTTTTCCTTCAGGATTTCAGCTATCAACCTCGAAATGTAGGCGCTAACAAGGGATAGCGTGGAAACACGCTAAGCATAATACACACACACACGCACATACAGAATATTCACACACGCACATACAGAATATTCACACACACTTCGTTCTTTTGTAATGTTTCCATGTATTGTAACTTGTTATTAATATATATTTGTATATACATATATTATCGGTCTTGTGTTTTGTTTGCTTTCTTTGCCTTCTTCTTTGGACTTAATCAAAGTCCAACCTTTTTATGTAGTTGGGCCCGGCGAGCAGGAGTATCTGAACCTTATTCTACGTCTGACTTCTATCAACAACATAACAGCCACGCCATGAACCCTCAACAAAAGGATAACCGCCATTCCCACTACGGTAGTAAGCTAGAACTTTTCCGTAAATGTTTGATAAATGAGATAATCTGCAATTTACATTTACATTGTTACATGGTTTAGCATCTCTTACTAGTATCTCTTTCACTTTGTCCTGTTATGCATTTGCACCAAAAAAAGAAAAAAAAACTATTTTCCTCTCATACAGTTCATAACTAAATAAATGCTTCAGAAATGCTAAAGAACTGTTCAGAAAGAAAATTACAATTTAAAAAAAATAAGAGCTTCTGAAATTAGCACATGTGATCTTCACATGATTAAGTGGTTTGGGGTAGTAATCACTGGCCTTGTCAATTATTATAGCTGATAATTGACAATATAACTCAGGTAGAAAAATAGTAAAAAGTACAAAAAGCAAAAAAAAAAGCACTGAAACCAACCTTTTGAGGGCTCCAACCTCATTTGGAGTTCATGTGTAGTACATACCACACAGGCCATGCAGATACATGAAAATACATTACATAGACAGATACATTATTAGTTGTGACTGACAATGTAACATCAGTTTAAAAATAATTAAGAACATGGTAAATGGCCATAAAACAGTGCTAAAAAAATGTCAGAGGCCATAATGTGGTCTCAAATAATGTGCACCCCATTGGGGGTTTTGTGGGTAAGATGCACTGGTCCTGATAATATCATGGGTTGTATAAAGAGTCATGTTATGTTTTAAAATTTAAAAATAGAAGTTTTAAGTAAGTCCAAATTAAAAGATTTAATAATTTTAGATTTAGCAACATCAAAAAAAAAAAAAATGTATGAGAAACTTTATAATCAATTTCAAACTGAGCCCAAAAGAAAAAAAATATGCAAAAGCTTATCTCTGCTAAAAATCTCACTTTTCTTCTTAGAAAAGTTTGTCTCCTCACAACAGCAATTTTTCATGATAACAAATATTTTTCCGTAAATCAAACTTAACTGTTTCTCTTATAAAGAATTACCTTGTGATATTTGTTAAATGATTTATTTTTGTGTTGGATTTTTCTTTCTTTTAAGTCTTTATTCTATTCATTAGAAAAATTATTAGTGCACCATATGGTCAGATACAAAGTAAAGTGTATAAATACCTTTTTGAAATCATTACCTTAAGAAAAAATAGTTTCCTTAAAACTCACTTTTGAGTGTTGGATTCCTAATTTGGCAGTAGAGTTTTAATTTTGGTCAAAAAACACATGTTGCTCTTTTAAGGAAAGAAAGGTGAAAGAAACAACAACAAAAAATGAATTTATAATTAACACTAGAGTATTTCTAATTATCTGCAGCCTCAATGTCATTAGTTATTGATTAAGTTGTCTCATTTGGATAACACACAATTTGACCTGTTAAAAATGTCTGTAGGGTGTAAAATTCAAGACAAAATAAATTTAAAAAGAGCATATGATACTCAGCTGCTCATTTTTAAACATGGTTTAATATTGACTGAATTCTCATTGATTATGAATGTATAGGCCAAGGTTGGCAAAGATATGTGAAAAAAAGTTGGCCAAGGTCTACAGAGCTAAATCAGTGTAACATTAGTAGTGTTAACATTACTATAATAAGACACAGGAAAGCAGTATAGCTTAGGACGTTTTATTCAACTTATGATAATCTATTAAAAGGATGGATACTATTTATAATAGTTTGGCCTAGGAGAGTTCTCCCATCAAGGGAGATAATCTCCAAAAAGTGCGGTAACTATGTAGTTACCTACCACAATTACCTCTTTTCTTTTTATTACTCATTTTACGATCATTATCATTGATAAAAGCAATCATGAGAGATATAATAATACTAAGGTTATGATTAAATGGCTCACTCATAATGAAGCAAATTGAAATTGTCTTTGAATTTCTCTGAGGAAAATCAAAGAAATTCAAATGAAGATTTAAGCCAAAGTCATATTCCCTGATAAAACTAATGTATTACTGTATGTGTATATATATATCTCACCTTCAAGGGAATTCTCTTAATTCCTGCTAGGTGGCATTGTATAAAGCAGTATAAAAAGTAAAGGATACAAACACCTATTTTTATCTCACTTCCACCACAAAATATTGTAGTAACAAGATGTGCCCCATTTTCACTCTTGGGGTACTTTTTGTCCAAATCAAACCATATGTTACATCATATAGAACACGCTAAATTATTACCTTTAAAAAAAAAACTTATGCTACCATAATATCTCCACAACAAGACTATATAATTATGTATCTCTCTTTAACACAAGTAAATATCTCACTTTAACAACTGAGGCAATGTTACCACAAACTGATGGTCCTCATAATGAACTGGTAACACGATGCCATTACAAGTTTTTCAAAAACACTTTCTCACTCAAAGTAGAATGTTTGTAGTTGAAGAATTGATTTTTCTCCTGTAACACTTAGTTCCATATATATATATATATATAAATCCATGTATGTGTTGAAATGATTTATTTTAAGGTTTTTAAAATTTTCATATATAAAAAAAGTTACATATATACTGATATGCCAAAATATCTTGCTTCCTTTTTTTGATGATGTTGAACAATAACGCAACTGGATGTGTGTTTCAAAAAACTGTCTAAAGATTGCATTCAAGAACAGTCGAACAAGTGGATGGTTAGCGGGGAAAGGTCATTTAGGCTACCATAATAGCCAACCGAAAACACAGCACCACACTCCTGAAGTATTGTAGATCGTGATAGTTGATTGACAATATCTCCTCACTATTTTTTCCTTAGGATTTAAGTGAAAAGAAAGTATTTGCTTAATGAATTTCTTTAATAAATTCAATACAATAAATATTAAAATATAATTTTTTTTTGGTGGGGGGTCATCTTGTATAGTGAATATAACCTACATTTTAACTTGAAAATTTGGCAGTTGTCTTATATACCTCATATATGATAATTAATAAAATATAAATATTAAGAAAGAGGAAAGTTTTCACTCAAAGAGAAACATACTGAACTTTTATGTAATATTGGTCCTCCTAAATGGCAGTAAATGCAGGACAATCTCACAAATGTAAAAGAGAGTTGAAGCAAAAGAAATGTGGCTCTACAGAAGGATGCTGAGAATACCATGGATGAGAACATGTGAGTAAGAAAGAAGTTTTAGGGAAAATGGAAACATAAAGGACAATTATACTTAGAATCAGAAGGAGATAATTGAAATTTCTAGGTATATAATGAAGAAAGAGGGTTTAGAGAATTTGACACTCCCAGGACATATCAAAGGTTAGACAGAGGAAAGCAGTGAATGACATACCTAATGAGCTTGTGCAAATTATTGGCAGAACAGAGATTAGGAGTGACAGTGAAAAGACAAACCTTATTAAGAGCTAGAAAGAACAGGACGTTATGGAGAGCCATGATCACCAAAGTCATGAAGGGACACAGTACATAGAAGAAGAAGGAGGAGGAGGAGGATGATGATAAAAAAACAAATGTAAATTTGCATTCTTTTCCTGAATAGTTATTGATTTCTGGTTACCAGTAAAATACTAAATATTGCTCTTAAACGGGGGTTGGAAGAAAACAACTTCTTGCCAGGCAAATGAAACACCTTTATTTTGCTTTTTGCCAATTGAGTTTAAGCGAAAATAATGCTATTTACCAAAGATAAGGAGGTCGAAGCAAACTGACGTTGTGTCCTGATAACAAGTCAAGGAATACTGAACTTAGATATGTGTTATTTGCCCTACATAGAAAAATATGTTCTAAAAATGGCAAAGCACAAGTCTCTTTATTGAAGTGGATATAATGCTTTTTTATTATACCAAATAAAGACTATAGAATATTCTTCTGTTGAACAATAAGCTGTCATAGAAAAAGTGCTTCTAACTTAGAGAAGCCGATTTACAGGATTATAGAAATAATATAAAGAACATGAGCAACATATAAATATATAAATTTAACAAGAAATGTGTGTAAAATAAATAATTTAAAATTCAATGAAATCTCTGGTTTATATCTATTACATTTCTCATAACTAAAATGATTTCTCATGCTTTATTTTCTTCTTGCTCAAGTAAATCAATGTATTTTAATTCCAATTTAAGTTTTTCATTTAAAACTTCTTATCACCTGTTTATTTTAAATTGCCTTTTGTTAAATTTGGAAATCTTATTGATTTTCAGCTTATTTTTGATTTGATTCATCAAATTACACTCTGGTAAGAAGAAGAAGAAAGCATTTTAAATTTGTATCTGCAAATTTCAGTAAACCATGTGTCACCTAGATTGTTAATTTTATTAATATTTGGATTTATAGTATGATGGCAAAATGTGTATTCAGTCAGATTTCAGTGATGAACCAACAAAGCTGCTGTTAGATTTTATATAATAATAGCTTATGTACTGATTTTGGTAAAAAATTAAAATAAATTTTTACAAAGAAGAATTTATTTTGAATAAGGCCACAAGAGGAGAGGCGAATGTTGGGTCACTTCTTCCTAGCCTCGCATAAAATATGTTAATGTTGTAGTTATTGCCCTTGCTTTTGGTTGTTGTTTAGTGCCATATGAAGGAGACAAATGTATTTTTTGATCATTCAGTTATTATTTCAAATATCAATAAATGTACCCCTCAGCCTGAGATAAAAATGGAAAGTCAGGACACTCTTTTTACAGATAGAGTAAGACATGGACGGGGTTGACCATATACTCGTGCCACCAAAGATGGTCGCACTTCAATCAGGCAATTTCCTATACAGTTACATGTCCATAAATTAAATCCTGTGTGTCACAGTGGGCAGGTTTCAAGATGTGTCATATGTGACTCAAAATTTAATTGAGCACATGAATGCCCTCATGCATATGAGTGTAATTATACGACACCCTAGCCAGTCATCCAAGACTTCCAACACTGTGGCTGGTCACTGAAGTGACTGCTTCAATCCAGAGTTAACCTTATCCCACATTGTGATTTTTTACATCATAAGGCAGTCAATATTGAATCGTCACAGGTATCTTCAAGTTGGGCTGGTCCAAGCAGGGCGAAGATGTACAGGAAAAAAAATAACACTTAAATAAATTGAACGAAAGTAAATACTGATTTTATATCAGTCCTCTGTATAATAATTGGTTTATATCAGAGTTTGCATGCAATTAATTATTAGTCCAACCTGCATTTAACTCAAAAGTCATATTATCCTTGTTGACCTGGTAAAATCTGCTTTGCAGCTGTTGGTAAAGTTTGGCACAAGGCTGAAGTCAAAGGCTTTCATTGTCAGATAATCACATGGGCCTCTCTCCTGTTTCTGGTCTCATCTCCATCTCTTTTGCATTTCTTCTGGTGAATTTGATTTGTGCATTCATATTTATTGCCATAATTTTGGAGAATTTCCTTCTCCCAATCTCTCACTAAACCTCCTCAGAGAGCGAGGGTGGCTTATCCACTCCACTCTTATCTCAAATCACTTTTGACCAGGAGAATCAACTCTAAATTTCTTGTTTACTGTTGTAACCTAGGGAAGGTTACTGAATAGAATAACCAAACAAAGGTTGGTAATGAATGATAATACTTATGCCAACAACAACACATATAAGATTTGTTAGTAGTGCATAGAAGATTTAGTCAACTGCTAGAAGTGAGTCAAGTGAATTCCACAATGAATCCCCAACAGCAAACCAACATACAGTATTTACTACTGTATTTATATGAATGGAAAAATACCCATTATCACCTGTTGATATGTTACAACATTTACGAAAATGAGGTTTTCACTTTACAGCTTGTATTTGCAGATGTGTCTCAATCAACATTGCCCTTAAGTCTGGGTCACTCTTCCATTGTTCAAACTGTTTAACATACACATTGTCATTTATGTGTGAATTAAATTCTCAATTCTTCTCATGGGTTTTTAGTATTAACCCTTCTCGTTTCAATATCTCTCAGGACATGACACTTTCTTATGTTTTAGCAAAACTTCCTTCCGTTTTACTGTGGCAATGACAAATAGTATCACATGAGAACAGTGATCAATATCTGCAAAAGAATACATAAGAAAATGTTCTATTGTCCTTGTTTGTGGGTTGTACTAATAGTACAAGGTTGCAATCCCTGATGAGTGATGCAAAGGGTTGTGCTATTTTGAACACAGGGTGTTTGACCACTGTCTGTGGTAAAGGTTGGCTTCAAGAATATTTGAATTCATTAAGTGATTATGAGTGACCTTTAATTGTGGAACTATGCTCTGTTACCATCTGTTAATCCTCAGTGAATCAATTGCATCTGCAATAAGGTAATCCTGTTAGTCTGAATATTGACAACTGACCAACTGAACATTTTCAATATGGCTGCCAGCATTTTATAGAAGCCACCATCTAGTGGCACTAAACAACAACAAAAAGGTAAGAACAATGACTACAACATTAACAGAGATAATAAAACATTTTAGATTTAAAAAACAGTAGTTAAATTCATTGGTTGCTTTTTTTTAATTTTTGTAGTGGAGAGATGTAGCATTGTATTAGAAAGAGGTTAATACTGGATGTGGGTGAGAACTTTAAATG
This sequence comes from Acanthosepion pharaonis, assembly GCA_903632075.3. NCBI lineage: Eukaryota > Metazoa > Mollusca > Cephalopoda > Sepiida > Sepiidae > Acanthosepion > Acanthosepion pharaonis. Next base: position 251,494 of record CAHIKZ030000385.1, on the reverse strand, counting down.
AATTCAATATTTTCAAAACAAAGGAATTCTACATGTGGAGTTTTTTTTATACAAATCTTTATATAAAGAACATGATTGAAAACAAAAGAAGAGAAAGAGAAAATTATATTTACATGTATACAGATAACCAAAATTTTTGTTGCAGATCAACTACACTCTGCTACCATTTGTTAATCTTCAACAAATCAACTACATCTACAATAAGATAATCCTCCTCTTAGTCTGAATATTGACAACTGAAAATTGCTTCATTGAGGATTAACAAAATATATTCATTCAGAAAGTTTCCATCAATCACAGTTATATCATTGAATTTGTTGGATTAGTGCCTCTAATGATAATCACAGGTGGTACAATATTTGAAAGCCTCTTCCTCTTTTCCCTTTAAATTTTGGAGCAGCAACATACATTTCCTTTTGCTCTGCTAGACACAAAGCATCTAAGTACTTCAGAGACACAGACTGAAGATTGTATTGAACTGTTCATAACTGCAACTTTGTCTCTTCCTTTATCCTTCTGTAACATGTTAATACATTTATGAATTGTTTTTTTTTAATTCAAAGTGTTGGATCCTTTTTTTATACATGAGTTTACAAAATATTGTTTGTAAGACAACCACACCAGGAGGCATAATACTTTCCATTATCATAACAAACTATATTAACAGAAATTGTCATCATTCATAGTTAATAGGGTAACCAAGATAGTAAGCAGCAAGAAAATAGAAAATATTGAATTCTTTCATTCATGGGCTTTTTTGTCAGACATTTATGTCCTCTCTTTCTCTTGCTATCTACCTACACACACACACACACACACACATATATATATATATATATATATATATATATATATATATATATATATAAATAACTTTTTTCATGGTACAGAATTTAATAATAGATAGGAAAAGACAATATTTAGAAGGCATTTTTTAAAAGCAAAAGCTAAAATAAAAACAACTGGTTTTGTCCCAGGACTTATCAAGTTTATTTATTCTGGGAATTTAAAAGCGTGTAAATTAATTTTAATTAATGAATGTAATTGAATGGGGGAAAAAGAAAATTATGAATTTCAAGATATATATATATATATATATATATATATATATATATATATATATATATATACACACAGGCATCTTGTTACTATAAATGTTAAACAGTGGTTTCAGTGATAGAAGAAAGGGAATCAGGTTCAATTTCATCTTGTTTATAATTAGAATGTATTTGATTGCAATATAAAAGATTTGATTTGTTTAAAAAGATTAATTGTTTAGTTTAATTGTATTATATTCTATTTGCTTTATAATAAAATTTCTAATAGAACATCTTATTTGTTCATCAGCAATATAATTAGGGAAGTTATTGTTAATAAGAGTTTGTTTTATATTTTTTAATTTACTGTAGAAAATCTGTTTGTGGATGAATTAATTTTTGCACAGTTTATTATTTTCTTGTTCAGAGAAAATGAAATTAATTATCTATTACAAAAAATTAAAAACAACTAACCTTATCATCAAAAAATTAACAATTCATCTGCAAAATCAACACTACAAAGAACCAACATTATTTACGAGTTCAAATGCCCCTTAAGGAACAGTTTTCCTGATCAAACCAAACTCATAAATAAGTACAACGGTCACATTACTACATGCCTATCCAGATGACTTATGCTACACCTATCTGATCACACCTCCACTAGAACTCATTTAAGTACACAAAAAAATTATCAGACTTCATCTAAAACATTCTAGTAGAAAATACAAGCATAATAACCTCATTCACATATAAAAATAATAGAAGCTCTAATAATAAAAAAGAAAAAGCCAACACACAATAACATTAACTACGAACATGGCTACAATGTCCTGACTGTGTTTGGAAAATAGAACATTCCTATAACTCTAGAGACATATATAACACAACCCATACATTCAGTTAAAAGTAAAAATAAAATTGTCTTTGATAATGGCTAAAAGTATAGCTGAAAGCTCTTGGAAATGCAGAACATTTGGATAGTTTTTACACAATTTACGTCCAGAAAAGAAAACACTTGTATGAACACAAGAAAAATCAAATAAATAGCTTAATCGCGGTATTTTGTTAGTCCTCTTTAATGAAACATGTATAAAAGAGGGATTGCTGCCTAAATACACAACACACACACACACACACACACACACACACTCACTCTCTCTTGTGAATAACACATATACTATATAATATTTTTCTCCTGAATCTTAGGATTTGGTAATGTGCAATAATCTATCTGAAAATAGGAGATCTGGGAGAATAGAAGATCAAAGTGCAAAAAAAATAACTCCAAGTTCCAGCCCCACACTGTCAGTGAGAACATTTCTGAGGGACATTGCCATTCAAACCAATAAAGAGATCAAAGCTGAATGAACCAGACATTACAATCAGAAACAAAAACTGAAAAGAAATGTATGTTCATCAGCATAGCCGGCCATTCCATTGGAAAGAAACATTTCAATAAAGGTAATAGAAGAAATAGTCAGTTATAAAACACAGATAAACACTTGCACATATTGTCCAGTCATGGACAATGAGACTGGTACATGAAAGATCAGAAATTTAACCACTGTACTAAGTGAAAGTTTATACAAAAAAAAAAAGACAAAAACTGTTCGGAGAAGAAAATGCTGATTTTAAACCAGAGTAATACTTTTGTACATATTGGATTTTTTAAATCTACAAGATTCAAGAATTGTAAGCAGTCACATCATAGGTTCCATAGCCCATTAGAGTCATAGGGATAACACATGTACTTCAGCCAGAGTAGCAGTGTGTCTAAGGTAAGATAATCTGATTGAGCCTATCTCTCTTCAGGATGGTTTTGAATTTAGTTTTCCTTCACCTAGACTGGTTGCTGCCTCAAAGTCTGCCCTGTTATTTAGCCTATACCTGAAAAAAAGTGAATTTGTGACTTTTCCAAGGGTACTGACACAAAATGAATTAAACAGAATTGACCAGAATTTGAACTCTGCTCATAGATTTCACTTTGTGTGCCAATAAACAGTTGATTCACATCTCCAATAATTATTAATAAAGTTTTTTCTAAATAAATACTGAAAACATCAAAATTTGCAATGAAAGCATGATAGAAAAATTGTTTTTCCAGTTTTTGGGAAGGTTGCTTACGTCTTTGATTGCTAAATCCATATTCACTTGTGATTATACATTTTTAATAGAAATAAAACCTTCAGATTGATTTTTGTTTCTTTTTGGAAAAAATATGTCTTTGTTTTTAGTCACTGAATTCTGATTTTCATAAGAAATGAATGAAAGAATTTGAGGATCATAAAATAAATATAGATTCATAGCAGGAGAAATTTATTATTCAAATTTTTTCTTACAGAAAAAGTTAGTCTGGAAGTCAAAATGGGGATAATAAAATACAAATGATTATTTTATGATTTTCTATCATAGACATTTTAGTAAACATCTTGAGATGTATCTATAAAGTTTAGAGACTTTTTTTGCTTCAGCAATTTCCTCTTTAAAGGCAAAATATTTCCCTTCTATTCTTACTTTGATAGATTTTTTTTTTTGATCTCAACATTTAAAGTCTGGCAACTACGAGTATTCTTTCTTCTTTTTTTTTTTTGTCCTGATGCCTGCTGATAATTCTTCCTCGTAATTCACTGTCTGGGCGAAAAGTTGCTACTGCTTTGCAATACGACTATATACCAGTGATAGTCAATACCTGTGATTTAATGAAAACAAAATTTTATTTTTAAAAAAACAGCTTTCTATGTTCATTATTTTTGTTCATTTTCAGGAAAGCCTACTCACTACTGACACATCCTCGACACAACTGGCATTGACACTAATTTAAAGTAAAACATGAAATAATAGAATAAATTATTTAAAATTAAAATTCAGTTCTTATTCTGCTTGCTAATAATCATCAAAACTCTAAAACTTTATAATCTCTAAATGTTAAATATTTTACATCTCAGGATGTACACTATGTCCATTTCATTTCTCTTCTTTTACTTATTTGGGGTGGCGGGGCTTACAACCATACCTGCTGTGAATAGAATATGGTCAAGTCGGCTGATGCTCTTATTACAGAAAGCAGCTAAGAAGTTTTTACAAAGCAGGTAAACATGTCTTCCTTCAAAACTGGAATACCACAACTGAGAAGAAAGAATATGGTTAAGGAATAGATTCATTTCTCTTCTTTTACTTATTCAGTGGTGGGGGTGGGGGTGTTGTGGTCTTACAAACATATCTTGTTGAAAATTGACTTTTTGATCACCAAAGTTAAGCAATGTGGAATCTGATTAATATCTAGATTGGTCACTGCTTGGGAATATCAGGTATTGTAAATTTGGATGTGTGGGTGTTCTACTGGATAATAGCTTGAAATTGGAAATTGGGGAGCTGAGTTCCAGTTCTTGTTGGGTTTGTTATATTCACTTACATACAAATACTCTTGGGAACGGTATGAATCCACATATTCTCCCCCTGCAGCTATGGGTTAATTAGTAGGATATGTGTCAGTAAATTATTATTATCTCCAAAAAATTTGTATAATGTCAAAATATTCACTGGCTTTAAATAACCTGTAAAAGTTTGATAAGCCATAAAAAATAAATCGATTAATTTACATATTCAGAGTTTCCAAATTAGGAAAGACTCTTTTTGTCATCATTTTAATTTTGAGTATAATGATGCTTCATTTACTATTTTTTTTCAAATGCTTTTTGAAGGTATGTGTGTATAGAAAATAGTATTGGAAAAGTTCTCAGACCATGTCTAAAAAAAAGTATATCATTATTCTAGCAAATATATTTCATATATTATTTAAATCTGGTGACTGTTCTCTTTGAGATAGTCCCATTGGGAATATACATCATCATCCCAGCTGGTGGGGACACACTTCATAGCAGCATAATGCAAGGTCAAATTTTCTGTGGGGATCTTCCCGCAGACTCCATGACAGATTCCAGTCATGTGAGAGAGCTAAAAGATTGTCCAACAACAGTCTGCATGGATGAGTTGACAATTTTTTTCCACATTATTCGGCATTTTGATTGAACCAACATGATTGGCCTTGAAATACAGGCTACTCAAAAGCTTGATTTTAACCTAGAATATGTTTGCCAAAAGTTTGACAAAGCATCTCAGTAGCAGATTTGTCGAACTTTATTTAATACAGGCATTTTTCTTGAATCTATCAGCCATTGTAAAAATTGCAGAACCATTCCATTACAATATTACAAAAACTCATGCCTAATAATTGAACAAGACATGAAACCTATAAGCAGACTGACTCAGTAGGCTGAGTACCAATGTGAATTAGCTGTATGTGTATTTATATTGGAGGTCCAGTTGGGTGCAGCTTTTTGATACAACATTGTATTCCCTTTGAACAAATAAAAATTTCATTAAAAAAATTCTACACATAGATTTCTCTATTTGTCAATATGTAAAATTATGGCTTTTAATTAACTTGTTTTAATTAATCCTAAATCTCTTTTGAGCTTTGCAATTAATTATCGCTTTGTGATGAGTTAAAGATTATAAGTTTTTCTCATTGACTGGGAATGAATTCAGGTTTTACATAGCTTAGATAATAAATTTGTCTCACTGGGTGTATTTATTTGTCAATAATAAAAATCAAATTGACAAAATAGCAGAATAGAGATCTGCAGTGAATAACATATCCAGAATGCTAGAAATGTGGTATGAACAACAACCAGAGTGCCAAAATTATGGTATCAGCAGCAACTATGGTGGCAGAGATGTGTCTTGAGCAGCAACCAGGATGATAGAGATGTGGTATAAGTAGCAAACAGAGTACCAACAGTGGCCAGATGGTAAAAGATATGGTTTAAGTAATACCCAGACTGCCAGAGATACAGTATAAGTAACAAACAGAGTACCGACAGTGGCCAGAAGGTAAGACTGCCAGAGATGTGATATAAGCAATAGCAAAATTGCTAGTAGTAAAATGTGAACACTAGCCTGACTACCAAGGATATGGTATGAGTGCCAAGCAGACAAGGTCATTGAGAGCAACATTGTTAGCATCCTTTGGGACATGGTCATGCAGACTAATAAAGAGATCAAAGTCAAATAAGCTAGACATTACAATGAGAAATGAAAAGAAACAAAAAAAGACAGCAAGAGACAAGAAATGTCTATTCGTCAACATGACCACTCTACTGAAAAAGAAACATTTCAATAAAAGTAATGGAGAAAGTATTCGACTACAAATTTGGACAAACCAAACAGAGCATTGGTCTGAAAGCAGAGAGGTTTCATTTTATACATGTATGTTGCTGCATAAATAAGCCAGCAATTAATGATAAAAATTTTTGTAAATATTTAACAATGTATTTTTTTCCTTGTCAATGCACTTAATTCAGGGGGTGAATATTAATCAGATAGTGAAAATTTCAGATGCTGTTGTAGCATACCAATGGATGATAATGGGTATGTCCCCATTCACATAAATACAGGAGTAAATACTGTATGTTGGTCTGCAGTCGGAGATTTGTCTCCAGCTGTCCTAGTCGAACTCTCTGCCTTTGGGCAGAGAGGAACCCAGATGTGCTATGCCAAAGGGCAGAGTCTCATCTGGGGTGGTAGACAGCTACCTGACCCCATTTTTTACGGGGTCTACAGGGAATTTTTGTGCAAGCCTACAGGCTCGGATACTCCATGTTAAATTTGGCATGGAGCAGTTGGCAAATATCCTGCTGTTGGAGATTCATTGTAGAATTCACTTGACTCACTTCTAGCAGTTGACTACTTCTTCTAAGCACTGCTGGTGAATCTTATATGTGTTGTTCATGTCCTAAGTATTATCATTCATTACCAGCCTTTGTGTGATTATTCTATTCAATAACCTTCCCTAGGTTACAACAGATGTATTCAAGTATGTATTAGACTGTGGAATTATACTTTCAAAATATTAATTAATGTATTGTATTTCTTAAAATATATATTTTTCTTACATATATGTGTTGGTACAAATCAACATTTATAAAATTATATAACTTATATATTATGAAGAAAAACAGATGTCTCTATCAGATTAGTTTTTAGAAATATGTATATTTGTGTGTGATGTGTAATGAATATTGAATCAGATGAATATTAATCAAATAGATTGAAGATTATAACTAAATCAAATTCTGCTTATAACTCCAGGTCAAACTGTGGAATTATATATAAGATTGTATTGAGAGGAATATTTTGACAACTTTCTTGCTGCCATGGCTCCTCAGGCTTGTAAACATGATGTAGCTGGTAAGTTGCCAATATATTACTTTCAATATGATTATAAATTGCACTGCTACATGTTGAGTAGTTTTATTCTTTTTTTAATTTTTATTTTTATAATCACTTATTTGTTTTTTTTAGATTTTATGATGCACACACACACACACACAAATATATGAGTTGAAAGATATGGATGAAATCATTCAAGATGATTAAATCAGCAACAAGTAGGAACCCTTTATAAATTTAACATGTTTTGGCATTTAATTTAGCTTCAGCAGAAATTTTTGGAAGTGGAATAATGTAGGGTTGTTTTGATTTTTAAATTCTAGATTGTTTTGTTTTCATTGGTTGTGTAAATGTCACATGTTTATTTTGTAGTGTTAGTGTGTATGTATGTATGTATGAATTTTGTTGATACACACACACACGCATATATATGTATATGTGTGTGTGTGTGTATATATATATATATATATATATATATATAATGACATTGCTGGCTGTCTATTGTATATATCCCAGCTTCAGATATGTTGATTCTATGTTTTTTGCTGATTATCTTGGTGCTAGTGCTAAATGATTTTAATTTCAGTGGATAAAGAATTTATTAGTAGAATTATAAACTTAGTAGTTTTGGTGTTGATAGTACTTACTTTTTTTATTTTAATTTGTATATTTTTCTTCTTTCATCTTAGTGAAGGAATTCAAAAGTTTTTGATAAAATTTTCTTTCTCCAGGTAAACCAGGTATGCTACATATTCTAAGAGTTCTCAGGTAAAATTTATAATTTATCCTGTTTTTTTTTTTTATTTGTAATGGGAGGATTAAAAATTAAGGAGGTCATTTTTATTTTTGCTAGTTTTCAGGAAATGTTAAAATCTAATTTGATATTATTTTGCATTAATAAAATATCAAGAAAGGTAAAGTGTTGTCTATTTCCTCCTTGTGTGTGAATGTAATAGTGTGTTCAAGCAATTTTTTTATAATGTTTGGCAAATTTTTGTGTTAGGCATATCTTAATACAGCATCTATGTATCTGAGATCAGTGGAATTTTTAGATGAGATATATTTAAATCAACTGGATTCTAAAATTATAAGAATAGACATGCAAATTCACTACTTATGGGGATCCAATCAATAAATTGAATTTTTGTCGATAAAAATTGTTGTTGAAAGACAGGAACCTGTCATAGTAACAACTTGGTACATTTGTATGATTTTGTTGACGAGTAAAGAAAGTTTTACTTCAGATTTAGTGAGGTGGTTTCTCAGGATGTTTAGGTATTTTTTATATATATATTAGTGTATAGAGACACTAATATACCCAATTTTTGATACATACTTAAATTGAACTAACTTCCCTAGAATTAAACACACACACACATACAGATGCCATGAGGTAAACATGTCTCTCACACAACAAAATGAATATATGCATATATACAGACTAATACAATGGAATGTACATGTGACATGTACACAATCAAGGAAAATAAAATAAAAAAACAAGATTTAAAAATTGAAACAAATTTGCTTTGTTCCACTTCTGAAAATTTCTATTGAAGCTAAATAAATTTATATAAATTTTCCTACTTGTTCCTTATTTAATCAGATATATAATTTGTTTCTGTATGAGTTCTCTGTTCTTTTCTAGTATTGAATTTAGAACTGTTTTCTTGTGAAAGAGAACTATGCAGCATAACATGTGAACATCTCTGTTCACATGTTATAGTGAACGAGTGATATGATCTTCAGATTATTAGATAGAGAATTCTGCTCAAAGAAATTTGAGTATATACCTTGTAAAAGAGAATTAATTTCAAACATACTCCATGGTATCGCTTTCAATAACTATCTTTCTCTTATTAGACTAATAGACCACCTGCACCTTTTATTAGATGAGTATACCATCTGCAACTTCAAATTATTTAAAGCAATCCACTCTTATAGTTTTGATAGTACTGGAAAATGTTGCTAGTATTTTTTTTTGTTACTTTAGTTAGACAGCTCTTGCCTAAACAGATATTTTCATGGTTAAAAATCCAAATTTTATATTCTTCTACTTCATTATTATTCATATATATATATATATATATATATATATCTAACTAAAGTAACAAAAAAAATACTAGCAACATTTTCCAGTACTATATATATATATATATATATATATATATATAAAAAGTAAAACATGAAATAATAGAATAAATTATTTAAAATTAAAATTCAGTTCTTATTCTGCTTGCTAATAATCATCAAAACTCTAAAACTTTATAATCTCTAAATGTTAAATATTTTACATCTCAGGATGTACACTATGTCCATTTCATTTCTCTTCTTTTACTTATTTGGTGATGGTGGGGCTTACAACCATATCTGCTGTGAATAGAATATGGTCAAGTCGGCTGATGCTCTTATTACAGAAAGCAGCTAAGAAGTTTTTACAAAGCAGGTAAACATGTCTTCTTTCAAAACTGGAATACCACAACTGAGAAGAAAGAATATGGTTAAGGAATAGATTCATTTCTTTTCTTTTACTTATTCGCGGTGGCAGGACTTACAAGCATTTTTGCTGTGAATAGAATATGGTCAAATCGACTGATTATTACAGCAAATAAAAGAATTATTACAGAATTATGGAAAACTTCAGGTGAGTCATGGTAAAGCTTGCAGTTTAGTGAAGTCTCTTAAAGTGGGTTCCCAATGTATTGACAGGCTCCAAGAAATAGTAGAAGGCAGTTTTTTTCTGGAGATGCAAACAAACAGATAACACTCAAACAACAGTGGATCTCCAATGAAAGAGGCAACTCCCACTAAGAAGTCAGGTATACAAGTCTTCCTTCAAAAAAAGTGGTATACTACATCTGAGAAGAAAGGAGATGGTTAAGGAATAGATTTTAAGTCCTGAGATCATTATGTTCAATTTGATATATTTATATGTCTTTATGTGATGTAGTTATTGTTGAGATGTTGAGTGTTTCCCCGTGTGTGTATTGAAATAAGGACAAACACATACGTAGGGAAAAATACTGGTATATCTGAAGAGGTATTTACAACAGAGAGATTAGTAGTCAAACAAATGCAGGTTAGTCAGTAACAATCAGAAAGAGTATAAAGTCCAACTGTATCTTCCGGTAGAGAGATGGAAGTGTGATGGTCACCTGATCTCCCAGAACTCTATAGAACTGTCCTATTAGTAGTAGAGAGATCAGTCCATTCTGATGAGAAGGTGGGTGGCCCCAACAGCTATAGAAGAACAAGCCTTACTTTTTGACTGATTGATTTGTGCGTGTATGTATATATACATATATTGACACTACAGTTCCAAAATTTGAAGCCAGCCCTAGAATTAGCATCGAAAAACTTGACAGAAGAGTGAAAATAAAATGAAAAAGAGCTCTTAGAGTCAGTGAAAAAAGAATGGAATCAATTAACTTTGAGAAACTTTTGCAATGAATGTCAAACATTTTTGTTGCAGTAATCAAGGTTAAAGGAGGATATTTTGATGAAAGCAAAATTTAATCATAAAATGCTTTTTTTCTTTTTGTCATAATAAAATTTCTAATAAAAAAATCATGTCTGGCTTTTTTTTAATCATGTATAATAATTTTCTCTTATTTAAAATACAAATAATTGGATTAATTGAAAAAATTACCAGAGGTGGTCCCAAGCTTTTGAACTGTAATGTATTTTTTATATATATACATAGTTTTAAGGTGTTTTATATTTAGGGGATAAAGTGCTTAATATCAGAGATAGAGCATATGTAAATATAAATATAAAAGTGAGCATTGAAGTTAACACTCAGAGGTGACAGTCTGTTTCATGCTGGAGGCAATCATCAGGCCACAAATGTTGGATTATATATATATATATATATATATATATATATATATATATTTTTTTTTTTTAATTTATTTGTCTAAACATTATTTTTTAAATGGATATTTTAAGAAATCATGTTAGAAAAAATATTCAGGCCAGCAGATGTAAATAAATAAATATACTATTTAATAAATAAATGAAAACAATGCATCTACTCAAATATGAGTATTCATTTATAAAATAATGTTTAAAGAAATAAATTAAAAATCTGTTGGATTTAATCCATTTCCTAATATATATATATATATAAAGAATGAACAGTAAGATATATAATCCAGTGTTATTATTGATATTTTTTATTTTTATTTTTACAAAACAGTGCTCAATGTAAATTTACAGAGCATAAATATTATAAATTAACTGATTTAAAATATGGTTTTTTCACTACACAGTAATAACCATGTTTCAAAATCTGAAGCTAAAAACTTCAAATTTAATTATATAATTAAATTAAAAGCATTAGTTCCGTTTCATCTTCAAGCAAATATTGGAATAACTTATTTTTAAATTTACTGAGTTTTAAACACACATATAAATTCATAATTTCCTATTTCCAAGGATGCAGAGAAATCCATTCATTCAGACAGCGGTGGTAGCATGTTCATTTTTATTAACTATTGTTGTATCAATTATGAGTTACATTCATAAAAGAGGTTAAGTTTAGGGAGGATAGGGGTGTGTTTTTCAATGAATTCTGACATCCGTTAAATGCATGTTGTCTGGGTTTTTTTGTTAATGGCAAAAAGTTTTTCGGCATTTCGTACTTGTATACTTAAAGATTCCCTTTCAAAATATTTCTGGCACTTAAAAGAATCCAATAAAACATCTACAGTAAAATGGAAATTAATAAGAAAAACTAGAATTTGTAGGTCATTAAATGACCCATGTCCTTTGTGCATATATGAGAAACTATATATTACTCAAGTTTATAAAAAATAAAAATTTATTGAATCAGAGAAATGAAATAGCTTTAGTAGGTTTTAGCTTCAGTTTTTGAAACATGGTTATTACTGTGTAGCAAAAAACATTTTAAATCAGTTAATTTATAATTATATATATATATATATATATATACATACATACATACATACATGTAAGGAATTTCTCTAACTTTAACTTTCAAAATAATAAAAAATTATTTTAGGTAAATAAGCTTACAAGTATATCTGATCAAATGAGAAACATTATAAAAGAGACATGATAAAATAAATGAATCATTAATACATAAAAAATTTGATTCGAAACGAATAGAAATATTCTCACAAAATGGTGAAGCCAGAATATTTTCAAATGTTACTTGTTTAGATAAGATTACATTATGCATTTTTCATTCTTGTCACCTTAATCAATATAGTTTTTTTTCTTTTTCATTCTTTTTCTTCGTGTTTTTTTATTTTCTTCCTTTATTTTCTACTGTTACCTTTGTCTTATGATTAGAATTCTCCGCTCAGTAGACACCATATCTCTTCTGATCTCCGACACCTTTCTTTGTATCTTTGCCATTTTGAATAGTATCGTAGTTTTTGTGGTTCTCATTTTCTTCTGGATTCCTATTTGTTCTGACTTTCCCATGAGGAACTTCGAGACTCTTTTCAGTTCTCTAATTACCATTCACATATTTCCAAATCTCTTGGTGATAGTTTATTTTTTCCATCTTATTCAGACTTGCACTATGCTTCACTGCAAAATAGACGTTTGTTTGTTTGATGGATCCTTCATTCTTTCTTAGTTAGAAAGATGTTTGGTTTTCTGGTTGTGATCAGTGCCGGCACGTACTACCCCTGACCAAGGGGTGGGCAGGGTTGGAAGCCTGATGGGTAGTGCTTTGTGACCCTCACTATCTTACCAACTTTTACTTTTTTTCTACTTACATTTATATACAATAGAAATTAAACTAAATACATCTGACTATTAAAGGATGAAAAATTTTCACAGATGTTGATGTCATTCTGGGTTCTTTGTTTTTTTTGTTCAAATCTGTGAATTTGTTTTGCTCATGCAAAGTCTAAAAAAATACAATATAAAATTCACTATCTTTTTATCTATAATGCTAAATGTTTTAAATTATTCAACTTTTTAACAAGAAAAATCTCAAGTTGATATTAAAAATTGCTGCAAAACATTGTTGATTTATTTAAGATGGAATGATTTATGATGTATTAAGATACATTGTGGTTATTTTAAATTTTTCTAGTTGTTCACCTATATTGTATAAGATCTATTATTATACATAATTAGGTCAAAGTAAAATTTGTATTTTAAGTGAATATTAACTGATGAAAATTGAGATGTAGTAGAGTTGGGGGTGGGGTACAAGACCCTTGCACCTGGTTAAGATGACTTGTTGTCATTCTGAATTTCTCCAAAATCACTGTATCAATAATAATATTGGACTACGTACAAGGTTTTGATTAAAGGCGATAAATTATTAAATGAGTTTAAAACATGATTTCAGACGTTTCATAGACTTTAAAATATCAACAGCTTTAGAAAATTATATTCCCCTGCTGATTTCTGATTTTTCTGACCTTCTCTGTGCTTATATTCTTAAGTTTATTGACCTTGACTAAAATTATTTCTTGAATGAATGCAATCTGTATAAAAGTGCAAAAATATGAATTAATTCTTTGATTTTTGAAAAATACAAGAAGCTGAAATTACTATAAACGTTGGTTCAATGTGCCATGCTAGACAAATATTTTACTAAAATCTGTTTTACACATTTATAAATCTACTATTCATCCAGGTATTGAATATTTCTGTCATAAATGGTCTGGTGCTCAGGATATATATCTCGAGATTCTTGATAAAATCCAAAGAAAGTTCTGCAATGTTACTGGTTCTAATCTGGCATATTGACATTCCTATTACCATGACATGACTTCCCTATGCCTTTCTATAAATATTTTCAGGGCAATTGTGCTAAAGAGCTTTGCTCCTTGGTATCTCAAATGCATGAATTTAAGCATACTACTAGATTGGCAAGTAGGTCTCATTGTTTTACTGTTGAAATAACTACATATAACCATTAGTTCTAGAATAATAGTTTCTTTCCTTAAACTTCTCAATTCTGGAACTCTCTTTTGATTTATTTCTTCCCTACCTCCTACAACATTAAAAAATTTAAAAACTAATATGCCAATTGCCATTTTCTTTTTTCCTGAATCCTGTTCTTTTATTGTCCTTTCTCCTCACTAAAGTCTTCACATTTACTTTCACTCCCAATAACACACTGTGTTTTGGTGGCTTTATTGTCTTACTTGGGGATGAAATGATTAAAAAAATTATTAAAAAAATGGTTAAATAAAATATGCTATGCTTGAAGGACTAACAATTTGAAAGCTATGTATTAAGATTGTTTGATTGATTGCATTGCATACTTGAATTTTCAAAGAGCATTTCATGTGTAAAGTTGTAATCAAAAGAGATCTTTCTAATTTTTAAAATTTTTTTCTTTTTTTTGTTGTTATGGTTGATATGCACTTAAAAAGATTTTTTAGAGATGATCTCTGTGAGATTTGAAATGAGTTGCTGAATAGTTCATCAGAAAATATAATGGAGAGCCTTTTTAATTTTGAAGATCAATTATTTGTTCTATTTATTGATTTTGTTTTATAATAATTTTCAAAAGAATGAAATATGTGAAAAATAAATGTATTCAAATATGAGCTTTATAATTAAATTTTGTTAGAAAAAATTGAAATTATATACACACAATCCAAGAAAGTCAAAAAGGCATATAATATACCTCAACATAACTTGACATAATGAAGCAATCCCTCATCTCTCTCTCTCTCTCTCATATATATGGGTTGAAGATCAAAAGTAGGTCAAGTATGAATAAGAATCGTACAAGATTCATATTTATATATATATATATATATATATATATATATAATTCCCAAAATGTATATATGTGCGTGTGTGATCAGATGTTGTTTATGCACTTCCACTGCTTTCATTTGGTTTTGATGAAATTTTTTTGTTTGATAGATAATTCTTCAGTGCCAGTTTTGAGTCCAAATTGTTGGTGACAATGGCTCTCCACTACTTCATGTCTATTATAACTCTCTGCAACATTTTACTATTTACTGTCTGTTCTTGGATATATATATTTCATAAAAACTTTAATAACAATAAATAGTTTAAATTATTACAATAATATTATCTATATCTATAATTCTCAAAATATGTGTGTATGTATATGTTTGTGTGATCAGATTTCCACAGTTTTCATCAGATTTTGATGAAATTTTTTTTGTTTGATAGATTATTCTTCAGTGCCAATTTTGAGTCCAAATTGACTGGAAAAAATTACAACCTTGAATGTGAAAAATCAGAAAAACTGATTTTTTACACCTTGCGCAAAAATCAAAGGCAAAATTTTATTTACTTTTTCAAACATAAATTTCTAATCCTAGCTCATGCTGTGTGGGTGTGATTCACACCTCCACACATTGTCCATTGGTTGCTGCTGACCTTGATAATTAGTGCATGCAGCAATGTGTGTATGTGTGGCCCTGCAACATGTGCTGTATCACACACTTATGCATGACACCTGTTCAAGTTGCCCATTGGCTGCACAAAGCCTCTTTACATGTCCAATCAAATGTTGCCATGTCATACTGATTGATAAAGCCTACTACTACAGTTTTAAGGTATTGCTTTCATTGCCGGTTATAGTTGTTCGCAATTTAAAATTTTTTTTATTGTTCTGCCAGTTTTTGCATTGCATTCACAATAGTAATAAGTAAGCTTGCTTTTTTATTACTCAGCATTTATTTTTCCAACTTTTCTTAAAGTTATTCAGGCTTAGTGATCCCTGTAGGTTTACAGTGTTCTTTTCTGGTACTTTCCCATGCATTCCATTTGACAATTCATACTTGCCTAAGACATGCCACCAAAGAAAAGAACTTGACGAGGTCGCAAAGCTGCTGCTGCTGCCGGATTTTTTGCAAATAAGAGATAATGAATCATCTTTAGAATGTTCAGTTCACCTGTCTCAAAATGTCTCTTGGAATGCTTCAATCAGAGCCACTGAGTCCAAAGATCAACATAGCTATCGGCTTTCCAGAAGAGCATATCTGAACGCTTCTGTGCATGAGGCTGAAAATGATGATGAAAGGATTCATACGGCTGAGGAGAAACACCCCTTCAGCTGCTGCTGCGCATGAGGCTGAAGCAAGATAGAGAATGCAAAAACCACCCTTTTCAAGGCCACCTCCCATTCAAATTTTCAACCCCCCATTTGGGGCTGTGCCTCAGTTGCACCCAATTGTTGCTAGTAATATTGATTTTTGGGTGGGCTAAATTTAAACTTAAACTGTTCCAACTGATCGGCAAAAATTCCCAGTAATGAAGGACCTGGTTGAAGACGGGATATACTGCTAGTATATATATATATATATTATAATTATTTAAAAAAAAAAATATGATTCCATTGCGATACAGAAGATTTTCCATTTATAAATTCGCTTGACAATTGGAATGAGACTATGAATTTTAAGTGTAATTTTTATAATTAAATTTATAAATAATTATAATATTTTGCTTTATTGTTTGTATCAAGAATTTTTTTTAAAAATAAAAATAATTGCTAAGAACACCGAATTATAAATGCTGTGGCCTTGTTAGGACCAGAAATAAAGACTCAAGAGAGGAATTGAGGTAAACAAATACATTAACAGACAACAGTAATACAAATGAGAGTGTTACAGCAAGAATGTTTGGTCTGACTGTCAGAGATGGCTGCTGGAAATTTCCCTCTCAAAAAAGGCAGTACCTGCTCTTATTTATAGCTGGGAGAGTTCATGCTTGCATGGGTAAATTACCATAGCAATAAATCTTACAGTTCTTTCTTATTATTTTAATATATGTATATATGTTCTAACAACTTTGCCACGCACCTATATAATATATTATGCATAGCAAAGTGGTTAGAACATTTACTTTCTGACCATGAGACCAAGGAAGGAGATTTTCTGATGTTATTGGAATGGATCAAGGTCATACCAGTGTGCGGCACTTTTGGAAAGTGCTTGAAAACCATATCATTGGTTGACCAAAGCCTTGTGAGTGAAAATGGGTAGACAGAACTTTTGAGGGCCGTTGATAGCAGTGCTAGCATGAAGCCACAAGTCATCATGGTCCAGGGCTTGTGCGTGCTGGCCATGTTCAAATTGTTGATCACGCTAGATAACACACTCTCTCCCAGAAACTGTAACTAAGGACTGCTCAACATAGTTGCAGTATAAAGCACAAGTGGGCCGTGTGGGTGTTCAGCAAACACAAATGTGCCTGAGCGAGAGTCTGCAATAGGGATTGGTTAACCACCCTAGTAGACGAGTATTCTTGAATATGTGTGGCCAGCTATTATATATATTTTGTCATCCATAGATAGACTATTTCGCTGTTTCACAGCTCATCAGTGTGGCTAAACATCAGATTGCCTCAAGCTGGGATCAAAACCCGACTGACTTGGTATCAGTTGGAGACTCTACCCCTAAGCTATTGGTGCATGGCAGAGATTAAGCTGAATTTAGACGTATTTTTATTTTTAGATAAACAAATACATTATATATATATATATTACATGAATCATTCTTACAAAAACAGATATAGAAGTTAATGATTTAAAAGGTGAGAATACATATTTGCAAACAAATTTAATAAAGTACATTAACCCAGAATCTGTATATGAATGTTATGATCCCTGTTTATAAATTCCAGTTGCATAAGGTCTTTTTTAGTTTTTTACAAGCTTTCGTCTGTTCCTACAGACATCTTCAGGTATGGAAATAGATTTGTTTTTGACTTCTTGGTAATAACAGGATAATGAAAATATAGATGTAATCCGAAAAAAATGTTTTTAGAAATGTGTTATTGTTAATTATAAGAAATGATTTTGGATTGTGCAGTCGCAACACTGAGGTTGAATTTTAAAATTTTAAGATTGTGCATTTTTGTACTAATATAGTAATAGGAGAATACTTGATATATATATATATATATATATATATATATATATATATATATATATATATATAAATTTATCAAAATGTTTTATCCTTTTTTTGCTGTTCCTTTCCTCTTTTTACTCTTTCATTTTATTTTTATTTTTTCCCTTTGTTCCTTCACACTTTTCCTATCTACCAAATCTCTCAGTACTGGCGACACATGGGACGTCTTTCCCACCCCAAATCCTATGACCTTCTTATTCTAGGTTCAAAATCTCATTCCCCTACTACCCACACCGATAAAGACAAAACAGCCTAACACGTTCAACCCGATCCCATTTTTTGAATTTAAGTTTATTTTCCAAAATGTGGACTCATCTAATCATTATGTATATATATATATATATATATATATATATATATATATACACATTATTATATATATATATATATATATATATATATATATATATATTTTTAGGCATGTCTAATTGAATAAATTACAGACATTATATCTGCTATTTTTAACAAAATCCATTTATATTTACGAATAACCTTCCATGTTAAAGGATGAGAGAAATGTGTTATAGCTGTTTAAATTTCTTTTATTGTCATTTCTCAAGTACTTTCGATCTTCTTCCAAGATCATCTTCAGAGGTTCAAGTAGTACAAAACTATATGTTGTTCATTAGTATAAGTATTTATACAAAGTTATGCATTGCTATCCATTACCATAATTTTTTCTTTATGCTTTTAAATGCAAAATGGTTGACAATGTGCTGAGTGTTAATTAGAGTGTGAAAAAATTATCCAGTATGAAATTTTTTTAAGTTTTAATGTCATGCATGCATTAAAGCATGAAAAAACTGTTCCTTTACAGGGATTTCAGAACATTACTGCAGTACTCATAGTTAATTCTGTTCAGTGCCACCTTTAATTTTTTTTATATAAATTACTTCTAGTATCTGTAATCTGAATTTGTTGTTTTCATGGTGTAGTATAGGTTGTGTTGTTGATTAATAATTTTTTATATTGTGAATGTAGACAGGAATGTTGTTGTAGATGTCTTGTAATGGATGAATGGTCAGACATGTGTTGTGTAAGCTTTCTTGTTAGTGTATTTGTCATATACCCAACATATATATTTGTTTTTTTGTTGGAGATACATTTTCCTCAGGGACATTTAAATTGGTATATAATGTTGGTTTTACGTAATACATCATTTAGTGGGGAGGAGTTATTGTGAATAATTAAATTGGTTATATTGTATTTTTTATATGTTTTTATTACAATCCATGGAAGATATGTTAGTATGAATTGGATTTTTTATGATTGTTTTCATCCTGTTTGTAGTTAGCATGCATCTGGTTACAATATAGTAGTTTGATATATTTAGTGTCCTTCGGTGATGTACTATATTCTATTTGATCTGTGATGATGTTTTTTATATATCGTCTTATTTATTCAACTAAATGTGATTTGGGAAGTCATTATTAATGAGAGTCTGCTTAATATTTTTTAGTTCATTGTAGAAAATCTTTTTTGAGGAGGAATTAATTTGTGCTTGGTTAATTAAATTCTGTATAAGTGCTATTTTATAGTAATCTGGACATTTACTCTTATAGTTCAAGAGTGCAAGAGTTTTTGCTGGTTGTTTTTATACATAGAGAGGTAGTAAATGTGTTGTCATTTGTGTCTGTTAAAATGTCAAAGAAAGGGATTTTGTTATCTTTGTTAAGTTCGTATGTGAACTTGAGGACGGAATTTTTTGAAAGATTTTTTTGAGTTCCATTATTTTTTCTATGTTTTTAACTAAAATAAGTATATCATCTACATATCTTAGGTGGATGTAGGGTTTCTTGCATATATTATTTCTTGTATATTATTTTTTAGGTTGGCCATGTACAAGTTACTGAAAATTGGACCCAAAACTGAGCCCATTAAAATGACAGCATGTTGCACATATACAAGAAACCCTCCATCTATCTAAGATAGTAGTAAAAACATCACAGATAAATTGAATATTAGTGATACAGTAGGTAAACTGACCAAAAAAGAGTACTATATAAATATAAAGGATCACAGACCCAATTTCAAAGCTAATCTGACTACAATGATTATCAACCCAACCTGACCTGAAATCATCAGAATTAGTAAGAAAATCCTAGAAAGGGTCAACCAGCAAATCAAAGATTACCTAGGATTAAAACTTTGGATCAAAACCAAATTTTACACTAATACAGTTTGATACTGAGAATTGCTACCAATTGATATCAAAGGAACTTTTCATGAATGCTATGGATTTTGCCACCCAATACTCAGACATAACAGATGTAGAGAAGAACATAATTAGGAATGCGAAAAAATCAGTACTCTTTCATAGTAATGAGCAATGGATTAAAAACTCTAATGACCACTTTGACATCACAATGGGATCATTGGACTCTATAGAGTCCTTTGAGCTTATAGGTTTTTTATATTATATAATCTTACTGCATATCGTGAAATTTGTATAAATGACATTGGATTGTACAGAGATGATGGGCTTATGGTGGTAAGAAATTCTACAAACTTTAAAATTGATAAAATTAGAAAACTATTACATAGAGAATTTAAATGCCTAAACTTGAAAATTACTGTTAAATACTACAATGAAAAAAGTTAAACTTCCTTGATATAACACTAGATTTAATGAATAATATATACCTACCTTACAAAAAGCCCCATACTAATTTTCTATATTCACTCGAAGTCTAATCATCCTCCATCTATAATTAAGCATATACCTTCATCTATTGAAAAAAGAATAAGTACAAATTCAGGAAATGAGAAAATATTCTATGAACATTGTAATTTCTATAATAAAGCTCTAATGAATAGCAGCTATAAATGCCCAAAACTCAATTATATAAAAAATGAAAATGGAAAAGATAGAAAAAACAGAAAGAGAAAAATCATTTGATATACACCCCCCATACAACAAAATGGTAAAAAATAAATTAGAACAAAAATTCCTAGAGAAAATAAACTCAATACAATTTTTAATAAAAATACCCTAAAATTAAGTTACAGTTGTACTGAAAACTTAGAAATTATTATTAAGAAACATAATGCTAATATCTTAAATAAATGCTTATACCAAAATCAAAAAATATAGATCCTAAAATAAAAAGAAATAAAGATAAAGAAAATTATGTAATCCTCAAAACTGTACACTTTATAATAAATGCAATATTGAATCAATAATTTATCAATGCAATATCTCATCTATTGAAGATCCAGACATAGCTAAATTTACTATTGGATGCACACAAAATGAATTCAAAAGAAGGTGGAGCCAACATCAAACGTCCTTTAATAATAATAAATACTGAAATCAAACATCCCT